>OY744477.1:31043644-31531144 GCA_963556175.1 Tipula confusa | reverse complement strand
TACCGCTTGTATTGAACTACGATTCTAGCATCCCGATACATTTTGTAAGGTTTCACTTGTTTTTTTTCTTTTTTCCTATTTATCGTGTCAAATGCGGGTTTTAAATCGAATATGACAAGGTACATTAGAGAATTATAACTATGGATAAAACTGGAGAACAAATAATATTCATACAGTTGATTTATATTGAAAAATCGGCGCCGAAGAGGGTAAAAGTGGATCTGTCACCCAACAAGTTGATGGTGACTATTTATGGAATGTATGCTGTATAATCCGCATTGATTTACTTAAAAACGGGAAAACGATAAACGAATTATGCGGATTTGTTGGATCGGTTTCTCGACGATCGACGAAAAAAAACTACATTTAGAAGAAATGTTTTTTTCACCAAATCAATTCACACATACTTATGTGTGGTAACCATAGCTAAATTCCATGAGTTAGGATGCAAATTGGATCCGCATCCACTATATTCCGCGATTATTTCTAGTTTTCGCATATGAACAAGAGTTGGCTCAAACGTTAAAGTGATTGCTGAAACCAATGCACAATTTGCAGAGTTAAATTTTTTCGGCTAAATAAAGTTGACAATTTAAGACAAAAACAAAATATTTTATGCAATGCTTGTTCACAAATGTATGGTAATGTTCACAAATTAATTGTTAAAAATTATTAAACCGTCATTAGATGGCGTTACTTCGATTTTTCCTAAAAGCTATTTGACAAGATACATTTTTTAATATTGAGAATATACTTGGAATTTAAAGCTAATACTTGAAATTTAAAATCAATTGATTACACATATAAAATTCATACAAAGTCATATAAAAAATCAATCACTGCCTCAGCTTTACTTCTACGCATCTTAACATCAGCAACAATAATTCAACCACTGTTGTAGTTAAATTATCAGTGTTATAGGTCGATAGTGGAAAATTTAAAATAACTTTGAAATCTGAGGTAATCCAAACTGTGATTGACAAAAAAATGTACTACTTGGATGTCAGTCATCTTCATCCATCTACAGATGCCGTGGTATTTATTTATTTATTAGTATTTAGAATTTAGATTAAGAGGAAAAGCACATATGGAAGCAAATATAAAAACATCAAAAGTGACAATTGCTTCCATTTGGCATAAAAACCTCTTAAATTTTTTCAAAACAAATTCATCCCATACAGCACACCTCATTTTGAGCTAGAGCTCATTTATAATGAAATGCGCTACACGAGATGAAGTAATAATAAAATAACAAGTAACATAAAAAATTAAAAAAAAAAACTACGTATTGCCAATCGGCCACGCCACTCTAAAAATTTTGACTTAAATAATTTGGACGAACCTAGTCTTTTAATTTTTGATGCGGCAAAACAGATATCTAATAACAGATTAAAATTAAATTGGACATTCAGTGTTTGACATTTGATATTACACCCAGAATTTAAATAATCCGTGTCATCATTATTTTAGTAATTGTTTTAATTTCAAGTTTTGTGTGTTTTATTTTAAAGAATAAAAAATTGAAAAATAAGTGAAAATCATTAAAATTAATTAACTATTCTTTAAAATGAAGAAAACTTATTTTAAAATTTAATTTCAAAATCAAGAATCATTAAATTAATTAATAAAATCTTTTAAAACAAAGGACTAGGTTTTTATGACAGATCTTGGATCATAAACTTGGATTCCCTGACAGAATTAAATAATTTTTTAATTGTAATTTTTTTTTTTAAATATACTGTAATAATATTTATTCTTATTTTATTAGGATGGTTTTACTTGATATCCAGATTTTAATCGAAATTCGTCAATTTTTGTTTAGTAAGTTTAGTTTTAGTAAAGTTTTGTATAATTATTGATATATTAGGTGAATTTGTGTGATACGTAAACCTACTTTACATATAAAGATAATTTTTTTTAGAAAGAAGAAGAAAAAAATTATACAAGTCAGATAATTATCTGTGGTTTCAAACTTAAAATCAACTGTAGTTAATAGATCACCCCATTCACACCAATATATTTATATGTGAGATCCCAGGTTGAGTACGCGATAACTGTCTGAAGCTCCAGTTTCTGTTAAAGAAAACCAATTGGCGATACTATTTGGGATGTCATTCCATGAAAATGTTAATCGCTTACCACCATATAAAACAAGATGCCAAGAGTATGAAAGTTACGCCATGAAAAACCGACGAATTCTTTTAGATGCCGCTTTTATGGGTAATGCTTTCCTTGGCCAGAAGATTACGTTATCATCGAATTACGTTATCATTACCAAGCGATTGAAAAAATCCTTCAACATCACAAAACCTCATTTCGATTTCCATCTATCCAAGGACCGCTATAAAAAAACCTTGAAAAACATTTTCTCACATATGATGTTGCAAATTGATTGCTTAAAATTTATTGAAGAACTTAGAAAATAATCTTTAAACTTAAAATTGTATTTCTCTTTTTGGAATCATAAAGGCGACTTCAGATTTGCCTTTGTTCGTTTGTTCAGTGACTACTCAGTAGTTTTTTTTTTAACCAACAATATTTGTTAAAAATATAGTTATTTTTCTTCTGCAGTTTTTTCATAAAGATGGTTTATATCAAAATTTTCTACTGAACGAACGTGGCGAGACAGAGAGGTAATGACACTCAAAAACACTCAACTACAAATATAAAACGATGGAAGAAAGCAAAGTCGTTCTGCATTTTGTTCATCAACCATGAAATAATTTTACAAAAGCTGCAGAAGGAACGAACCCACAACATTGAAGTCGCCTTAAATGTAATGCACTAAATTGATTTCTTTAATAATATATAAATGACATATCTCTTCTCTATAATGTTGTCATTATGTGAATCGTCAGATTTCGGATTCAGCTTTTCTGCTTCTGTTAGTTGCTTTAGGTTGGTTAGGAGCTCACGCAAATTAAAGGACAGTTTATTAAGGTTAAATCTGGATTCGGACATTACTGTTGATATCCTTTTGGCAATAACAACTTGACCTTTCTTTCTTTACTTAAGCAAATTAAACTAGTTTTATAGATTTAGTTTTATATTTAGGCTGTGTCCGAAACCGTTGATAAATATTTGTGAATACAAATTTTTGACATATATTGGATAATAACACCCAAATTATCACGGTCAGTTGCAATGATAATTTTTTACAAATACTAAAACTTTCTAAAATAAAAGCCAAACTCATCGCGTAGCATACTCGGATATACAATAGAACATAGAAAATTCACTACTAGTTTTTGTAACCATGTACCATTCAAAAAACATATAAGAATAATTTGAACTTTTTCAATGCTTTAAATTAATTTAAAAACAAATAAGGCGGCGCCATAAATGTCAAAAATTGTAATCACAAATATTTATCATGAGTTTCGGACACAGTCTTAGACTAGTTTTTGTGTTTTTTAAATTAGGTTATTTTTATATATTTCATTTTAAAGAGTACCGCTTCAATTTTATTGCTCTTTGGGCACTATAACTAAGAACAATTTTGTAATTAAAAAATGAAACAAAATCCTATAAAGTAAGGATTATTTTTTATACAAGAGACCAAAGCTATACAACATGAATTACAAAATTGTTATCAAATTATCCAAGCTTTTACCCTCGATTTTAAATTTCCTCTCCTGTAAATCTATAATTCTGCTACTTTTAAATTAGGCACAATGACCTGTTGGGAATTAATCAACTTTTTTTATATCCACTATTAAAGTTATAAATTCCTATAACCTGAGAATTATTCTTTAAATTTAAAAATAAAGCAATGAGAATCCAGTAACTAATTCTTTAAAGAAACCTATCCTTTAAATTTATTACGGCTAATGCTCCAAATGTAGAAAACTAAGCACTTCAAGTATTAACCACACGCTCTAAATGATAATAACTATAAGTGGCAATTTTGTTGCTTCATATAATTTTTACTTATTTATAAATTATTGCAAATTTTATATTTCATAATTGGTTCATTAAGTTTTTGTTTACATAATAAAGTATTAGATATTCGAGTTATCCAGTCGATCGTAATAACCGTCGATTTTTTTTCGATATAGATAATTATCGAATACTAACAATTTTTAAATATTTCGAAATATTTTATTCGCCCGAAAAGTTCTAATTTTATATCATAATACTGAATTACCTGAAAAATTACATTACCTCATAAAAATTTTTACCACCGCAACATAATGTAAACCAATAATATTATGCTCTAAAAACTTATTCAACAGAATAAATACAGACAAATTGTGTATATAATCTAATTTACAATTCACCAATTTTTCTACCTGACAAACTATTGCTGCATTAAATAAAGTATATCTAATTTCTATTAATAGTATATAGCATTTATTAATAAAAATATAATTTATTTATTTATCAAAGAGATTTTCCTTGTAATTGATCAGAGCGGAATTTTCTTGTATATAATTTTTTTTTTCTATATCTATAATCACTTTATAGAAATTCATTCCAAATGATGATGAACATTTTTATTTTACACATGAATAGAAATTATTAATAATTCCTAGATTAATTTACTGAAATGCTTTTGATTAGAATTAGAACAAAAACAAAATACTCATTCAAATGGAATATATTTAGGATATTTTTTTGTAAGGTTATGTCGTTGTTTTCTTTTTAATGTATTATATTTTTCACAAAGTAGATTTTAAAATTAATTCTATTTTTAAAAATTAAATAAATTGTCTCGCCCCTTTTAGTGTACGTACATAATTTATCGATCGATAGTAAAAAAAAAATTACGTCTCCAAAAATTTCGACAAAATATACAATAATTTTGGGCAAATTACAAATTTCGATTAAAATGAAAATTAATTTTAATTAAAATGACTGTGTCTTGTTAAAATAAAAATCATTTCTATAACAGCCAAAAATAAATTGTCTTCATTTCAAATTGTTAATTAACAAAATAAAAAAAAATTAATTTGATTTAATAAAATTTAATTATAAAAATCGAATTTTATTGTTGACACTTTAGTTAAATATATAATAAATTTTCATTGTCAGTTTAGCTTTAGAGCAACTTTTAAAAAAAAAAATTTTGTACTTTTTGTACTGTTTATTGTAACGAATTAATGTCTGTATTTTTTTTTTTGTAATTTATTAGATTTATAAATAAAAAAAAACTTTAAATTTGTTGCCAAAAAATTTTAATCAGTTTTTTTTTTTCAACCGTTTTTGGTTCTGTCTAATTTGTAGTGTATAGTGAAAATATTTTCAATGCTGTGATACATTTTTTATACTCGACTCTATTAGTTGTTCGGTTGCTGTTATGTGTTTTTTGTTATAGATACGATGGCATATAGCCGCATAATGAGGGAATATATTGAGATAATTAGTTTTTTTTATATTATATAGCTATTAGTGTTGTTAGTTTAACGAAATTTATTTTATATGGAAATGAACAACAATTAGAGTTTTTTTTCTTTTAATTTGGGAACTATATTGAAAAATATAATTTGATTTTCCAATTTAACACGACAGTTAATGGATATATTGTGGTTTGTTGTTGTTTTGTAATTTCTAATTATATTTATACAATTTAACATGGATCGTTTTTAACACATTTAAATCATTTGATAATTAAAAACGAAACTTAGTATCTAGTGCGAACAACTCTTAATAATCAAAAAATAATAATAAATATATATATATATATATATATATATATATATATATATATATATATATATATTAAATATATATATATATATATATATATATATATATATATATATATATATATATATATATATATATTAAATATATATATATATATATATATATATATATATATATATATATATATATTTATATATATTATATATATATATATATATATATATATATATATATATATATATATATATATATATATATATTAATATATATATTTAAATGAATTCTTGTATGTTTCATAGGACCACCTCTGCTGCTAAACCAATCGTAGTGAAATGTTTATCATTTATGATTTGCAAGTCGAGCATAAGAGAAGCTTTTTTGTTCCTAAATTTTGTTTCCTTCGGTTATCTCCCGAACAAAACTTTGTTAAATTTTCTGAATTATCATTATAAATCAATCTAACTCGTCCGCTTTAAACCATACTTGACCCTAATAATTTTGAACATAACTAACATAAATAAATTACATGAATAAGTATATCATTAAATTAGTATGATAGGTCGATCTTCCACAATTCCGTGCTTTGAAGAGCTAACATTGTTCATTAATGAAAATTCAAGTCTTCAGATTATTAATTTCGGAATAACGGAAAGGTTATTGATCGGTCTATAATTTACGGTATAACTGTTTAAACATTGTTAACTGCGATGATAACTAAACTCGATGATCAGACCTAATAAAATATGTGATCCTGATGAAAACATTCAGCAACGTTTCGCGTACTTTTTTATAATGTTACTTGTTACACCACAGAGTATTAAATTGTAGTCATTACCCATAGTAACGACGGGTAAATATAGTAATGAAAAGTAATCTATAGATTTTACTTTGTGCTTAATTCAGATATAATTATTATAGTGCACATGTTTATACTACTAAGTTAAGGTGCAGATGGGGTGATGTTATGATGCATATCATTATCTACAGGTAACTTAACTGGAATTTTATAGGCAATATCCGATTTATATTAACCGTTAACTTGAAATTTTTTTCCCGATCATTAATGATAAAGTGCCGATTGTTCCAGAGCGCCAAAAGTCTACTGCTAAGGTTTTTTATAAACTTTTTCATATTAACCAACCTTGTACGACATAAAATTTAATGATTCTACGTCCCAGTTTTTAGGCACAATATTCACACAGAAAAATTTAACTAAATGTAATTTTAGTTTCGAATAAAGAAATTTTGTCTATAGATTTTGAGCAAAACCTTTTTTCTCTATTTTAAAAGATTACGTTTACTTGTAAATTTCAAATATTAAAGGTTATTACTTTTAAATCAAATGCACGATTCTTTAAATTTATAATTATAATAATAATAGTATTAGCATAGATAAATACTATAGATTTCTCATTTGTGCAATTAAAATAAAAAAATCAAACTTCTTATTTTTCTAATCTCATCGTAGTATTTTTGATTTTACATTATTCGATAGTATAAAAAAAAGGAAAACAAACTACAATAGAAAATGCTTGTATAGGTTATAAAATAATTTATAGGTTATAAAATAAATTAAAATAAAATGAATTCACAAATTACGATTTTATAAGTTTAATTAAACAAAATAATGTTTTATTTCAAGCAAAATGTCTTTACTTTAAAAGCCTATTCATTAATACAATGTGTATTATACTTTAATTTCAAGAATATTTTACTTAAAACTAAATAAATAGATTTTTGTTGTTAAGAACCCAAATATTTAATTACACAAGAGTTTAAAAATAAAGTATACATTTACTATATAATAAAGTAAAGTATTATTTATAAACCATTGTTATCAACGTTTAAACATTATGATTTAAACATTATCCACTATAAGGAATGACCCGCATCTTTTAAATTTATAAAATAGTAACAATCCGCTAGACGCAAGCTTGCGACGATGATTCTTCCATTATACGCACCAGTATAACGTTTAAAAATATATACAAAATACAGCGTGAATGATGGTGATACATCTTTAAATTTATACGTCCACTTTTTGACAAAACTAAACGTTGAGTTAGCTTTGGCAATAATGTTGTCTATATGTCATTTCCAAAATTATTTGAAGTTTTGGAAGTGGATGATGTTGTCATCATCTCTTTTTCCATATTTGCAGATTGGTTTAGTTTTTAAGATCATCAATTTATCAGGAAACATGCCGGTTGTTAGAGGGGGTTAAGATAATTCGCAAATGATATACTAAACTGTAAGAATGTCTTTTAAGCATGGAAGATGGTATGTTATCTGGCCCCTAAAATTTAACAGTTCAGATATAATATTGCCATCAGTGATAAAAGGAGGATGTACTGAGATATTGGTGTTGTTTGATTGCCGTGTTTGACCGCTGACTTGTGTTTTATACACAAATTGGAAAACATCGTAATCATGTCTGCAATCTCTTTCGAATCAGTGTTCTTGGTGTTATTGTAAGACATATTGGTCGGATAACCTTCAATTACTCGTAAACAACTATTTCTGAAAAGTTCTATGGGTTAGACTTTTTATAATCATGTTCAGAAAATTTCGTGTTGCAAATGACAGAGTTGAACGTTTATTCGCTAATTATATCAGGTAATTTGATTTTAGACCACTTAATACTTTTTTTGATTTATCACTTCGCTTTCTGAGGTATTTTACAGAGCAAGAAGAATAATCATTATTTACAAGTCCATTTTTATTATTTATATTGGTCGAAGGCGCGGAGTCCGTATCTGAGTATCTTATGTTGTTACACTGGTTGTCCGAGTATTCTGTAAAAAAGATGTTTTTCGTTTATACTGGAATTTTTTGATACAGATTCCCAGTGACCAATATTTAGAGTTTAACATTGACGAGAAAAATAGACTAAAAATACTAAACAGTCTAATCCTATTTCACCAACAAGCCAAATCTGAGCATTAAGGGACTACTACGAGTGGGAGGTCGTATCGTCGTAAAATAGTTTGTATTCCATTATTTTGTCAGGATATATGACGATTAGATTTCAGCCGCACTAAACCGATATTTTGCACGGAGAGATGTAAGTAGCGACATTTTTTATGGACAGCGCGGTAAAAATTTCCGAGGAGAATTCTAGTTTGAAGAGATTTCAGGCTAACTGGAATTTTATTAGGTGAAATATAAGAGACTGGCGTTAAATCTACGAAAAATTATTGGAAGCGAGTAGTTGGAACAAGTAGTTATATTTAGTAGACTCAACTATTTTGGAAGCATATTTTGGAAAATTTAGCAATTAAGATTCCGTTTTGGTTAAAGAATACAATTCTTTAATCAAGCAATCCAAGATGGGCGAAGTTACACAAACATTTTGGATGAAACTCGCGTTGCAGAAATACTTATACTAATTAAGAAAATATATACGTACACCAATCACCGTATCAGTTTACTAGTTCGTTGAATCAGCGATGTTAAAGGTGGCCGCGATGATCGAGATTAGTTTTGTTTTAGTAACTCGCTGGCGTATCACTTTTAACCATCATAACAGTTCACTAATCTTTTTGTGCTCGATTGAGACATCAATCTCTAAGGGATTTGGCAAGAAAAAAAATCATATGCGAATGCTAATGAAAAGAAACATAATTTTTGAACATTTAAAAAGTTCAAATCACATCAGCATCAATAACGACAAAACAAAGGCCATCTGACGAAGCTGAAGGTTGTATATGTACAAGATAATTATTGATCTTAAGAAACATTAGAGTGATACACCGAACTAAGTTTAAAAAAAAACGCGAAATTTGGAGCCGTGGAGCAAAAATTAACCCCAATTTATAATTTAAAATTATAAATTGGGGTTAATTTTTGTATTAATAAAAAATAAATTTCCAAGGACAAAAGCTACTGAAACCATTTGCAAGATATTAAGCGATGGAGCCAGAGGCGGATTTATAATGCTTAGGGCCCTGCGCGCAGATATAAAACGGAACCCTTTTGAAGTAGAAAACTATTTTTATGTAGGAAAATAATTGTCCAAATAAAAAAGTAAACACAAACAAATTCATAGTGTGCCTTTAAGCACGATCTCAAAAACTAATTAGATCTGCTTTGTTCTGCATCTGTTTTTCACAAAATTGTCAATGATTTCATTAAAATCTAAGTCCTGTAATGATGAACTTTCAAACGACAAAATTGCTAAGCTGCATAAATGTTATTTGAAGATCGCAAATAATTGTCTACTTGTTTTAAAGTGAAACATAACCTCGAAAATGTTTGAAATTTATGATATGAAATTTATTGATTGTTTCTTACTGTTCAACGGACCGGCTGATATTACATTTACAGTTTCAATAATAAGTATGTTTCCTTGTAACACAATAGGTTCTTTCCACTGGGTCTTTTAAGTCTTGTGTTCACTTAGTTTGTCGTTAAGTCGTAATAAGTTCAGTATAGAAGTTAAAACTGTGGCGGTTAAGTCATTTATATGACATTTAAATGAACCCAACAATTTAACAGACATTAATATATCACAACTTTTGACCTGAAGAGATTTACTTACGAGTTATTTTTTTTGTGCACCCGTAAATCCCCCACTGAATTGAGCTACAAATACTATTGTTGAAACTTTGAAATTGCGACATTTCTCGATCATAGTTGATGAAACAACTGATTGTATTTTGATTTAAAAATAAACAAAACTATCGATAGTTCTTGTGTCTTCTGAAACTTGAAAATAATGATGCAAAGTCTGTTATGACTAAATAATACATTTTTTCGAGTAACATCAAATTCCGATTGAAAACTGCCTATGATTTGAAGCCGATAATGCAAGCATTATGATAGGGGTAAAAGTTAGGGTCCAGGCAATATTAAAAACAATTAATCTATATTTGTTCACGATCACGTGAATATTATTAAATTTTTTGAAATTTTGTACTGAAATAAATTTCATATCAATGTACAACTATAATTTATATAATTAAGTTTTTTTGGAGCTCAAATAGAAATCAAATCGTTCTTTCTTTTAATAATAAATTTTTAATTTTTAACTTTGCCTATACGATTAGCTTTAAATGAATTAAGTCGCAGGAAAGAAAGTCAAGTGTCAATTATAATTACCGGCACTATGAATGACATGTTAACCTTTTATGTCATACCGTTTGAGTAAAATGTCATTGTGATTTCTCTTTGTTTACAAATGATTTTTGCAAAGTAACAAAAGGTTCTATTTTATGAACGTGACAAAGAAACGCCATCAAATTTTTTTAAATTTATTAAACTCTGAGTCTACACATTGGATTTTATTAACTAATTCAGTTTTAAAAGTAATATATCTTCAAAAGTGTACATTCTACTTTTATTGGAAACAAATGGAACCGACATTCTCTATCTTAAGGCATAAACAGAGTTTAAAAAAATATTGACTCTTATGAAATGCTTAAATTAGAAAGATTTTAAGTTAGAGATGTTAAATTTTGAACTTTTGAATTATTTTTGATCATACATTTTTTTTATTCAGCCTTACGTGTCGATAAAAAAATATGTATTGGGTTGAATTCGCGATTAACATTTTATCGTTGCATATATAAATTTTTGATTAAACATAGTTTTTGCATTAATTAGACATTTGGTCATGAGAATTTTTAATTTTTTGTTCCGTGGGAAAATCACATATTGCATGATAGATCTATGTTTTTTTTAAAAGCATCACGCTTTATATAGAAGCGTAGGCTAAATATTTTGATTTATTAAAAGATTGGCCTTTAATTCATTATTTCATAAACTTTTATTTGTTTATTTCATTTCATTGAAACTGAACCTGAAATATTGAATGCACACGCACGTTATATAATTATTGAATTTTATTATTCTATATAAGCACCATTTTATGTGGATTTAATTTCTGTCGTTTTGATTCACTTTGCTCGATAGTGAATTGTTTTTATGTAGCATTGTACATAATATTTTATTTATTCGATTGCTTAATATTTAGTAAATAAGATCACTTTCGATCTTTGCTTGATCATACTAAATATGGTATGTAGAGATTGTAATCAATTTACATGTTAAGATTAACCTTCATTTTGTGGCCCGGTTATATTATTATTCTGATTGTATCGTGTGTTTTTATTTACTTTCGATATTTTGGTGATCGATCGATCGATTTATTTGATTAGAGGAAAACAAGTTGTATTTATTCACTTTGATACAGATAACGTCATGTTTCTAAAATTAAGTTTATTGTATTTATGTTAATTTTTGAGCTTAATCCAATTTTTGATTAAAAAGATCTTAACAATTTTCTCCACAATTGAGTCAAATATGTAGTTAAAAATGCACAATTTCTTTTTTACTGAATTTTTTTTACAATGAACAATTTTGGAATAATAATTTTAAAATACAGAAGTAGTTGAGAGGTGTTCACATTCCGTGTTTTTGTCAAAATTATAATGTAACACACATTTAAGTAGAAATAAAATATAAATTATCTTATAAATTTTTTTGTTTTTAAATGTGATGATGTTTTTCCGATTTACGAACATGAAAATCTTGTGTTGCCTATAAAATAATGTAGAGAGAATTACATTTTATTTTATGTGTACAGTATATGTATTATTAAAAATAAAATTGAACTTTAAATGTCAACTGACATTTTATTTAATTCAGTGAACAATTTTTTTTTGTTGTTTATTTAATTTAATTATGTCTAAATATAAATCGAAAAAAAATTTTGTGTAGCAAAAATAAGTAAAAAATATTACATTTAATTGTTGGACTGCATTCACTATATAATTTCTTGAGTTTTCTTTTTATTTTTAATTTATTCGTGTAATAATTTACATTTTTTCTGTTGATTTTAATGAAGCACCTGCTTATTTTATGTTACAAAAATGTTGCATTAATTTTTTTGATTTTCCTTGGAAATATTGCTAAATTTATTTTTATCGCAAAAAATTTAAAACTTGCTTTATTCGTGATCTGTTTAGGATTGGCTCTTATGGCTGAATTCCTGTTCTTTGGATAGTGGTCCGATTTTGATCAGTGATACTTTAATTTAAAGCTCTCGATGTCAGCACAAATACTGTTGCAAAATCATTTCCAAAAATCATTTTTGAGTATAAACATTAGGCAAGAGGTTAGCCCACAAAGTTATCAATATGCATAAATTTTGCTATAAAACAAGTAACAGAGGTCCGATTTTGATAAGATGACAAATGATTCTAAAATCAAAAGCTTTTGATATCAGCATAAATCCTGGTGTAAAATTTTTAACATTTTCAAAAATTTAATTTACATACACTTTATTTGACACAAAACTTTAAAATTAACACAAATTAGATTTTTAAAAAATTGATTAAACATTACAAATCAATTTAATTGACCGTTTTATGTCAAATACCAAAGGCTAAATTGTAGATAGAAGGAAAAAATTGTTTTGTCTTTTAGCGTAGGGGTTTAAAATACACAATTTTGACAGCTACTAAAGGGTGATTTTTTATCTATTTTCTTTTTGGCAACACTGATTTTGACAGGTCACGTATTTTTCATGTTTTGTGTCACTGTCAAACATCTTCAGTTTGGTCTATAATTTAACCATGAATCGTCTTACAAACGAACAACGCTTGCAAATCATTAATTTTTATTATCAAAATGCGTGCTCTGTTAAGAAATTTCATCGCGCGCTTCTTCTATTTTATGGCCAGTTTAATCGACCCACTGAAGCGGCTATTCGGGCTATTGTGACTAAATTTCGCACCAAATTTACATTGTTAGACATTAAATCACCGACACGCTTACGTACAGTGCGAACTGAACAAAATATCGCAGCTGTATCGGCCAGTGTTAGTAATGACCATCAATTATCGATTCGGCGCCGTTCGCAGCAATTAGGCCTCTGTTACTCAACAACGTGGAAAATTTTGCGGAAGGATTTAGGTGTGAAGCCTTACAAAATACAGCTGGTGCACGAATTGAAGTCGAACGACCTACCACAACGCAGAATTTTTAGTGAATGGGCTCTTGAAAAGTTGTCGGAAGACCCATTTTTTTTATCGAAAAATTGTGTTCAACGACGAAGCTGATTTTTGGCTGAATGGTTTCGTAAATAAGCAGAATTGTCGATTTTGGAGTGAAGACAAGCCAGGAGCATTGCAAGAACTACTAATGCATCCAGAAAGAGTTACTGTTTGGTGCGGATTATGGGCTGGTGGCATCATTGGACCGTACTTTTTTAAAGATGATGCGAATCGCAACGCAACTGTGAATGGTGAGCGCTACTGTGAGATGATATCCAACTTTTTTTTGCGCAAAATGGAAGAGCTAGACTTGCATGACATGTGGTTTCAACAAGACGGTGCCACACAGCACGCGAAACAATGAACCAATTGAGAGGCAAGTTCGGTGAACACTTTATTTCACGTTTGGGACCAGTCAATTGGCCGCCTAGTCGTGCGATTTAACGCTTTTAGATTATTTTTTGTGAAGCTATGTTAAGGCTCATGTCTATACAAGCTCGCTTCGATTGACGCATTGGAAGACAGCATTGAAGCATTTATTCGTGAGATACCGGCCGAAATGTTGGAAAGTGTATGCCAAAACTGGACTAAGCGGAAGGACCATTTGAGGCGCAGCCGCGGTCAACATTTGCATGAAATAATCTTCAAACATTAAATTATATGGACCGTACTATCGATTCAAATAAAGATTTCATGCATTTTCCTTAATTTTATGTGTCTTTTTTTTGGAAAAATTTCCTATAGCTATTAAAAAATTACCCTTTAGTAGTCTAATTGCAGTTTCGATAACGCAGTTTTGAAAAAAACTGTTTCTAAATAATTTTAAATGCGGATCGAATGTATCCCCGCAACAGTAAATTCGCACGAGTTCTACAATCAACATGCATTTGACGCCTCTCACCTGTATTTAGCCATATATTTCAAAATCATCCATCATAGTTGAACTCTAACACCCATACATGACAACAGGCCTGATCAGCATCTTGTACATTCTCAGCTTGTCAGCATTTGGAAAATATTTAGACTTTAATACTGGACGTACGGTATATACAAAACACGGTTGCTAGCAGCAATACCTGATTTTATATCCCTTGCCACACAATTATCATGAGTGATTAGGGATCCGAGGTATCAAAAACCCTAAAATCTATTTAGTTTTGGAATAATTGATTTTGAGACCAAACTAAGCTCATAATTGTTCAAGTGGATTCAGTATAGTCCTTTTACATCGTTGTGAGAAAGCCCAATTATACATATATCGTATGCTTGACCTTGGACGTGGTTAGACTGACAAGACGTTATCCTAAGGCATAAAATAAATACACATAGTACTATCATGGTATGTTAGCCCATTGACTTGCTGCAGTTGTCTGTACTGGTATCGTTTTAAAATAATCAAAATATTTTTATATGTATAATCGCCTAAATGTCATATATTTATTCTAATTGTTTATGTAATTCTATCGACCCGCCATCTAGAACAACATCGAGTAAACTGTTTTTTCTTATGATGGTAATATTATATGTATTTATACTATGCCTAAGGTTAATTCTAACATGAGACTAAGAGTATCAGAGCATCTTTTTGCCGTACTCCGGTGCAAATCAAAAAAAGTCTTTACAACTTGTTGTAAATTGTTCGCTCTAATATTATGTTAGACATTAGTTTGTATGCTGTGCAAAGGAGAGCTATACCGGTATAATTTTAGCTTTTGAAGCGGTCTGGTTAAATTTTGGCATTACTCGTTTTGTATTATAATGTTGTGTAGCAGTAGTTTTTTTATCGTAGTCCACTGTGGTGGTATTCTAATGATAATAATGGAATTTTTACAAATCGTTTAGATATCAGGAATCAGGAATCACGATCAAACGATCCAGAAAATTTTAATGTATATTATAAAGAAAAAAATATATAGGTCAAAATTGAACCTTCACTGAGATCATTTCAACATCTTTCAGACCATATTTTTACAATTGGGGATCGTTGTGGTTCACGGCGACGAACTCTAGTCCGCGGTGTGTCTAACCCAACACCTTAACCATCACTATACGACCGCGGTGACAATGTTCATTATTTTGATATTAATTTCCAAACACCTACAACCAAATTCCCCAAATAAAATCGACCGTCATAAATTAACTGATCAGCATCGATTCATCTTAATTATTATGCCTCCAATCTAAAATCGTCCCAAAACAATTTTAAAAAACATGCACTTGTCGCTGGCGCTTGCACATAACTTTAAATTTATAAAAAAACTTGTTTTTAGTTTTTTGATTCATCGTTTTTTTTCTACTAAGATCATTAATTTGTTACCTTAATAAATAAGCTACCAATTTTTAAATAATCTTTACATACAATGTATTTCGATATTTCTAATATACCGAACATTATAATTTTATATTTAGGCCTTTGTGGTCCGAGGGGCTTTCGTATACCTCGCATAGTACATCAAAACGAGCATGATACTTTGTAAAATATCGCTAAGCGAGTTTCGAATTCGACGGTGCCGTATATTGTTGGTACGGGACGGGCCAGCAATGGCTTGTAAACACCGGTTGTTATTATTATTATAATATGATATTATGTTACATAATTTCATTTAGCCCATGTTAAAAATGATGCGCGGGTTAAACTAGTTTTTCAAACGCATTATAGTTTTAAGATATAAATTTAAAAAAAAAAATTGATTATTATCTTGGAACCACGACAAAACGATCGAAAGAATGTTCACGACATTTTATACATGTTAAAAATGTTATAGATCATATAATTTCATATATGTTAAAGACTCACACACAATATATAGTGAAAGGATTTATAAATAGAGTTAATATTTTAGAATCTATGTCCATCATCGTGTTACACTAAAATTGATATATTATTAATGGTGTTGATAGAAATATGCGCGAAATCTATCGCCGGTGTTTTTATTTTAAATACTAACGGGGGTATAAATTTGATTTAAATTATAAATTAATAAATAGTTTCATCATCATCATCATAATAATCGTCGTCTTTAGATTGATATTTAAATATGATTTTAATGTAGGTTGAATACAAAGATGGGTAGGAAGCGGTTTTATTATACTGCGTCAATTATTTTATTCTACTCGTATCATAACTCTCGCGCAGAGCCATAGTAAACAAAACATTTTAGTTTTTAACTTTTAATTTATGGCCAAAATGGTTAATATTTATTTTGAAACCAGTACAACAAAAAACGGCGCGTAATTTCTTATTCTGTTTAATATATGTATATACATACGAGTAAATCTTAAACGAGTAAGAATCTATAAGCAGATACATATATAAACGAAAAAAAAACAACTGTCTGAACATATGCGCTGATTATTTAGTATTACGTACGGTTAGTTTAAATGCAGCATTTCATGTATGTATTTTTAGTATATACACCTAAACCTTTATATGCGCGACTTTTGTTTACGCGAATTCAGAATTACGCGAATATCGCGATTTAGTTTACTTAAACTCGACCGACCTAAAACAAATTCACTTTTTTAAATGTTTTAATCCATGCCAGCCGATTTTGGCTCATCACCGATAGCAGTCAAGTGATGATTTTACGTTTTAGCACAAAATTACAATTTTAGACCGTCTTGAAACACTAGAATGTGCAATGGCTATATAGAGGACAATAAAAAATAAAGAAAGAAGCTTTATTAAAAAACTACTATGTTCTGATTCAAAATCAAGTGCCAATTTACCATCGTACATGAGTCGCTCTGGAAAAAAAATAGAAACGTAAACAGAAAAAAAAACGTAAAAAAATACTCCCAGTGGATTCTAATAACCAATCAGCGTTGAGATTTTATATTCATCTTAACTAATGCAAATAATCGAATTTGTCATAAAACGGTTAGTTCAATTGATTTTTAACGTTTAATCAATTTAGTTAAAATCCAATTTATATTAATTTTGAAATTTTGTGTCAAATAAAGTGTATATAAATTAGATTTTCGATTTTCTGATTTTTAATGCTTAATCAAATTTTATAAAATCTAATTTATATTATAATTTTTATAATTTTATATTTCTAATTATTAAATATATTAAATATATTTAATAATTAGAAATATTTATTTATTTATTTATTTATTACAGCCTATGGCTTGCAGATATTAGCCCATTAATAGTATTTTTTCAGAGAAACATTTCAGATTTCAGTTGAATGGCGGTACACTGGAGGTTCTGAGAAGAGATGACAGAATGCAGAGCAGTTCATTATCATTGTGATTGTCTTATGCTAACAGTAGTTTGAATATTGGCTCCCGCGAAACCGGACCAATTCTGTCATTACTGACATTCCTTTTCTTTCCCTACCTCACAAAATTTTACTATTGGTCGCCAAGGTGTCTGAAACCGAGTTGATCTCAATAATTTAACTAGTATCCTACCTTATCCTTTCAAGTATATGTAAAAACGGGTGTTCAGTGGGTCAGGCTAACTCCGGGAGATCCTGTTTAATGCTTGGCCGTACATTTTAAATCAATCAATCAATCTCAACTAATGCAAATAATGGTTGGCTAAAAATAATTAACGATCGGGGATACAAATTTAGATCAAAAACGATCGCGTTGTCAGCATCTTGTACTTCAGGAGAGGCGGCTGCCTAAATACTTGACAATAAGCATAAAATGCATGCGCTACCTTGTACAACACGGTATCAATTTTAACAAAGGCAAGGAGAAGAAAACTTCGAAAATCACAATATACAGAAATATGGATAAAACGAATAATGAAAATACTACCAAAGGAGGTATACTGGCAAAAGTTCATCCACTCTTTTCTACTGAAAAGGCCGGACCCGTGGATTCTGGGTGGAGTTACTAACACTTCGGTCACCATTAAGCAGTGTGCAATTCAGTTTCAAAACGCCATTCTGTGAAACCCTGCCTAAAAAGTCTACATTCACTGTAAATAATCATGTTCTACTGCAAAAGCTCTAGCATATGGAAACAACTATAATACAACTAAATAAGGAAGTTGTCGAATTAAGAAGATAATATCATATTTTGAGCAGAGACCGCGCTATTAAATAGAAATTTCTTCCAATACCTCAGCATGGTAGACCAATTCTGTACTAATGCAAGTGAACTAGAACGCGAAACCAATTGGATTCTCGAAAGAAGAAAAAAATTAAACAAAGACTACATCATCACCTGAAGGTAAAACAACACCAGAAAATACTGTCGATCCTAGTAAACAAATAACTCTAAAAGATCTAGATAAAGAGAAGATCCTTTCACCTCCTATTAATAGGAGTGAAAGAATACAAAAACATCCAGCAACTATGGAAAGCTTTCGCTACTAAATTAAACATCGATCGGTTTGAATAGAATACGTATGAGGCCAAAAATGATCGCCCAATCAAAGTCATAATAGCAAGAGGGCTCTACCAATCTTGTTCAAAAAGAAGACATTATGGAAGGACTAACAAGTAAAGGTCTAGGCATATCATTAAACCATTTGTAGAACTACCTTTACCTTTTTTCCTTTGCAATCCGCTTGCTTAGAACCACCAATTAATTTTCAAGAGTTACCCTGGCTCCGATATTTGTTTGGTTAATATTTTTTTAATTTTCTTTAACCTTTTTAACAAATTATTTTTTTTTCCGGATAAGCCACTAGATCTCGTAATCAATCCAAGGACAATTAGTTGTCTTGATATACATAGTTAACTTTTTTCTTCTCCAATTGTTTAACAAAATATTTTTCTTTATATTTAAATTCTGACAAAACATGTGGTTAATAATTTTAGAAAATATTGTATTATAGTTGATAGAGTTAATATTAGTAAAACTACTAACCACGTGATCTACAATTCTACCACTAGCTTAGTTACTGACATATTTAAATTACTACGCAAGTTTAAATAATCCTTACTTATGTGAGTAGCCTTAGTTATTGGAACGTTGATATCAATTTTTACCATTACTGTATCAAATTTGTCCGGATATTAAATTTAAAATTTTAGACAGCATTGAAACAGGAGAAATTGCACTTTATGGCTGTAGGTAAACACTTAGTGATACTACATTTAGTAAAGGCTAGGTTCTAGTACAAAATCGACTGCTAAATTATAATCATATACGAGAGATGTGGTTCTGAAAAAAACAGGAACTTATACAGAAACTAAAAAATGACACTCAGTTGATGGAAATTGCATTAACCAGGCAGAATATTCTGAAAAACTAACAAAAATAATTGTCGATCGAGGATACACTCATGATCATCTCTGTAATATAAGGATAAAACTATAGGGTTTTTTGGAAGGTAACTTTTGATATTGGTTTAAATCCAGAAAAGATCGTTTAACACTTCTATTTAGTTCCAACGAAACGGTAGGTTGGATGTTGATATCGCTGCTTGTAAATCAATCGATGAATCTATAAAGGCAAAGATTTAAATAAAATGACAGTTACTGAATGGCAAAGAGCCTTTGAAACAAATTACGTCTGAAAAACATTTTTTGAGGATCCTTCCTACGAGGAATTTACAGGCCATACAGAGACTAAAAAGAAAATCGTTCTTCAGTGGGTCGATTCTGGGTTTCCATAGGAAATGATATTGGCTTTCTAAATAAAAAATATTTTTTATAGCTTCTAATATACTTTAGGAATAAATTTACTTGATTTGTATGGAGTGTGCACAGTAGTTTTAGAGAACTAGATAATAATTTGAATACTTAAAATGATAATTAAAAAATACAAAATGATAAGTAGAGTGACTGATATGAAGCGAAAGGTGCTAGCATCCTCTTCAATTGCGTTTAGGTTAAACTCGTTTAATATTGGGCTGGAAAAAGTATTTAAATTTAAGAAAAGATGAGGTGGACTGGAATTGAGGACAATTAATCCAACTACAATACATACGCTTGAAGCTGAATTCACTTTTAATTTTACGAAAAATGAATCACAAGGATCTGTAGTACCGTGATTTAACTGAAATGTAATAAAACCAATGAAAATTTGTAAGTAAATGAGCTGAAAGTGAAAGTTGTGCAAAAAAATAATACCATCACATTAGTATGGAAATAGAGAATGTGAACATGTTACAACTAATGGCACATTATTTGAATACTGACTACCGACTTGATTAGAGTTAAGGAGTGAACGAAATTGGAAGTGAATGAAAGGAGAATAAAAGTAGTTATATAATGTCGAGGTACTTTAGATAAATCTTTAATTAACATTTATAATAAGTTGAAAAGCTTAAACAATTTCAGGCTGCATAAAAAGCAAATAATTGTTGCGTGGCAGACGAGTTACAACTTGTTTAGCCTTTTGAACTTCAAACTGATTGGCTGCCACTCAATATACTCTAAACAAGATACTTACTCATAAAACGCGATACCGGCTTTGGTACGTCTATCGGCTTTCGTACATATTGTTCATGTATTATAATGATGATCACAATTCTTCGCATATGTAAAATGTAGATTTGTGTAAGCGAAAGTTTTCGATCCAATCATCAAAACTGTCACCATTCACTACATCTTTCAGCAATAGTTTTATTTGTTTTTCATCCAAATCTTAGCGATCTACATATAAACTGTTTGGTGTAGGCGATAATAGTTTCACAATAGAATTATATGCAAACCCATCCACCAAAACCATCCGTAATAAATTTTCGGCGAAAGTTTTGTTTCATTAATACTAATGAAGACTTCATTATAACGATATATTGCAATAACGGAAGGCAATTACATAGAAGCATGACAAAACATTTTTGAAGAAGCGGTGTAACGCCTTAGAAATTTGTGACTCGACTACTAAACGAGTTACCCGAAGGTCGGCAAAAGCATTTGTATCAGCTCAGATGAATTCAGCGAAATTTTGGATAAGTATAAGGAAGTTTGAATAAAGGTCATATAAGCGCTAAATGTTTTTCAACAGCATCATGTCTAATTTACAACACACGCCATCATACACTGATTTACCACCGACAAAAGTAAGATCATCTAAGTTTTACCAGTCATTATATTGCAACGAATGACCATTCAACCTAAAACCGGAAGAACACCCACGCGCAAACACATCTAGTAAATCTACTGAACACAATGAATTTATTGAAAATCGGAATAAGACGACAACCATACACACACTTTATTCCTCGACTATCATGGTATTACCAACAGCACTTCTCTACATTAAAACACATGCCGGCAAGGTCCAGTTACATCGCATATTATTACATCCAGGTTCACAAACATCCTTCGTAACTGAATCCTGTGCACAAAGCCTAGGCCTCAAGCGAAGTCATACTTCCTATAGAGTGAAAATTTTCTAAAGATCTTGCATTTTTGAGTCATACCAAGCTTTTATCAATAAGTATATAGCTTTAGGCCATATGTCACATGTTTCCGCAGATTAGATTCCCGTTCAAAATATCAAAAAGTACTATTTACCTCATCACGCCGTGATCAAGCCAACTAGTAGTACCACAAAATTTAGAGTTGTCTTTCGATTCTTCGTGTAAAATTGCAATGAAAGTTTCGCTGAATGACATCTTGCAAGTGGGGCCAATTCAAATTGATTTGACAACCAATGTGTTAAAATTTAGAAAACACGCAATAGCAATGGTAGCCGACATAGAAAATATGTACCGGCAGATCTTGGTAGACACCATCGATCCCAACTTTCAATTAATTTTGTGGCGTGAATCTCAGGTGGAACCAGTTAAAACATGACATATGGAACTGCACCTTATTTAGCAGTAAAAACTTTAGTAAAATCAACCGGAAATGCTGATCAACAATATTCAAAAGCTGCATATTATCTGCGGTTGTGAAAGTCTTCAAGAGGCAATACTACTGAGGGATCCAATCAATGATATTTTGAAGCAAAGTGGTTTCAACCTACGCAAATGAAAGTCGAACGCATTAGAATTTTTGAATTAATTTCTGAAGGATCAAGTAAGAGCGATCTCGAAGCTAATTGAAGCTGAGTCGTCCATCAAAACACTTCGAATTATATGGAACTCAGAGCTTGACACTTTTTCAAGTCTTAGTGCCGACTCATGTCTATTATCAATGAGTTGGTTTCAAAATTGAGTTTAAAACCAAATAAGTGATAAAGGTTTCAGAGACCAAGATTTTAGTATAGTGGTGACTATCATTTAAAAAAGTGGCGGGTTTCTGATGTCTAGGTTCCGTTATCCTTCATGATAATTGTGTGGAGAGGAAATATAAAAGCGCATCTTGCCATTGGCAACCGTGCTTTGTATAAATTGATATAGTCTAATTACTTTGCAAATGCCGACGAGCAGAAGTTGTACAAGGTGTTAATCAGAACCGTTGTCATTTACGAGTATTAAGGTTGGACCCTGGCGAATGAATATGGATGGCTGGAACATTTGTGCGGAGAGTTATGCGCTGTGATATACGGTCATAAACAAAATGAAGACGACCCTTACCGAGTTCGCTCAACCTAATGAAGTAAGAACAGCAAAATACGATGGCTCGGTCCTAAACAACTGCGAGCCGATTCTAAACCAAACCTTCTCTAGGCTAGCGTTTCGGTTTGGCCCAGTTATTATAAATAATAAAATGGAAACTGTTTTCGAGAATTTCGTTTGCACGAATTTTCTCGAAATGTTTTTGTCGCGCAAAAAGGTGTTTAAGTGTATTTATATATCTCTCTTATTTAGTTATAATACTCGATTTTCTTTTTCATTTTCTTAATTTATATATCGTTTTACAAGATTACTATACAAAACAACTAACTAGTAAACGAATAAAGCAAATAATGCATAATACACAATACATAATTTAATCAAGCAACGGTCTAAAAATATTTTTTTTACACAAAAGAAAATGGTCTTATATACAAAGATCTTACGAGTTATATACATACATTTGTACATAAATTGTTATGGTACGGTGATATGATTAATTAGAATAATTTTTTGTTTTAGAATTAATTATAATTATAATACTGAATCGACATGGTATGTTACATACCGCTATTTTCTAGATCTGAACGAGCTCGCGCACTCGATATACGATCTTTCACACACAAAAAAAAAATTGTGAATCAAAACTCATAAAAAATTTATTGTTCTTAGACGGGGATAAGTTAATAATTTAATTAATCGCTCAAAATAAATCAAAGTAATAAATTAGAAGAAGAAAAAATCTTTATTTTGAAAGAAAATTGATTATAATCAAGTGAAATTTTTTTTTCTTTTGATATCTCCAAACTAGTTTATTGGTAATATTGATGTTAGCTCTCTGCGTGAAATAAATTTAAAGTTAACGAGTTAAATTTTAAGAAGTAAATTATAAATGATTTTCTTTTGATAAGTCGACTGACATTATTTTTAATAGATTGATTGAAATCTTTAATTGAATCGATTTGGTCGTAATTCATTTGTAAAGTATATTTAACACACAAATGATTTCAAACTGTGAGAGGAAGGGGCAATTGTTTTTAAATATAAGCAAGTTAAAGAAAGTTTTTGTGCATCTTTGTCGAATTACAATTAACTCTCGTTCGCCTTTTACAATTTTTATTTTATTTTATTGGTCAGCTAATTTTAATTAAACATATTAAAAAACTAATTGGTGGCTAACGACGACTGAAACGAAATCAAAACAATAATGGATTTTGCTTTCAAGCATTACTAACTGATTTGTGTATACAGAAGAAAGTAATATAGTATATAAGAATGCACCATAAAGTTGAATCATAATTTCCAATTATGTTGATTTGAGGGCGAAGTGATAAGTTTTACATTGTAAAACATGGTATTGACTTAAACACACCGTGGTCGTGAGTTTGATCTCCGCCACTGACCTCAACACCGTGTCCAATTGTATGTAAAATCGTTCGATGGGCTGACTACCTCCAACGATCTTCAATTGTAAAAAAAAGATCTCATTAAAGGGTTCTACTTTGGCCTGTAATGTTGTTGATTATATTTTGTCCGTTTAACGGTTATTTCATTCGATTTTGGTGTTAAATGATTTTTTTGTATCTGAAATTTATATAAATTTTAGAGTTTTGTGTGAATTGTAATGTGTATCAGTAGTTTTGCTTGTAACAACAATTATGTACTTTGTCAATTAACAAACAAGTCAATATGTGACTTTGCATGATTTAGTCAGTAAAGAAAGCTACACTTTCGTGCACTGCTTTATTCAAACGACAAACATTAAAAACCAATTTACTTTTTAAGTGATACGATTCTCAAACTTATTTATCATACTACTAACAGATTTATGCATAATCTGGTTCAACCAAAAAATCACGGTTTTAAAAATTATAATTGTTGATTGTCACATTTCGGTCGGATACACTTTACAAAATATGTTGAACCGATACAAAGAGAACTTAGAATTTTATTTAATTTTTTGAGAGGAAACAATTATTTTAAAATCACTAAAAAATGACTGTCGACACTTTCATATGAACTCGTTTCAACTGAAAATAAAAGTGAATTTTTGTAAATATGTCTGCCAAAAAAAAAATTATTTTTTTTTGTACATTTTCATAAACCAAATCAAACTTTAGTGTTAATTTTCAACAAAGCATATTTTTGGTTTGATCAGTATATTTGACAAAAAACTAAAAATTATAAAAATAAAATAATTAAAAAATCGAAAAAAAGAATAGTAAAAAAAATTCAAAAAAATATTCGGTCATACAATCGGCTGACCAATACTTACTGCATGCTTCGTGAAGTAGAAACTAAAGCAAAGGAAGAAGCTCACGATGCATGTAATGCTGCGAGTTAGTTGTGAACCGGGTACTTGACCGAGACCGTTACTCTGATTATAGCAGACTGTACAATGTCCTCACTGCTATTGAAATCGCCAAGGTATTCATAAACAGTGATTTTGAGCCGCTTTTGGCTCAAATGTGAATTCGTGTTTAACCGTGAGCTGGCTGGTAGCTAAGATGGCAGTATGAGTTTATCGAAAACTTTTAGAACAATGAATTATCGATTTTTATCTAAAGGTGGAAGCCAATAATTTGAATTGTATTCGTTAACGCATTAGAAACAATCACGAGCCGGATTTTATCAAGGACTTGCGACGTAGAAAAAGCGGCATACAATGCTGAAGTTCCTTTGATTCTGCCGTCATCGTTTGAAGGTTCGCCGCAAAATATGAAAGAGCAATGCTTGAATGCAATGACAATTTTTGCAAAATACGGCTTTTTCAATCTGTTAATTACATTAACAGCAAACCCAAAGTGACAAGAGACCAAGGACAACTTGTCTCTCTTAGAGGCCAGTTTTAGTAGTCAGAGGTTTTAAACTAAAGCTGAAATCATTTTGATGCAAGATCTCACTGTGCGCGGCATCTTAAAACAATCAATGGATTGCGTTTACACCATTACATCAGGAACCCCAAGTTTTTTTTTTATAAAATGCAGTTAAATATTAGCTCAAAGTGTATCCGACCGAAATGTGATAATCAACAATTATAATTGTTAAAACCGTGATTTTTTGGTTGAAGGTGATGAACCTTTTACTAATAATTAAAGACCACAATCTCTATTTTTCTAGTTTTTTCTAAAAATTTTGACGAATAGTTCACACAGCATTAGTAGACCATTTTGACTTCAATAAACTTACTAATCAGAATAGATTTACGACCTAAGTACATAATAACAACAACAGAAAACTTCGAAAACCAAAAATCTAACCAGTTATGATGGATTCACAATTAGAAGTGCAACCGGAAATTGCCATAAAGCTAGAGATTCTGCAGAAAATCTGCAAGAAGTCTGGATCAGAAAGAAAAACTAAAAAATATCTTGAAACAAAGATCCAAACGTTAAAAGGATTCGTCAGACGATATGAAGCCAACCATGAACAAATAGAAACAGAAGCTATACATTACAGCCGTTACATGGGTACTTCATTGAACGAAGAAAAATATCAATAACCTACGGCGCGCTCTTTACTGAGATGAGACAATGTTTAAAAGGAGCCCAACAACGCCTGCGATAACAACAGGAGACTCATAAAAAAGTCAGACATAAAAATTAACCACATCCGGAGTTTTCTGTAACAAGCACAACTATAAGGAAATGAAAAACGGTTCCATCATCAACAAATTGTTCAACCCCAATTAAAATTATCAATTATCGAAATACCAATTTCAATGGGTATAATGAGTGGGCAACGTTTTACGTCAGATTTCAAAGGTGTGTGCAAGAAAACTGAAATCTCACTGATACGCTCAAAATCAGTTACCTCAAAACGTATGTTAAAGGAGAGGCAGTATAACTTCTAAATCACATTCAAACACAGAAGTAAACTACACAGATTCGTGGAAAATACTGATAAACCAGTACAAAAACAGGTGGTATCTTGTAACCGACCATGTAAATACACTGCTGATCTCTTGCCTTGAAGAACTTAGGCATCGATACAGCAACAAGAAATGCAATATTAATTCCATTAGTATTAAAGAAATTGGACAACGCGATCGTTTAAACCAAGTTAATCTTGAAAGCCCTCGGAATACTCAACCTCTAAGTGGATTTCTTAAGTTCCTAGAAAATCGTTTTCAATCGCTAGAAGCAACCAAATCCCAGCAAGGGGATTTCGACAAAATAAAATCACCTTCGCAGGCCAAATTCCTGTTATTTTACAAGCACCATAATTTCCATGCTGGAATTATAAAAATATGCATTGTTTTTAAAGGCTAATACTCTTATTGGATATGCAATGCAACTACGCTCTTTAATAAATCCAGGGTCAAACTCATCAAATTTCACTTTACTAAAATAGACTAATCGTCTCCCAACTGAACCAATAAAAGGTGTCAACAAACAAGGAGCTAATATTGACAGATCGAAACTACGAAACACCACGACATGATTCTAAGTGCAGATATTTATGCAAATATTTTAAAGGATCGAGTAATTAAGACTGCGCTAGTTCGAAAAACGGAGCTATGATGAGTAATACGAATATTACGCAAACACAGCCAACTTCAAACTCGGTGTTTTTGACTATATGATATCTCGAAATAATCTTGAGTTAGAACTGTGAAAAATCTGGGAAATTGAAGACGAAGAATTGTGCGAAAGATCATATAAAGACACTTGTAGTCGATTAGTAGATGTAACGTATGAAGCCACCATACCAAAACATACGATTTTAGTTACGGAGATAGCAGGAGCCAATCCATAGCAAGATTGCTACAAGTAGAGCGGAGATTAGAAAAGAACCCGCAATTAAAACTAGAATACCGAAACTTTCTAAATGCAGACGATGTTACAGACATTCATGCTATCTACCACACCATGCAGTGGTTAAGCAATCCAGTACAACAACAAAGTACAAAAATACAAATATCAGCAACAATTGGAAGGTATACCAACCTTACGGGATCCTAACCATTATAAGTAAGGAACATGAATCTATAAAAATGTTGGCCTTATATGGAACCCACAAAATGACAGATTCGAAATCCAAGTCACCATATAGGTACTGATATGAGACCACCAACGAACCGATACGTTATATCCGAAATAGTAACTTATTTTTAGGAATTATGGATAAAAGTAATATCGTGGGACGAAGAACTACCTAAAGAAATAAAAAGAAGATGGGTGGTCAAATACAAATCATCATTCTACGAGCTTCGTGGGTTTTGCGATGCATTCGAGTTAGCGTACAAAAACTACTGTGACTTTAATATCGAGAAAAAAAAAGGTGGCACCAATTAGTCAAAAGTTAACCATTCCAAGGCTTGAATTGTGTGGAGTTTCATTCTTGGCAAAGCTACTTAGGCGAATGTTCGAAATCATGGGTATCCCGAATTGAAAGATGCAGGCCTGGACCGATTCAATGATAGTGCTAGCCTGGTTACAAGTACACCCAAGTATAGAAAACCTTTGCTGCGAATATAATTTCAAAGATTAATTCTATTATTAGCCCTGCACAATACCCATATAAATCTAAAGAAAATCAACCGCACTACGCAGCATAGATCATGCGATTAGCTGTGAGATCATAATTTATGGGGGTCCAGATTGGCTTAGACGCAGTTAATCTTCCATTCAGTAAGATAATAAACGAAACGGTTCCACCTAAGATTAAACAATTTTTTACTTTCACATAAACAAGGACTGTTCCACTGGAACAGTCGTCATAAGGATAATCAGAGGAAAGGTGCTTTAACAGGTCAAGAACTAGAGGAAGTGCAAATCAGCATTGTAAAAGTTACGCAATCTACAGTCTTTCCAGAAGATATTCGAAAATTAAAGGCAAGTAGTTCAGTGATCACGAACTTGATCCTCGTTTGGGCGCATAAAAGCACTCTGCATAGAGGTGTGGATTTAATTCTTGCTTTTATAAGAAAGCAATTTTTGGATTCTTTAAGGCATATGAGCTACAAAACTACATAATCACCTTTGCCATAGGCCACAGTGCTTCAGATTTAATGCTGGTCGAGCAACCCAACTATCTATCCCCATACGCAGATAGATTTTGCCGATCACATACATTTTCGAATGTCTAAGGACATAGGATCGAAAAGCCCGAAAGGTTAAATCGCTATTTTGATCTGTTTAACAACGAAGGCGATGTGTATAGAATTGGTTAGTGATTTGACTTCAGAAGGATTTCTCTATGCCCTCAAACACTTCCTAGCACGAAGGGGGATGTTGCAAATTTATATAGCGGTAACGCAATACATTTGTTTTGTGTCTGAACCCTGCAATCTTTTCTGGGGCCGAAGCTTTCGCAACTCTTTCGCGGTTAATTTTTAACGTCCTACCTTACGCCGTCATCACCCAAATCGAGGACGTACGAATACAGGTTCGATTTTAAATCCATCTGCACATTGCATTGCGCCAGCCAGCCTGTACTGACATGGACGATGGTTCGGCCCATGGATTCTGCACTCTAACAGGGAGTCATAGTTGTGTTCTTCGTCATCACCGATCGTAATCAGGTGAAGAAAAATCCCTTTTTTCAACCCTCCCCCGTTGGGATTCGAACTCGGTACCTTCCGTCCCAAACACCGTAGCTTTAACCACTGCGTCAATTGCTCGGTAGCATTACATTTTGTTGCAGCAAATAAATATCTGCAGGCCTTCTGTCACCCTTCGAACGATATTTCGAACAAGTTGTCGTTCAAGGGATAGAGTGGCATTTTATTCCACGAGGATCTCCATATTTTGGTGGTCTATGGGAAGTAGAAGTAAAACTAGTAAAACAACATATTAAGAAAAACATCTCACCGGCACTACTAACGTTCAAAGAATTGGCCACTTTACTAAATCAAATCGAATCATCACTAAATTCTAGACCTCTGTGCCTTTTAACAAATGGTCTAAAAGAGCTTGAATAATAACAACCAGGACATTTCCTATTATGCAACCCTATGTTTGCCCCATCTAACGACCAGCCAATTCAATCAAAACCCCAAATTTTAACTGTAGGTGGCAACTAGTCGGCAGGTTGCACAATGATTTATGGAAAATCTGAAGCAAGGATTATCTACAAGATAAGCAACATCCCGCGAAATGGTCAAAGCAACAACTAAATACAAAAATGATGAAAATATACCACCAAACGGATAATGGCAACAGTGATAGAAACACACCCATGACATGATAAGAGACATGAGAACTCTCAAGAGATTTAGCACTGAAATTAGGCCACTGCCACCTTACTGAAACGACAAAGCACATGATAAAAAATTTCCTACAATTACCGAGCCGACAGATAATACACCCACCCGTGGATCTTTCATCTGGTCTGAAGGGTCCCGAAACAACATATAGACTAACTCAAAGTCGGTCTGCAAAACGGTTATAAAATCTCAAAACAGATATTAACTTCTCTTTGGAAATCAGATAATTCGTTAGAGAAAAACGTAAAGCACGAAAATCATGGCAGATAAATCAGACTTCACAAAATAAAACGATACGCAACTAAGTAATAAACTAAAACTTTCAATCAAAGAAAATAAAAATGAATCGATTTATAATTACCTTGCTGGCTTTACTGGTCAAAAAGATACCGATTATTCTCTATGGAAAGCAACAATAGGTTTAAAAAGACGTAAAACGCAAGTATACTGCAACTAAATGTGATAATGGAATTTAGGCTAGAAACGCAAAAAAAGCTGATTTGAAAAGCCAAAGCATAAAATCTTTGCAAGAGTTAAAAGTTGAAATGAGCAATAAATTGGGCTCAAAAAAATTTTCTGGCTATATGATCTAATTACAGGACAAATAGTTAAGGCACTACCTAAAAAATGATTACGCAAGCTACTTCAAATAATTATGGCAGCGTTCAGACTTAACTATGCTCCACACCAATGTAAAGTGGCAGAAGTGGTAATGATACTAAAACCAAGCAAACTACTTAACGACAAAAAATCGTATAGGCCGATTTCTTTGCTTTCAACTTTTTATAAATTATACGAAAAATACTGCTTAAGAAACTCCATAATTAATTATAGCACAGAGATCTGATTCCTCCCCACCAATACCGTTTCAGAGAAAAACAGTCATAATTGGAGATGCGCTAAAAAGCAAAAAAATATGTTCATGTATTTTTTTGAATGTAGCATAAGCCTTCGATAAAGTATGGCACAGAGGCCTAGAACATAAACTGCATCGGGATTTACCAAAGCAGTTTTATCAGATTCTAAAATCTTACTTAGTTGACCGACAGTTTAGGGTTAAATTTCAAGTGATCTTTATACTCTTCATTGTCGAAAATAACAGGAGTACTACAAGCTCCAATTTTGTACATCCTCTACACAAGATATTTACCAAATACAGATGAAACTAGCATAGCAACATTTGCTGATGACTCTGCAATTTTATCAATGTAGAACAAGCAACGAGAAAAGTGCAAAGAGCCACTAATATATTGAGTAACTGGACAAAGAGATCCAGCTAAATGAAACCAAATCAATTCATGTTAACTTTACCAACAAAAAAGTTAATTGGACATAGGTAAATGGTCCTACGGTATTCAGCTTTGGGGATGCACCAAGAAGACCAATACAATCATTCCAAAACAAAGTTTTACGTGGTTTTGTAAATGCACCATGGGACGGCAGAAATGATAATCTCCAAAGGGACTTAAAGATGGAAAACGTCAACGAAGAAATCAGAAAATGCACGCGATTCGCCGTATGATGGATCGAACAAATAAACGTCTCCGAAGAACGAGACCTCTAGAACTAGGACAGGCACAAAAAGATAACACCATATATTAAAGATAAGTCACAAGATGAATTGGAATTCAATTGATGACCTTTAGTTTTCGAAGAGATGTTAATCTGTCTAAAAATAGATCACTAAATAACTTTATCGACCAATCGATAATCACGATCGTGTTAAAAAATAAAATTATGGTTTATTACTCGTGACCAAAAGTCTTACGCCTCTATTTAGGTGAATTACTATCACTATTAAGATTACTAGTATGTGTTTTAAACTAATAAATTATTTTTTAGAAATAGGTAACATATACAAAATACTATATTATATACGCAAAACAACATGTTACCCAGTGCGGCATTTTCACAAAACCGTCTAAACATAATATATTATATACTTACATATAGTAGTTGAAAAATTGATTTTATTATTTCTAGCTTACGTCAATATATGAAAACACGATTAACATACCTGAAAATAAAAAAAAAAAAAAAATTTTTTAGAAATAATTTTAATAGTTACACACGCAAATATCTTTTGATATGAATCATCTTATGTGCGACTACATAGAAAATATGTATCCCTCAAAACTATATGTATATAATTACGTCTCCATCGCTTCTATTGTACCGTGAAACGCGAAATAGATAATTTCTCGTATTTCTATAAATATTAATTTTTTTTTTTTTAATTTTTGTGTTTTTCACTTTTCGACATTAAACATTTTCATTACTAGTATTACTTTTATCTATATAGTTTTGTTGTTGTACACAAAGAACAAATATAAATTATCTCATATAACACTAAAATTGTATTCATTACAATACACAATGTGTATACAAGTAGTTATATATAAATTTATCTCAGTTTCGCGATCCCAAGTATTTTTTTTTTCATTGAAATTTTAGAATAGTTTTTCTCTTCTATATACACATATTATATTATACGAGTACACCACGTCACACACACACACCCACAAACACACATAAAATAGATTAAATTTCCAACATCTTTATTTTTTATGTACATATGTATATAACTACAAAAGCGCGCAATGGTCTTGCTTTGTAAACTATTTAAAAAAAAAATAAAAAATCACAATAAATGCACATTGAATAAATCTTTCAGTGGGTCTATTTCGAGATTTGGAATCTCGGTTTTTATGTGTATTGCAAAATTTTTCCCACAATCAATGTGCTGAGTGCATACAGAGCGCAATGACATTTTTAATGCGTAATATGAATCACAGATGTTTTATGGGTTTTATTGTAATCCGCGAATCAATTTAAAATTTTATGCATTTTAATGCTTTATAATGAACCGGATGTTCATGACAGCACATTTTGGGTAAATATATTTACGTTCATCGTTTCTCTTACGAAATGAACCATAATATTACACATCGAAATCAAACTTATTGACTTACTAATCAATCACCCTGTTATTTATTAGGAATATTTAAGTGTGTATATAAGAAAATTGCATTGTCTGCTGGGTACTGTTTGTAAAAATTGTTTTGCCTGTGATTTAATTTTTTTTTTTTTTAATACCGAAAACAAGATTTTATTTTTTATTATTAAACAACACAAAACTGCAATCGCGATTATTATTTCAAAAACTATATATTGTTAATACACACACACACATACAAACAAAGAATGGACAGACAGAATAAAACCGGTGCTAATTTAAAAGAACAAAAAAAAATTCATTGTTATGGTAAGCGCAAGAAATACTTTATAAAGAGATAAAAACCAACTTGCAAGATGTTGTCCATGTTCTTATATCAATTTCTAGTTTAATGTAAATCATATATTATTTATCCACATATATTTATGTACAGACATGATATGTGATAAACAATAATACATAATTATAATAAAACCTTCATAGGTCTGTCATCATTCAACATTATAATTGTAAGATGCAGATTAGTTTCGGTTATCAAAAATTGTAAAGAACTAGTTTCAAGGTTTTTAATAGTTTCAATACTGAGTCGAACCTTCTTATATATAAAGAGACACAAAGAATTATACAACTTAAGAAAAATTAACGATTTACTGGGAAACATCTTAATTTAATCTTATTTGTGGTCTAGGAATTTATTTAAATGTGTCTGTGTGTATTCCATAAAATTTAATTAACTGGAACACAACAAGTAAATAAGTAAATTACTGAGTTTTACTTTAATTAATTTTCAAGATGGCGAACAGACGCGATAACTTTGAATTAAAGTCAAACTTATAATATGTCGAGCACCACCGTACACCCGTGTTACATATAAGAAAACCGAAGGAGTGGAAAGAATGTTAGTTTATGACTGACTTGACCCGGTTACTGACAGCTAAAACCGTTTTATTTAAATTAACCGTTTTATGACAAATACGTCATATAATCGCACGAAAATCTAATTTATATACACTTTATTTGAAACAATAATTTAAAATTAATACAAATTAGATTTTAAAATAATTGATTAAACATTAAAAATCAATAGAATTAACCGTTTTATGACAAATACGTCCAAAATCAGACTAAGTATGTGAAAATAATGGTCCGTACTCCCGAAACGCTTTAGCGACCATTACGATCTCATAGTGGCTAACATAATCTTTGCTCATAGAAATATCCACTTGGAAACACCCACATAATACGGCCTGAAATCCAATATATGAGATCATATCAGTCAGGCAGTGATCATCAGTCGGCAAGCTGCTTAGCTACCAATGCTAAGCTACGATGACAGTTTTCGTACAAATCAGGGATCATAGAAATACAAATTTTACGTATCTACAGTGAAAGTCTTATAAACGAAGATGAGAAAGCACAATATCAAGGAAGTCTAAAAAAAGTTCCATAGAATTTTTTAAGGAAGGTGATTCAAATGCGATCTCGTGAGAAGCTGTTTCGCGATGTACATCAGGTGTTCTTTGTTTCCCAACAACCCTTTGACTTAATCCATCGTAAGCGACCTTATGATTTTTTTTACGATGTCTAGGAATACCTGAAAAATATTTCAGTTTGTGTAAAATAACAGTAATGCAGACACAGTGCTGGGATAAATTGGAAACCACCTTTCAGGAATTTTGCAATTAGTTCTGGTGTTTAACAATGAGATGCTCTATCGCCGATACTCTTTAATTTTCTGTTAGAATTTATCTTTCGTAAAGTAAAACAGTTCAAGACAACATCTTATACCGTCAGTCCAACCAGACACTGGCAAATGAAAAAGATATCTTTGTGATTGGACTGAATATTGTAACGATGTAAAACAACAAAATCAATGCTTCAAAACCAAATATATGATCAAAGACTTGATATTAATATATGATCAAAGTGGTGACCATACAATTCCGTTTGTCGTATATGAAGTAAAAAGACAATAGATAAAAACGTAACAATTGATGACAACGGTGGGATTGTGAATATTTAAAATAATTATGGATAATATATCAAATAAACGATTAAGGATTTAGCTTTTCGTGATTTGCTAATCAGCGGTAATAGTCAATTATTAATACGGCACCATGACGCTACGATTGATGAAGGCTTCGATCCGGATTAGCGAATTTGGCGACAGCAGCTTAAACACGATTGGGATGGAGCAGGTTGATGATCGTGAACAGAATGCGTTAACGGAGGAGAGTCACTTTAACGAATAATTATGATATGGCGCAGTTGATGTCATCCATATTTCGAAAAATGTCCTTTACTCTTTATAACAAAGTAGATAAATTACAAAACGAATTTAGAATTGAGATTTAAAAGGTTAAACTGGATGTTCATCAGGTGAAATTTCTACGTCTTTATAAAGGAGTTACTAGACGACAAAGTATATATGGAACAACATCGCAAGTAGTTTAACACGTCCATTCAGTCAAATTAAGACCAACCTTTGATGGAACACTATTATTTGGCATCTTTAATTTACAATTTGAAAGAGCAGCCATTAGAAATTGTCGGAATTAAGAAGATCACGCCGCGTCACTGATTGTAGCATTAAAAGGAACTGCCGCAAGTGTTGGTTTATCTTGCACATTCCAAAATGGCTCCATAATATATAAAAAGAATATTAATGACCAAAACAACATTCGCAGAGACCATTAACTATGAATTAACCAACGAGACGGCATATAACACCACCAAGATGCGAAAAATGGAGATAGATGAACCAGCGATGAAAAGAGAAAGCAGCCACATTGTGTGGAATGGTATCTAAGGGGCAAAGAAAGCAGCAGCAGGCCGAAACTGTCACGGGCCTGCAACTGGAGAGAGAGAAGATCACTATTCCCTAGACCACGGCGAAGTACCAATGAAGCAGAAGTCATTAATGATGGCTAAATAACGACAGCGTTATTAAACAAAATTGAACATCATAACGAACCAATAAACAGGAATATCGATGAAATCCCAAGGAGATAGACAGCTGCCTAGTAGGTTTCAATCAACGCGGCCAAGTGAAAAGGAACGAAAACATTATCGCGGACTATATTAAAATTTATGGGGCGATAAATCATTTAGTTTTTGTTTGACAACCCTTAAAAGTGAACCATTTCTGATTTTTTCAAAATAATGGATAAAAACGAATTTTTTTATGTGTCTGAACACTGCAAATTGTTCTGGGGTCGAAGCTTTCCCAACTCTTTCGCGACTCTTTAATTTTTAACGTCCTACCTTACGCCGCCACCAGCCAAATCGAGGATGCACGAATGAATACAGGTTCGATTTTAAATCCATCTTTTGCAACCCTCCCCCGCTGGGATTCGAACCCGGTACCTCCTGTCCCAAACACCGGAGCTTTAACTACTGCGCCAATTGTTCGGTAAAAACGAATTTTGCGCAGTGATTAAACATTTTTTTTTGCTTTGTTAAAAAGAGATGAAACTTGCCATTTTTGCGTGGAAAAACCGCGAAGGAAACTAACGAAAATCTTAAAAAATATTATTGCTCTTCTCCTCCATCGAAAACAACTATGGTTTATTGGTTTGTAGAATTTAAACGTGGACCAGAAATGACCGAAAAAATCCATGATATCGTTTTGAAAAATTACCGAGTGAAAGTGAGTGAGATATCTGACATCGTGCATAGGCCGTATGCATTACATTTTGCATTAACATTTGCGTTTGAAAAATTTGTTAGCAAGATGGGTGCCACATTTGTTGACAATCGATCACAAACACAATCGTGCGGTCAGTCCCAGCTCTGTTTGGCCATGTAAAAGTCAACAATATTTTGGCACCGAAGACGACAAAAGTGGTTGCAATGGCTAGAAACGTTATGTTGACTGTGTTTTGGGATGGAAAAGGTATGATACTCATCTTAAGACACAAAAAAAAAAATCAAAGGAAAGTATTATGTGGCATCACTGGACCAGTTGAACATTGAAATACAAAAAAATGACCACATTTGGCAAAGAAGTGTTTCTCTATCATGACAACGCACCAGCTCACACCTCATAGAAAACTCAAAAGAAATTGAATGAATTACGATACGAATTGCTTCCGCATCCACAGGATTAGGCACAGTATTTGTCTCGTTGTTTGACGTAACATGTTTCAATACAATATTAAGTGAAAGGTTAGAAGAGCTCAGAAGCTATATATTTTTTACATGAATATTATGACTTCGGTCACTTTGGTTTTTTAACCACTTTTCTTCAATTTTTGGGTTCACTGAGATTGCTTCAATGTGTCGTGTAACATTTCTTGCAAAAAGACTAATATCTGAAAAAAAAATCTTATTTTTGGGACATACAATCCCATCAGCAAACCGTTTAATTTTTTCTGACACCTTCGATACTGCATAGCTAGCACGTCTGTTTTTTAGTTTTTGTGCTAATGTTATTTATGGAAAACCAAACTTTATTTATCCCAGCTCAATTTAAGTTTATAAAGTTCATTTTTCCAGTTTTGGAATTAAACAGGGGGATTAACCCCATGAATGACGAATTAAAAATTGAGTAAAACTATCGAAGAAAAACATATTTTTCGGTTAGGCACTGCGAGCCGGAGAATTTTAGTATATATAAAAATCATTACCCTAAATTCTATAATTTAAGACGAATTCGTTACTCAATGTCTGGAATATATTTTTGACCTTGAATAGGATGTTCTTGACTTAGCCTGAAAAAAGAAGCTAGGAAAATATGGCATTTAAATATGGATCGAGTGAAGGTCAACTGTGTTCAAGAAATGTTGATTAACGAATAATTTTATAAAAATCTCAAAATGCTTCTGTTCGAATAATTTAAACAAAATTCTATTTTTAAGATATTGATTACACTTAAGAAAAAAAAATTAGACATTATGCTATATTTCTAGCTTTCTAGCCATAAATTATAAAAGCTTAAGTACCCAACGACGTGATAGTAAACACATCACATTCAATGCAAATATCCAAAGTAAATATTTAAATAAAATAAAATTAAAATTTAACGCGCGCACGATGTCGGTGACTTATGTTCATTAACGTATTAAAACTATCAAACTATTTTAAAATTTATTTAACCTTGAAATAGGAAACTAGTCGTCGATCTCTGATATAATTTAAATAATTAATATACTACAATAAATTTTCTTCTTTTGTTGTTAATCTTTTTGTTGTCTTATGTTATGTTACTTTCTTAAAGCACATTAAAATTCTCATGAAATTTATATTTCTAATCTTAATGTATGGCAATATAAAATAGAAAAGAATAAATTGAAACAGGTTCACGTCATACTACTCATATTATATAGTTTTATAGTAAGCAATTATTTTGTAACCAGCTATTATTGTTATTATTACGCTAGCTAGCTACACATCGATATTCTGCGAGTAGGCTCACCGATCAAATTTATATGATATCGATTCTTGTTTCAATATACGCGTTTTATTAGCAAATTCCACTTGATTTGGTATTTAATTGTGTACTATAACACAACAGGTACTTTCATAAGTCATTGACCGACATTAGAATTTGTTAATAAAATATATATGTGGTAAATAGTTTTTCTTGTTATTCTGTCATTTATGAAATAATTAAAAAAAAAATGAGTAATTTAATTTAATATGCTTAGATTTTTTATGTTTTTTTGGTAAGTAAGACTGATGACTTAATCCAAAGTAATTTATTTGTTTATAGTCTAATGAACTTTTGGCGTGAATGCGGAAGATTTTTTATCGATGTGATAATTCAAAAACAATATTAGATATTTTTGCCATATATACACCAACAAAAAGCAAACTAAATATAAAAAAAGTAGTTTTTGGTCTACTAGTTGGGTTCAATATCTTATAAGATGTTTCCTTTTCCATTTGTAAAACAAAACCTGTTTCATATTTTTTTATTTTTATTCTAAGATTCATTAACCTTTTTTTGTTGCTGTTGCTGTTTATTTTTATTTTTATATACTGTTCACACATATGTATCGCTTATGTGCCGGCAAACAAATTCGTGAAAATTCACACATCCGTGTATCGCAGTGAAAATCGCGTAAATTTTGAATGCACTTTAAATATATTATGAACGAATTCTATTTATATCCACATTTTTGTTTGTGACGTAAATTTGTCAATATGTTGACGTAAAATTTGTGTGTAAATAAAAATGACATCGCACGTCTAAAATAGAAAATGATCTGTCATTATTATTGCGTTGCTTACAGTTTATCATATTTTTTTGAATAATTTTGAACGCTTCACTATACTCGTTCAATACAAAAATTATTGATTATGTATTCATTTTATGTTCTTATCTGAATTGAAACATATGCGTCTATTGTTCTCGTCAATTTGGTATGCATGTGTGTATAGCTATAGACACAAACAGAATGTTATCTAGGCAATTAGAGAGCACAAGAGTGATTAGTTTGTTTCATCGTGCATGCGACGACGTTCAATATTAAAATAATTTAATTAAAAAATTAGAAAATATGTGTAATATATACTTTACAGTTTTAGAAAAATAATTAAATTAGTTCGATAGGAAACTAAACAAAATGAGGAAGTTTCCTCATCAGCATAAAATCAGGATGTTAACTATACACTATATAGTGATCCTAGTACAAACACTTGTGCTAAGAGATCGAGTGATGTCGGAATAAATGTAACCACTCTCATTTTTCATGTATCCAAAGGTTTTGGATCCTCTATGAGCTTTAAAATACTTCTGGCGATTTATTTGTATCCATATTTCTAAGTTTAAGAATCGGCGAGTAGCAAGATTATTCAAGACACGAAGCTGCGAAGTTTAGAATAAAAAAGGAATACTGGCTATATGATGCGATAGGAGCGGGTACGCAATGGCGCATTTTCCATGCGTTTATTTCATCAACTGAATTAATTAATTAATTAATTAGCCGGGTCAGGTAGTATTAAATAAATTAACGAACCATCAGTGAATTTATTTAATACTACCTGACCCGGCAAACCTCGTTCCGTCCCAAATTACTTCGTTCCGAGCAAATACTTTTGTCCTTCACGAAAATTGATTTTAATGTCTGACGCAAATCAATACAATGCAATGTGTTAAACAATATTTTGTTCTTTGGCGCGTAAATAAACAACTATGATGGTTTGCCAACCCTCGAACACGCGACTTACAACTGACAATGATAAAATTACGGAAATTCCAGATTTATTTCGCACACTTCCAACGGTTGACCTTGCGGTTCGTTATCATCAAAGCGAACGCCAAACGAACGGAGTACTAAAGGCGAGTCAAGTCGAGCGGAGTTGGATTCAGAGGAAGTCTCGGAATGAGAACATCCTCTACTTTGAATTTTCTCTTGATGATCGTCGCTTGAACCACGGGGTTCATTATTTTCTTGATTTGCGTTCAGTTACACAATCTCGGATGGTTCAGATTGCGCAGCATGATTATCACAGATCCGAACTTGAACAACAAGTTGTGCTATGGTATTACCGGCAAAAATTCGAGGGAAACGAAATAAATCCGGTCGAAACATCAACAGGAATTTGACCATTGCCAATGGCCAATAGTTGTTTGGAAAAATCAGCAATTGATGAGTCATTCTGTAACGTGACTCTCATGTTCGTGGTAAATTTCAACTTCTTCACATATCGCCATAAGCTTGACAATTTCAGACATTCGTTGAGTTCATCTGCAGTTGTCGATCTCGGAATGACAGTTAGCGTGTAACGAAAATCGCCTCCCAGCAAAATCATCGCTTCATCAAAACATCTTTGAGTCACTGCGTTTTCTTTCATTCATCGTTTGATTGAACGCTTTCATAACTGTGCACTCGTCCCAGATGATTATTTTGCATTCTTGCATTACCTTGGCCATCGCCTAGTTCTTGGCAATGGAACACACTGGCTTGTCATTCGTGTGGATATTAATCGGCCACTTCAATGCAGAATGTGCCGTCCTGCAATGTGGCTGCAATTCCCGATGATGCGACAGCCAAAGTTATTTAAGATCTCGAGCGAATTGTGGCCAAAAGTAATGAAATCAGAAAGGTTTTGCCTATTCTATCGTGAGCATCGAGGGAAATACTCCGCCGTTTCCTTCGTCAACTGCTTTTATCAATACGTCGTACACGTTCTTTTGCTGAAAATTCAGTACATGTCTTCGATCATGATCAAAGCTTCGTTGCGTATTTCATTGTTCATTGCAAGCTCATAATTTGATGTTGCAGTGCGAACTCGATGTAAAATGTCATCAGCCATCTCGGCTTTGTATTTGTTCCACAATTCCAATGCGTTAAATGGGTGACACATCGCAAAGATGATCGCAAATAATATACGAAAGATCACTTGTCGGCGCAGAAACAGTGGCATTGGCGAGTGTTGAGTCTAATAAATTTACCCTTGAATTTTTAAAATAGAGGGCAATTTTGAATATAATGAGTACAATCGTTCAACATTATCGAAATGAAGAACAAGAGTGGCCTCATTACCTTGCAAGTGGGTTTGTAAATGTCTGGATAGCGTTGTATCTCGATAGAGATAAATACGCATTGGTTCCGGTGGAACATCATTTTTCGATTTTCCGGGTTTTCCCGAAATTTTATCCGCGCACACATTTTTTACACCATTTTTATATATTTAGATTTGGAGATCCAATGTTGAATAAAAATTGGACGTTGCCAGTTTTACAATGATCGCTGAGCTGAAAGGCGGTGCTCCAATCAGGCATGGGAATTTAGTTGCGAGCCTCAGATACATATAGTGCTTTTCCAACAATAGGATGTTCATTTTGATGAAGAACTTTGATCAATGCAGTAGCCAAATAGCTGAACATTATCCTGGGTTCAATTCCACAGACTGGTTGGTTCCAAATCAAAGCAACTGATTTTTTAAATCCATCACTACTTAATTTTGAACATTTAAGTTTTGGAACGAGATCAAACAGTGAAAGGATTCTGTGGTGTTATTTTAAAGAAACGAGTATCATGCGTGTAAAATGATCGATAGATTTATTGAAATAAAACATTTTTTAGAGTACACAAAAGTGCGGGGAATCCCCAATTTGTAAAGAATTTTTAATTTAAAGTAAAAGTCACATAGACAAAACATCGTATATTCCTCGTTGAAGACGTACTAGTTTTAGTGTTGAGTATATAAAATTTAAGAATTCTTTACCTTGCATTTGTAAACAAGTTTGACTGCATACAGAATTTGTGATTTAAGCAAAAAATATCTGATGGATTAAATCAGGGTGCGGCCATTTACTAATATGCATTTACGATTTAAATTTAAGTTGCATAGTTTCATGTCAAACGTGTTAGAGTTGACAAAAAGTAGGAATCATCCATAACTCTGACATTTTTGAAGGTATAATGCATTATATCTTTTGTAAAAGTTTTGTGGTCTTCTAACCAGTTAGAACCAGTGGGTTTTCGATATTTAATCAATTTGATGAACGACTTGAAAGGTCACTGTCGGTATAAGGTTGTCACCTTGGCATAGCAGAGAATTAACATCTTGTGCTGAAACCTGATTTTTGATACAATTTTATTTATTTTTTCAATGTTTTCAGCCCATAAATTCTGCACTCCAACAGGTGATCATAGTTGTGTTCATCATTATGACCAATCGCAATCTAGAGATCAAAAATCCCCTTGATACAGGTTTGATTTGTATTCATTAAAGTTACTTATTTACGAGCACACGAGGAACTCATTGCTTTCCAAGAAACTCGATGGCCAAAAAGCGGAGGCCATGCGTGTCCCAAGGTTATATGTTACTTTAAAGTGGAAATGACCTCGGTAATCTTGGTTCTGGGTTTTTTCTAGGGCCACAGGTAAAAAGGCTGTTTTGTGTTCTAATGTTTAACACATTTGAAGGAGTGACAGTTTTCCACTACCTCGGATCACTTGTCACTCATGATAATTGTGCGGGAGGAGATATAAAAGCACGTTTTTCTGCTGGCAACCGTGCTTTGCATGTCCTTCATCCTCTACTCAAGTTAAAATTGCTTGCAAATGACGACAAACTGAAGTTGTAGAAGGTGTTGATCAGACCCTTTATGATGTATGAGTGTGAGAGTTGGATCCTGATATATAGCCTTAAACGCGATGATGACGACCATTACCGAGTCACTTATGATGGCTCCTTGGGGGTAAAGAACAACTTTTCTTTTTCGGGATGCCTAGAACAATATAAAGCGCAAGTTTGGGTTGATTCGGTCGCGAGCGAAAAATGTCGTGTTTCATAAACGTAGTACAAAGTGGATTACAGTCATTTTACAAGATCGATATTTTCAAAAAAAAACGTTATTAAATTTACGATCAAAAGTTACATCCGGTAAACACAATCTTACTAAATTTTTAAATTAAGTTAAACAAGTTTTATAAAGAAATCCGCTCATATCTTTACTGTCGATAGTTTTCCTTTAATTCACAGAAATCATTAAACAAATACATAGCAAAAGTGACATTTGAGAATCAAAAATAAATTCCACATAATATTTTAAAGTGGTCAGATTTCCATAATTTCAGTTTATCTCCAAAAATCTAATCTTTATCTTTATCTAAATTTGTTACCCATAAAACTAAAACGAATTACAACAAGTACTTATAAGAATAGTAATTATTTTATTGCTGAATCGTAACAAACAGTTATATACGAGTAGTTTAGATCTATATGTAAAAAAAAATGATGAAATATTTAGATGATTCGATGTAAAACTAAATAAAAAGTATCTTCTTCTGTAACCAACACATTTCTAAAATTAGAAATAATTTAATTTCTATTTTATTTCAATTTTAATTAGATTTTATAATTTTTTTTTGTTGTTGTTGGTGTTTTGGTTTAGAGTGTTTTCGACAAATTTAAATCAGTTTATTTTAGTACGAAGGAGAGACAATTTTCTTTAAAAAAAAATTAAATCAAATAAAGTTTAGGCTGACATTGCTTTATATCATGTGCAAAGAGACTATATTAAAAAAAATTTTATAATATTTCATTACCCTGCGTTGCTAAGCTGATCCATAAACATAACAAAACTATATTTCAGTGATAAAATCAAACTTTATTTTTTTTCTTAATTAAATTCGGTCGGTGCCAGAGATGTTATATTACATCTAAGTTTTAAATAAAAAAAACTGTATCCAACTATATGTTATTATAAGAATAAGCAAAAACAAAAAAAAAATTTAAATAGGTATAGTACACTACACACTATACAACCTAAACGAAAACTTTATATAAATAAGATAATTGAAATAAAAAATGGCGTTTGTTTCTGTCACCTCGACTATCTAATTATAAAACAAAAGTAAATTAAAAAAAGGTTAAAAAAAATAACAACTAATTTTCGAATTAAATACAAAAATAAGAGGTATAATTATTGCGCATACCTATGTGAAAAATACAAGATCATGTATTTCACAAAACTTAAAACGTTTTTTATCTCGTAAACGCGTGTGAAAGATAAAAAAACACTAACATAATTCAAGTAAATTTTTAAATTTGAATTAGCCACGATCGTAAGGGATTTGATCATTTTATTTAAAAATAAAAAGCTTTTGACAAACAAAATGTAATTATTTTGAGGAATATTTTACTATCGATCCAAAACCGTTTGCCAAGAATTTGTGTTGATCAACAAAATTGAATTGGGCATCGATCGCGTCTTTTAAATAAATTTTGTACAGTTTCCAACTATACACGTGATTGATCATATCATAAAAGAGAATATATTTTCTAAAAACATTTAACCGCATTAGTTTTTACAGTGTTTTAATTATTTGTTAATTATGCACGGTTTAGCAACCGTATTTAGCTATAATTAGCGTGATATATGCTTAAATGTAATACTAAAATAATTATGATCAATACGTGCATTCTTTAGAACAAATCAATTTCAAATGAGAAAAAATTGCATTATTTGGATATTTTTATTTCAAAGTTGTTTATAGGGCAGAATGGGAACAATTTACAATTCCTAGAATTTAAATTTTAGTATACCCATATACATTAGTGACTTTCCCAGTTCATTCGTAAATATAAACGTCAAAAATGGCTTGAAGGGTCAAATGTATTAATTAATCTTGTTATTGAGATAAACGTCAAAGCATTTTTATTGTTTTAATTACTGTGTAGTTTATTTTAAACGAAAGTAGATTTAATACTTTCTAGCACACCAATCGAAAATCTAAAGACTAAAAGCTTAAAAATTAAAATAGAATTGCATAATTTATAAAGGTTGAAATTTGACATTTATAAAAATACACCGCGTTTACCCACACGGTAAAATATCGAGACTAATTTTAAAACATTTTTTTAAAGCACGACAGTTTTATAGAATAATAAAACAATTCAAATTAAATTTCAAAATGTTTAAAACTTATTTTAAACTACAAATTGTTAATTTTAAACATAAAAAGTTTTGATCTAAAATAAAACAAAAAAAAAAACTCTTGAAACAAATCCTTTTTGTTTTGGTTACTAATAAAGAAAACAATAGAATATTTAAAAAATGACAAAATTTCTTATAATCTTATAATTCACTAGAACAACGTGATCATATGAAGTATAAAAACCTAGTTGAAACCAGGCCGGTTTTGTAATTTATACGTTGCAGCCTTATGTGATGAGAGATGGATTTTTTTGATTTGTATATCAAATATAATTCACATATTCTCATGAGCTCGAACAGTCGAAACCGAAGAACAGTGAAACGAAGTAAATTTCGTCTGTTTTCATTTTAAACAATTAGGCAACACACCAAATTCAATAATGGTGGTGGTATGTAGTAGAGCTGCTCAACAAAATCCAATACCTGATTGACCAGATTAGGAAATTACTGACTCAAATTCTCAGACTTATTTAATTTTGCATTTTGTAGAGAATTAATGATTCTGTAGTTTAACTTTCAATCTATTAAAAAAAACTCTAATGTTACATTTTTAGAACAAAATTAAATAAAAATAAAAAACTTTTTAAAACTTATTATATCAGATTATAAACTAACGAGTTTAAATTTTAAACCAACCCTGTTAGATTTTAAACACAAAGATTTTCACAAGTATTTCTGCTTTCAAATTGAAACGTTTTTAACCAGCGCTGGCAAAGGTTTTTTTTAATTGAACAAAACCAATGTTTTTTTATTGTTCTAAACAAGTTATAATTGTTTTTTGTATGTTTAAAATGTAAGTATTTAAAATATGTAAAAAACTTTTTTAAACAGTTACTTACAACTTACACAATTTTAATTTTTAAATTTCCGCTTCTTTTATATAAACATAAAGCCACAATTCTCAGCAACTCTTAAAAATAAAAATCTTGCGGATTCATATAAATAGATAATACTATTTAAAATAAAGAACTCAAATCTAAAAAACATTGTTGTCGGTTTTGATATACTACATTTCTTTTACAATTCTTTTTTGGAATCCCAATCTTGCTAGAAAATAATCGTGGTTGGTTTATTGGTGACTAAACGATAAAATTACAAAAGCGCCATATTACATTATCATATGGAAATACAGTATAATATGGGCTTTACTTAAGAACTGCCATACTACAAATGATCACCTTATCTACATGAACCTTGGCCTAATCCAGAATAACTTAACTAAAGATAAGGCGTATTTATTTGAAATGTGTTAGATAAGTCTTAATTGCTTGGTTTGCATTTGTATAAATTGCACTTAAGGCAAATTGACTATTTTGTAAAACTGACCTAAATGATATTGCTCATTGGTGGATTTAAACAAAACTAACTTATCAACAGTAAAAAAAACCATATCTAACTAAAATATTACAACGTTTAAAAGAAAATTATTAATATTAAAGAACTTTAAATGACTTATGAGGTAGATAAGGTATAAAAGTCCCAGTTTTTTTAACTTGTTTGGCCACAATGGCATTAAAAAAGTTTCACAAAGAATTTGACTGTACAGTTAAAAGATACTTAGCAACGCAGCGAATATGGTAAAAATGTGAGACGAATTGAGAATGGTGAAAAGCCTTGAAAACTGCGTTATAATAACTTACGGTTGCTCTGCCAATTTTTTAAATTTAATTGGTTCCGCAAATCCAACAGGCACCGACGCTGCAATTTCATCTAAAATAAATAATTCGGCCTTAAATAAAATGGCGGAGTTGTCGTTGTTCTTGATCAAGCTCAAAAAGACAATTGCACTATCGGTGAGATGTGGAAACAGCTTGACAAAAACATCGAAAAAAAAACGCTTAATGTTCAGTATCCGATTTACAAGCTTACAACAAAAATCTACAAGAAGCACCCACTCCGACTCATTTCATTGCCAATATAACATACCAGTGGTTTCAGAGGTTAAGCTAAAAACCGGCTCAATTTGAATCCATCTGTTGGAGGTAACGGAATAACTTATTTGTTTGAAACACTGATTGGTCATTGTCGAGAAAGAACGCACTTGGTTTTGAATATACGTCAATAACTGGCGTTGCAGTTCATTTAGTTAATAATGATCGAAAATGCTATTTACTTTTTAAACTGTACCATCGGTGAAACTTCCGTCTCAGGAATAAAAAAGAGTGAAGATACATTTTCAACATGCTAAATTTATTAATAATAAATTCCAGTTATTGCATCCAGTTATTTTCTCGATACAATTTACATGACGTCTTTGTCATAAAACGGTTAATTCAATTGATTTGTAAAATTTAATCAATATTTTTAAAATCTAATTTATATTAATTTTAATATAAAATGGTTAATTTAATGGTCATAAAATAGTTAATTTAATTAATTTTTAATGTTTAATAAAAATTGTTTAAATCTAATTTATATTAATTTGTATTTTCAGGGGAAAACTAATTCAATTTATTACAGCCTAAGGCTAATAGCAATTAGTTCATTAATAGATTTTGTTTTCAGAGAACGTTTGCAGATTACAAATGAATGGTGACATACTAGAGTTGCTGATAAGAGATGACAGAATGCAGAGCAGTTCAGTAAAATTGTGATTGTTTTATGCTAACAGTAGTTTTAGTATTGGCTACCGGGAAACCGAACCAATTCTTTCATAACTGACATACCTTTTCTTTCCCCTAACTTACAAAAATTTACAAATTATTGGCCACCAAGGTGTTTTTAACCGGGTCGAACTCAATAATTTAACTAGTATCCTGCCTTATCTTTCCAAGTTCATGTAAAAATGGGTGTACAGTGGGCCTGGCGCTTTCCGGGATATCCTGCTTCATGCTTGGCCGTACATTATAAAGCAAGCAATCAATCAAAACGTTTTATGTATTAAATACTTGAATTATGTTCTAGTGAATAAAGAATTTGAATACGAGCAGAATATAACTTTGGTTACATGTAGAATTTTCGAATTGGAGTCCGATAGTCAATTGTTTAATCGGAGGCGAAGAATCATTTTACCGACTACCCAGCACTGACAAAAACCAGACATTTTTCAATAGTAGTTTTAGAGTTTAAACTTATAGTATTGTAATTTTGAAGATTTCAAAATATACAAAATAGAAAATTTTTCAATACTATATTATTCTGAAACTAACATATTTTCATCTATCGTTTGTTTATTTAAAATAAGAAAACAAATTTTAAATTGCATATTTATTTGAATCAGACATGTTCCATTAATTAATCGAATTGAAATGATCATTTCATGATTGTAACAATTTATTGATATAATTTAAAATTTTTTTAGCTCAACACACCCGCTTGGCATTTGTAGACAAATGCATAAATTCAATTTATTGCATTTGCCCACATGTTATGATACCGGGGCATAAGATTTAAATTAAATTAAAAAATTTTAACATGCAGCTCTTGGTAGAAATAAACATCTAATATTTTTGGCGACACGTAATTTAATTGGCTCACGACCAATTAATTCAATTAAAGTGTAAAAAAAAAATAAGTACATATAATCAATCTCATTATTCATTAGACGTAAATGCACAACACAAAAATTTGTATGTCATTGTAAATGCATGTTTATACATATTATGTGTATATGCAACAAACGGATCAGCGTCATGTATAAGCAAATAATTCTGCGGACTGGTTGCAAATTTTTTATTTTAGTTTTTATGCATCGCGGGAATCAAACTTTAGTTGTCGTTTTATTTTTGTCTAGATATGAAAATGCGCGAATATATTTTCATTTTCGTATGCTCATGCAATTTAAAAATAATTTATATGTATGCATGTATGTATGTACAACAGGCATATAATATATAAACTCGGTATAGATAATATACATTTTGCATATGATATATTTATGTTTTGTAAATATATAATGCAGCATAAGAAATTAGTGTCTGTTGGAAAATGAATACTAAACACGAGGACATGCATATTATATATCTCTATGGACTTGTTTATATATATATATATATATATATATATATATATATATATATATATATATATATATATATATATATATATATACGCAATGTGTTTGATGGTTCAATTGGAACATGAAACGTACATATAAAATTTATAAATCATCGTTGCCTTGTTGTTTTTTATGCATATTACGAATCATAATTATGCGATGAGATGAACAATTTTTTAACTGGATATTTTTAATTAATTTAACTTTTTTTGCATACAACACAAAAATCTAATCCACGTCCTACACCCATCAACTAAAACATAATATAGACAGAATAATGTTGGCAGTATATTTTGTTTAAACGAATTTGTTTATTAAAATTGGATGAGTAATCTAAATTTTAGTTTATTTAACCTACAATCGTCGGCCTCTCAATATGAAATATACTTTTTCCTATATAGTTATATATTAATGCTATTTTATGTATACATAATATAGCTACTCGTATAAAGTTGCATGTTTGCGGTTATTTGTAAGGAAAAACTTAAAAAAAAGAAGGTTAGTTTTTAGTTATATGACTCAGAACGACGATTACTTACATATATAGGAAATGTCAACCATATACATATATGAAGAATTTTATTCATTTCACCTGGAATTTATATTTTGTGAATAATAAAATTCTTTTATGAGTTTTGACTTAAAATTGGTGGTATTCTACATTTGGCTGGAGGATATTAAATTATTTATATTGCTTTATTCGAATTAAGCTCGAAATGTTAACTACAAAAATATTATGCTGGATAAGATTTCTTTACTACCATATTGCTGAGTGTTTTAAATAGCACTTCGTTCATATCATAATTTGCCAAACAAAATTTTTGTCGAAACTATTTCACCGTAAATCGAACAGCAGTTGGCAATTACTAAAGTTTATTATCAAAACTATGTATATGCTGGTAAGTTTATACGAGTAGATTAACTTACCAAAAGAGGAATGCAATTTTATCAAATGCGTTGCTGACTCTGGCGATGGAATCCTACAGGATAATTAATCAAAATTTTTTTGTAACGGGCCCTACCCAAATGCAGTGTGACTTGTTCATGCCAAAATTGAGCAGAAATTAAAACAAATACATTTTTTTCTGCATCCACAGTTTATCGGACCATTCTCAATCAAAGCAAAACCATTGTAGATTTTTATACGTTTCCCTACTATGGGAAAAATTAATTTTAAGTAATTATTGGCATTTCGATGTTTATTTTTGTAACTTAAAAATAAAAGGTTAGGGGTAGCCTGCAGATTTGAAAACAGCAAACAAGTGCATTCAGAGTTTTCCTCGACAAATTTTTAACGAGGACGGGCTCGGTCTTACTGGAAAGGGATGCCCAAATAAACTTTTAGTTTATAATTTAAGCAACCAGGTATTTCTATTCGATAATGCCGCCAAGACATCTTACTAATTTATCCGAATTATTTGAAAATATTGAGATCAAGTTTCTGTAAAAAATACAATAGCCATAATCTAGCCCATGGCCAGGCTTCCACATTTAAGGCAAACAGTTTCAAAACTTTTCAAAAACTAAAAAACGAAACAGATGGTAGATCTTCGCTGACGGAGTTTTGAAAGAATACAACACAGGTAAACCGTGAAAGAGTTAAAATCCAAGACAATAGACCATGTCTAGAAAAACAAAACCGAGATGTATGTCATCTAACAATACTGAAATTGATTCGTTTCTTGAAAATCGCCACATTATGTTAAGTCTTGGTAGAAATCCATGTTATCGATTTATTAGAAGCAGACTTTTTAAAGCCATTTTCTCAAGAGGAACTATAATTTAATTAGAAACAGTGTCAATAGTGAAAATGTCAAAACCACATGCCCATCGGAAATAGAATTTAAAATTCTAACCAAAAATGACGCCGACTACGAAGCGTTAAGGCATTTCAAAACGTCGCTATATAATCAAAAATTGATTCAGAAAAGTAAAAAATTAGTTCAGAATAGCAAACTAATAAACATTGGACATTTTTTTTAGCTACAAGTTCCTATACTAATTCTAATGATGATGACGATGAGCTGGTTAGAGGGTAAACAGCAAAGTGTCGATCAAGTCTTGCTGGTTTAGAGTTTTCCGATATGTTTGTTCCATAAATTGCACAATACCTAAAGAGATAATTTTTGAAGTTGTTGTTTAGATAATGCACTGTGCCATCCACCAGATTGAAAAATAAAAATACTTAACAGTTCCTGAAGGAACTGCAACGCGATTATACTGCAAATTTGTCACGGCATATCCCAGTCACTTTGGCTAGACTCCGAGGCTTGGGAGAAACTCTGTGTGCGGTACGACAGCCAAAGGTAATTACATCACTATAATACAGCAGTCATGAGTCCACAAAGTTCCCGGATTGTAGGCAATAGCCTTGAATTCTACAGAAGCTGTATGAAGACACACGAAGGCAATGGGTATTTTGGGCGCATTCATATTATTCATTGTTAAAAGACGTGCTGCTTTAGAGGCATGTGATTCTATCCATCAAAAACGAGCTATTCCAAAAATATTAGTACGAACTAACCACGCACAAGTTACAGATACTTCTCTTCATTCAACTCGAGAACCTTACGAAAAACTTGCCACTTTGCAAGAAATTGAACATGCACAATTAAAAAGCCAAGGTAAAAGGCAACCGATAGTGCCAAATACGCACACCACTGTAATGGCAAGATACTCATTGTTGCCGACTGCTTTTATTTATGAACCGCTTGACTTAAAATATGAAGCTTCCCTAATTACGCAATCATGCATGAATAAACTGCAACTACCTCGCCAAAACAAACGATACTAATCCAACGATACAAATCCAACGATACAACCTGAGTTAATCAGCATTCTGCTACAATTTCGTTTACATACACAGTAGCCATCACCACAGATACCCAACTCATGTTTTGGTAGATTCTCGACGACCCACGTGATTGAATTTATGAATATACATATCTGCGCAGACAAGAGTAGCACTAATCAAAACGATTTCCATTTCTCGACTCGAGTTATGCGGTGTCTTGCTATTAGATACATTAACCAAAACCATCATTGAGTCTATACACCTGCATAGTGTTTCGGTATATTCGTGAACAGATTCAAAAATATAGTTCTGCATTGGCTGTCTATTCAAACACTCATCGAGATGGAAGGTTTACATTTTAAATCGAACAACACAAATACTAGATCTATACTTGATCTGATGCTGACTACGAAATGGAATTATGTAGCATTTTCAGATAATTAAGCTGATGCTGCAGAGTACACATGGACTGAAAATCAACTTTGCAAAATAGTACAGCAACAACACTTCGAATGAGATGTATCTTTTGAAATCAAACTAATCGATGGTTTGTCACGTGTGGGAGGGGGTTTAAAGAATGCTGACTGCTCATACAACCGGAAACATCCAATTCTTATATCAACCGATCATATCCTAAGTAGAGTGAGACTTTTTCATTTTTTTCGACAATCATTTTGGATTTTAACTGGACGAAAATAACACGGAAAGTCACTATAATGATTGTATTAATTGGTGTAGGCATGTTTCACCCTATCAACTAGATTATGGGGAATTTACCATAGTCCAGAGAGTAATTGAAATTGCTGCAAAAACCGGTAGATAAGAAAAATTCATCAAAGCAAGTTGTATTTGTGTGCAGATCGATCAAAGTGACATCTAATGGCGAATCAAGCTAACGTTTGTTAATCTGCAACTTCACTATATACATTGAGTTATGTTCACTGTCTGTCAAGGAAATAAGAAGAAAAGGAATTATCGAAGGTTAGTGGAAAAAATTGTGGGCACGAAGAAGTGAAAGTTAAGCAACCCTTAACTGGGAAAGATCTTCTGATTTTATATGACGAAATACAAAACTTATTGAATGAGAATGAGGTATCGGATTGCTAAGAGACACCATCTTTTAAAGCACACATTCGCAAGAGGGAATTGACATGTACTACAATTTAATATTTTTCTTAGAAGTGCAAGTTTTCTTGAGAGAGTACTGAAATTGTATTGCAGACTTTAATTACAAATTTCATAGTTCGCAGTAGTCGCCACGTCATTTGAGGTCATATGCACGTCATATGTAAATAAATAATACGATCCTACGTATCGAAAACACATTTTTAATTAGGAAGAAAAGAACTTTTTAAAAACTAGAAAAGCTTCGTTTTTAAAGTTGAGGCCACACATTTTGTAGTGTTATTACATTAAGCATTAAAAAAAATCCAATTTTTTGCAGTAAATTTAAATAATATATTATTCAAAATTTCAGAAACACATTTTTGCCAAAATGGAAAAGATGCTTTTAGGAGAGAAAATTTATAGGAATTCATTTCATACAAAAAAAAAAGAAAAACTTCGGAATTACACGCCTTGAGGTTTTAAAATTTAAAAATGAAAAAGAAATTTAATTTTTCTTTTTTATACAATTATATGTCAAAATTTAAGTGCTATAATCAATTAAATTTTTTTTTTTGTAAATTCACTAGGATTTTATATTTTTTTTTTTGTTAGTAGAAAATTGAAGAAATGTAATTTCCTTACATCATCATATTATTTTTTTTGTTCATAAATTTTCATTTTAAATAATTTAATTTAATTCTTTTTATTTCATAAACAATTGAATTATCATGTTCAACATGATATTTTACTTTCAACTCATATTTTGTAAAATGTATGTGTATGGTTACATGAATATAATATGTTCGTATATGATTCCACCTTGATATTTGGGAAATTTACAATTTGTCCTAAATATACATATACCGAAATTTTTGGTACATTGCTAATTTTAGTTTATAACGCTCGATTTTAAAAATTAGAAGGGTTAAAATAATTAAATCTAATATCTTTTTTAATTAATCTTTTACACAGCACATAATAAATAATAACCACGGGGAAAAAAGGATTAAGTTACTCGCGTATTAAAAACAATTTACTTAAATAATTGCCTAGATTGGGAGAAAAAATGCCACCCGCCAAGAGAATCTCATCAATATATTTATAATAATCATGCGGCGTTTTATTAACAAAAAAAAAAAAATTGCTAAAACTCGATATGAAAATAGTTAATCGATTATAATAAAAAAAAAAATCTTGAATTATAATTACTTAAAATATAATATTACGAAATTGAGCAATTATAAAATTATATTTTTCTTTTTTAAGTTTTCTTTTTCTCGATATCGCATTGACGTTCAATAATACAACTTTCATAACCTTTCATACGCCGTTTTATATACTTTATACTTAAGACATTGAAACTTGTAATAAACTGGATTAAACGTTTTCATTTTATAAGATATGGAATTTTTAATTTTTTTTATGCGCTGTGGTAAAACAACAAGTTGATCTACTCGTCGCGCGCGCTAATACAAAACCGTCCCCAGGTTGAATAAACTTTTTATTATGCGCGAAGAAATGTGACGGTTTTAAAATAAATTTATATACCATATATATATTGGATATATTGTAATGTGGGATGTGTTTTATAACTGTCCGGTATCTTATATTGTCGAGTTCAAAAACCACTATAGTGTTTCGCTTGATTTGTTTTTTTAGCGTCAAACTTGATCCACATTTTAATTGGCTAATTATTAAGGTGTGCATTGAAGCGATTGCATATGCTTGAACGTTTAATGTCGTGTGAAAGGTGATTCAACTCCGGAAGATAAATAAAAATGCGAAAGTCAAAGGTGTTTTTGCCTGAGAATTCTATTTATTTTTTTTGGTTTAATAAAAATCATATATACTTTCTCAACTCGAAATATAACTTTAAAGTATTATTGCATTAATTAAAAATGTATTTAAAATAATATAACCATTAATTAATAAAACATCATAAAAGTATCTGCGCTCGCTAAATATATTTTTTGTTTTTGCTTTAATTATTATTTTTTTATTTTTAAATATATTTAGCAGCTTTCATACAGCATAGTATGCTGTGGCGGAAGGCTATATAATGCAAAGTTATAAAGTTCAATTGCAGATTTAATTGAGGTTGGCAAATTTTTATATAATGTCAACCGGAGCTTAAATATGTGGGTAGATCCAATATTAGTTCTAAGGCTTGTTATGAAAAAGTGAGCTTTCCTTTGAGTGTAGTATTCATTTATGTTGCTTACTTGTTGTAACTTATTACACCTAATATGACCTAATTTAATTTTATTGATAAATGTGGCAACATTTTAATGGTCTTCACTATTTTGTTCTGACAGCTAGCTAATTTCCCAAGTATTCTCAGCGGAAGATGACCAAATCACTCTCATGTAGCTTAAGTGGCACATTGTGTTGGAAAAGTAAAGCATCCACGCAGTTTTCAGAGAAATGTATTGCCTTATGCGTTTCAATGCAAAATTAAAAGAGGATAGCCTAGATTTTATCGAATGGATATAGGCTTTCCAAGTTAGTTTTTCATCGATCAAAAGGCCTAAATACATAACTTCTGATCCTTCGAAATTTTTATATAGTTAACGAAAAAGTAATTCGGTTATTCTGTTTGAAGCAGCGTGGTCTTAAATATAAGATAATTTGTTTTAGAGGTTTATTGTGAGGCAAATGGGCAAATGGGCAAATGCAATCCAATCCATAACGAGGATAGGTTCATAAATTTTTTAGTTGTATTATAATAAGTTATTAATATAATAAATAAAAAATTCAGGCACCAATATAGATCCGAGGTATTAAGTAAAAGTCTCGCTAGAAATCCAATCTGATTTGCGGCAAAAGATGTTTCGTAATATTTAGAATGATCCTCAGCAAAAATCGTTGATGAAATCTTCTTTGGTATACACTTACAATTTCCTCTGCCGGAGAAGTAAGTCTCTCCAATATTCAGTTATCCAGGAATTTATATCTATTGCAAAGAAGAGTTATACCAAAGAAGAAGTATTTTGAACAATCTTCCTATCAACCACCGTTACTTATGCCTTGCTAAAATCTAACCAGCCCAATTTTGTGCGAATTGCATTAGCTGAATTATAAATAGTGAAAAAAAATGTAGATAGGTCAAATTGCATTAGTGAGATATAGATGATGAAGATTTTCAGCGAAACTGATTCAGAGACAGATCAGGTAAATGAAGATAAGGACGCTGAAATATATGATATCGATGATAACTGGGTGGGTAAGGATGGACATATATAGAAAAACACCCTATAAAACAACAAGGACCAATGCTGAATATATTTTTTAGATCAATACCAACATTATTGTAATTTTCTAAATTCATCAAATCTTTTCTTGAGAGCTTCGAAACATTTTTTTTGATTTCACCACTGACCCCTTTACTGTCAAAATTTGGTTTATTTGTCAGTATTACATAAAGGTATAATATTATTTGTACATAAACTAAATAAAAAATCCACAAAATTTTACCATCAAAATAATTAATCGTTCGACGGAAAAATTATTTGTGCATAAAACATATATATCTTGCACAAAATTGTACAACCAAAATAAATTGCTGTAAAAATAAAATAAAGTGCAGCGACCCGTAATGTATTATTTAAATTAAATAAGCCGCTCCGATTTTCGGCATGCAATGAAACTTCTTTGCCCATCCCGGCCCTTCGGAGGACCAAAACATTCGAGATACAAATCCTAGGATAAAAATTCTGAGATAAAAAAATCCTATCATAAAAAATCCAAAGATAAAAAAATCTTAGAAAAACCATCCTAGATAAAAATCCTATAAAACTTATATGATAAAAAGTAACGGAATAAAAAATTCTAGATGAAAACTCGGGGATAAACAATAATAGATAAAAAAATTCTAGTAAGAAAACTCTGAGATAAAATGTTAGTTAGGATAAAAATTCAGGGAATAAAGATCAGGATAAAAATTCTTAGGATAAAAAATCCGAGATATAAAATCCTAGGATAAAAACCCTTTGGTAAAAATCGTAGGATAAAAAATCACAGAATAAAAAAGCCGGGATAAAAAATTCTACGAGCCTATCAAAGTTATCAAAGCCTTAAGCCTTAACAATTCTAAATTTTTTGAAAAGGTTGTACAATTTTGTGCCTGAATCATTATTTTTTATGTACAAATTCTTTATTTTTTAAACAAAATTGTTGAACAGAAATAGAATTTTTGGTGGTAAAAATTTGTGCAAGATTTATTATTTTTTATGCACAAATTAAAATTTTACTTTACCTAAAACTCTTGTAAACTCTTGAAAATATCGTTCGTTTAATAATTGTTTTGTGCAAGAATAGTAATTTTTTAATAAATAGTTAAATACTAGCCTTACCGAGCAATTGGCGCAGTGGTTACATCTGCGGTGTTTGGGACGGGAGGTACCGGGTTCGAATCCCAACGGGGGAGGGTTGCAAAAGGGATTTTTCATCACCTGATTATACGATCGGTAATGACGATGCTACGAACTATTACCCCCCTTTGGAGTGCAGAATCCATGGACCAAACCATCGTCCATGTCAGTACAGACTATGCATTGCGCACATGGATATTCAAAAATCGCGAAACTGTATTCGTTCGTCCTCGATTTGGCCCTCCTTGGCGTAAAGTAGGACGTTAAAGTAACCGCGAAATAGTTGGGTAAGCTTCGGCCCCAGAAAAGATTGTAGGGATTAAAAAATAAAAAAATATATCTTGCACAAAATTTTACAACCAAAATAATTTGCTGTAAAAATAAAATAAAGACCCGTAATGAATTATTTAAATTAAATAAGCCATGAAAATTCACGGCACGCCGTGAAAATTCTTGGCCGATCCCGGCCCTTCGGAGGACCAACAAATCCTAGATACAAATCCAAGGGTAAAAATGTCAGGATTAAAAAAATCCTATATGATAAAAAATTTTAGAAAAATCCTAGATAAAAATCCTAAAATAAACCTTCTAGGATTAAAAGTAACGGAATAAAAAATTCTAGGTAAAAAATCGGGGATAAACAATAATATATAAAAAATTCTAGGAAGAAAACCCTAAGATAAAAAATCAGGGATACAAATTCTTAGGTTACCCTAAAATCCGGGATATAAAATCCTTGGATAAAAACACTCGTAAAAATTCAAAAAATAAAAAACCACGGAATAAAAAAGTCGGGACAGAAATCCTACGATCAAAAACTTTAGCCTTCACAATTCTAGAATTTTTAGTGGTAAAAATTTGTGCAAGATTTATTATTTTTTATGCACAAATTAAAATTTTACTTTACCTAAAACTTTTTTATTTGTGTTCGTTTAATAATTATTTTGTGCAAGAATAATTTTTGTAAAAAAAAAAAAAATTTTTTCACAAATTTTTTCAGCGACTATTATTTTCAATTTTTACTTAGTTGCCGTAAGGTTGATGACCTTAATACCCGATCAACTCGATAAATAATTGACAAATTTGCACCTATCTGAAAAATATTTGATTTATTAAACAATAATAACCAAAGGTCGACAAGTTGGTGTTTGTTGGGGTCACGGACGATAAGGATTTATGTAGTATGTTTGCAGCAGAGAATGGAATCAAAAGTTGTTTCCATATCAGATTATACTTTTAAGCTTAAAGTTTGTTGCAAAAGACAACCTCTAGGTAGTTATAATTTATGTAATAAGGCAAAAAAAAACTCGTTCCACGCTATTTGTAAAAAGCGGGACAAATTGTAACAATAGATAACTGATTCACAAATTTGGTTCAGTTATTTTTGGGCTCTAGCAGTTTTGAAAAAAAAAACACAATAATGGTTGGCACAATTTAAAATAAAAAACAAGAGTGTATGAACGTTGTTTGTTTTTACAAATCCACCATTCACGCGTTTCCCGTCTACAAATTTGTAGGGCGGTTTACCTAGCAAGGTCTACCTTATTGTTCTGTGCGATTGTGTAACGTCTTAGCGCTTCTCTATAGGCTAAATTCTGTTGCAGGACGGCATTTTTTATCAAACCAATAGTTAGCATTGTATAGAAGTAGTATAGCAATACCACCCAAAGAGCGTTCACCTCATCGGACCGGTGACTGGTTTATATTACTCCTGCTAACAAGATTTTGATATTGTGGCTTTTAATTTTCGTTTATCAGACCTTCACAGTTGAAACGTAACGTTCGTTTTCCTGAGTGCCTTGATTTGTAAAAAAAAACGACCATCGAATTTGGCAGCCAATCCGCTATTACTAAAGAGATATCCGCTATTACTAAATATCAACGATCACAATTATGACGATAATTTCGATAACATTTCAAAAACAAGGTTTAAAATAAGTTCCATGTAAAAATCCACCTAATTGTGAATAAATGCGGCGTATTAATTTCCCGCACGAATAAAATGATCCAACAAAACAATCTACAATTACAATGTAACTATATATAATGAGAATATTATACCATTAGGTGATCGTAACGAACGTGATAAAATGATATAAATAAAGACATTATGTGTTGAAATAAAATTAGAATACTTATTTACGCGGCTAAAAAACAAAACGTGACAGATTTATTATCACATATTGCTCGCATATATACGCGATACGTATCTTATTCGCGTTTATACATCTAATAATCATGCAAACGCGAACCAAAACTAATATTTTCTATATAGTCGGTAGATGGTAAAAAAAAAAAAATAGAAAATAAAAATTCACTTACCTTTCCTTGCATAATCAACCGAATTGTGAGTGTCACTGTTGGGTCATCATTCAATTTTAGCTCATCCATTTTTATATATTTGTATGTGTTTTTTTTTTTAATTAATAATTTTCTCTCAGTTTGATATAAACGTTAATTATTTTTAATTTAATTAAAAATATAAATATTTTTTGGTTTTTTAGTATTTAAAATAATTTAGCGTATAAAAATACTGCTTTAACTAATTTCCTTCTTTTTTTTTTACTTTTTTTTAATACTAATAAGAATTAATAATAATTTATACAAAAAAATAAATTAATTAAAAAAAATTTGATGAGTAGTTTGTAGTTTTAGAATGATGATGGTTGATCAAATTGTGGAATATAGTTGTTAGATCATGTAAAAAATAAATCTGAAATTAAAAGAAAATACAAGATAAATAAACTTGTTTTTTACATATGAGAAAAAAAAAATTCACATTTATTCACATTCATCACTCACGTCATTATTTTGCCATATGTTATTTTAATTAATTTAATTTACATTAAATTAAAACTAAAATTTGTTTTATAAATATAATGTGAAGTTTCGTCATAGGTCACACATTAATAATAAATTTGATAATTAATTTATTTACGTAAAATTAAATTTTATTTTACAAAACAATTAATTAACGCACGTAAGGTTTTTTAATAAATTAAAGATACGATTGATTTTTTTAAATTGGCATTTTAACATTTTTTTTCCAAAAGAAAGTTTTTGATTTGAACTCTCATGGAGATGTGTTTTCAAATCGAGAATTCTGGAGATGTTTCAGAGATAGCGTGTTACAATGGAATTTCGATCTTGGAATTCAATTCCGGAGGCAAAATCAATACCGGTATTTGATTATTAATTAAAATTTACTCCAAAGTTCATAAAAAAAAATAATTCAATAAAATAATAGTCTGTTTTGATCGTCAATGGGTCTTTTGCCCAAATATTTCGAATGCATTAAATTGGCCAAATAATGTGCTGGAGTGAGTACACTTTACATTAACCAAATTCGGTTTTTCATTAACCAAATTAAGAACTTTTGAAAATTTTTCACGATCTGTCAACGTCAAAACGTTAATCAAGGATAACATTTTTATCATGATGAAGTTCACGAACCATATGTGGTCCCAACAAAATGGTGTCTCATGTCACGCAGCTGGTCAAACAATTGTTCTATTGAAGGGGAAGTTCGGTAACCATATAATCTCCAAAAATGGTTCGGGCGAATGGCCAACTCGCTGATGCGATTTAACGCGTTTGGATTTCTTTTTATTATGCAATTAAGCCAACAACGTTACGGGAGCTCAGAGACAATATCAAACTGGAAATTGCCAACGTTCCGGCCAATTTGTCTGATAGTGGTAAAAAATTGCCTCCAAAGATTCGATCTTTTGGTTGAAATTTTGAAAATCGGTTAAAAGTACATAATTTAAGAAAAACCGATCTACCTGTAAATTAGAGAAAATTTTTGACGTTTTTTGTGATGTTCAGTCACGTCAGTTAATCCAAATTCTAATTGTTTTTCAGCATATTTATCAAGGACCTCAGCAATTTATATAGCCATATGGTCCCAATTGGTCTTGTGGAATATACCATAATTGTCTATCTCGTGAAATATTACTTCATCGAGCATGAACTTTAAAGCACAATAATTTCCGCTATTTCGAGATTTACACATTACGCTATAATGCCTCTACAGCTAGTTTTAATTAGTAACCTGTCTCTTATTGTTGACAGTATAGCAATTCAGATTCTGAAAAGGATATTTCAGACTTTATATCAATCAAAGTCGTACCGAAGCAAGTTTTTATTTCGGAAAACCGCTCCAACATTATCAAGATGTTGTTCCAATGCATTTTAGTATCTAATAAAACGTTAAGTAATTTGTTTAGGTCGCGTTTTATATGCCAATGTAGAATAACGTTTTTTAATCTTTAAACATCAGAAACCACTTGTCGTTCTTTAGTGATAATTAGGTCCATTTTTTGATGTTAAACCAGCGTCCTAGAATGTTGATCTATTCTTTGGTTTGCTCTTTATATCACACACATTGTTCAGAAAAACGCGTTACTGTTTGATTGCGTTTTCTAAAATTACATAAAATGGCAGCATTTCCTAGTTTTCTTTATTTTGCAAGATTCCAATAACTGGCAAAGGGTGTAATCAAAATGACAAAAAAAAACTTTGATAAACAATATAAAAACTCAGCAGGACGAATAATCTCCGCAAAATATCGTGGACATGTCGCATATATTATATTCAAGGTGTTGAAATCAATGTGTCGTATTTGAGAGCAACCCGATGAGAATAGTTTTATAGCCTCTACAGAATTCTTCAAGTGAAAGAGACTTTAAATTGGCAAAAAGGAATTTTCTTTTTCGATTTGACTAGTCAATGATAAAAAACGTTCGCGATATATTCAAATAAAGTTTGGCAAGTCTTCTCTTCACTTTCCGACCTGCCAATACCCCATTCTTTTGGATATTTTGTTAAAATATTCAAAAAAAAAAAAAAATGTTTGGTCGGCGGCATAAACTGACATTTCTAATTTTATTATTTTTTTTTAAAGTTTAAAACTATTTTTAAAATAGTTAAATATCAAATAGCTTTGGTTTGTGGAGCCCGATTTTCGGCCAAGTTGTTCTTTTGGCACCAATGTAAGAGCATTTTGCAAATATGTTCAAAATAAAATTTCTAAACAAGAATTTTTATTGGCCAACGAAATGCAACGAAAATTTCAAAGAAGCTAAACAATGTTTAGTAGCAACCATTATGATGGGCTACTTCATCCTTAAAGCAAAGCATGAATCAGCAAACCACATGCAAAGCATGTGAAACCAGAAAGCGAAAAAGATACTAAATCACTTTAGAGTGACAAAGACAATCGTTTTTCATATTTTCTATTTTTTTTTGTTACAACAAAAAAAAAAAAACTAAAACGATTGTCTTTGTTACTCTAAAGTGATTTAGTAAAAATATACTGACAGTAAATGTTTTATTGTGGAAAGCCGTTTTAACTCTGTTAAACTAACGACAGTTGGGAAGTCTTTAATTTAATAGAAGTCCTCGTCAAACTAGACAGGTTGAGTATGTTGAGTTTACAACGATATACGTTATATTGCAGGACGCGATCAGGTAATCAGCAACAGCTGATTATTTATCGAGACCAATTGAAAATGGTAAAATAAATTACGGTAAAACCGATGTATAGTCCCAAACAAACGACATAGAATGAAAGTCATAGTGATTTTTCAGTTTTAAAGGTAAAATTAAGCTTATGGACAAGCAATTCGTCCATATATCTTTCTATAGGAATGAGATGTGAGATTTTAGAAAAGCGTCATATATACACATTCACGAATGTGCCACACAATAATTAAATACAAAGCGTTATTTTTGGCCTAGAATTAATTATTACAACTGGCCTAAATCTATAGCATAAATTGTCAAAAGTCAAAAATTGTACGGCACACAATCTCCTTTAGGTTTTTACATTATGAAAAAATTAATCCGATATTCGGAGATATATCCAATGAAATATAGTCCCGCAATACAAATAGCTTAACTTGAGTATCTTAAGTTGGAACACGATTTGGTTTCTCGAAACCTTGGCGAGTAACTTAAAACTGTTGAATTTTTACCAAAATCACACAACCAGCTAGCTATCACTGAGCGCAAGATGTAATGTTTATATATATATATATATATATATATATATATATATATATATATATTCTGTGCATTAAATACCATCTTACGTCTTTAGCGGTACCACAAAAATGAAGCGAAATATTCGCAATTTTATTTTCTTAATTCCGAATATGCTACTGAAGAAAGTCTACGCAATCCTCAAAACAAGGACTACAGCCTAAGGTTGAAACACAAATTGAAACACTTTTGAAACAGTTCAACTCTTTCGCCCAACCATTTACACAGTCTAATTACATTCAAATGTGGATTGTTAAGGCCAATGCAAGGATCTCCAGAAGATGCAATTTTTCAGCAGCGAATGAAGTTGCTGCTGTATTCCTTTTATACAATTGACAGCTGACATTTGAGAGGAATTAATGCGTTTTGTGGTGGAAAGAGAGGACTCTAGCAAAACTATCAAGACGCTATGGCTGTCCATGGAAAACCTGATCTATTTATTTATAATACGACGAATGGTGTGACATTGAATTGAAAAATATGCACGCCGAAAAATATGTCGAATTTCAACAGAGTAGTAAACTAAAAGAATTTGGTTCACCTTTTGAAACTAATTCAATACACGAATGCGCATCCATATTATGACCAAATATGGTAATCGAATAAAATACGAAGGACAGTTGGGCCAAAATCATAAAATTCACTTATCATTTTACAGTTGAACAAGATGAAATATTTATTGATGATGATATAGAAGAAACGGAATACACAGTACTGAATCCAGTGAAAGTTGCAATTGCTTTTTTTTTCTGTTAAGAAATTAAGAAAAGAAATGGCCTCGTTTTTTTACTTCAGAGGAAGAAAATTGGAAAATTGTGATTTTTGATTAATGTGATGAATTGTAGTTAAGGTAATTACAGTGGATAGAGCACGGACAAAATTATCAAAACAAAATTGTTTTCTTTAAATCTACAATATATTACCGGTTAAATCTTTTACATCATTGACATCTGTTACAGCCTACGGATTGGATAAATTAGTTTATTAAGATTTTGTTCTTAGGGCACCTTTATAGATTAAAGTTGAAGGTCGAACACTGGAGATGCTGATAGGAGACGTCAGAATGTAGAGCAGTTCACAAAAATTGTGATTGTCTTGTGCTAGTAATATAGTTAAACATTGGCCACACCAAGAAACCGGACCAATTCTGTCATTACTAATTTACTTTTCCTTTCCCTACTCTACAAAAAAAAAACTGATTATCGATCGCTTAGGTGTCAGTAACCGGGTCGAGTCTGTCATAACTAATATTCCTTCTACTCTTTTGGTTTTGTTATATGTAACAGCTCAACATGTAAACACTAACTCTGCGGGTCTTTAAGGCATCTGGCATCGAAAAATCGTGATATCAACACTTTACAGTTTATCTCATTCAAAGTCGCTGTGAATGATGATACATTTCAGGAGGTCCTCATACACGATATATGACCTAGTAGTTGTTTGATCAGGCCTTAGAACTATCCATAATCTCCGTCTGCCTTATCTACAGATTTTCAAAATCGAAACAGTGGCATCATTTCATTATAATATCACAATGAATCGAGTATCCGAGGTAAAGCTAGGATGTTTCTTATGGGTCTTCTTGAAAAGAACTACGATATTATAATGATCGGTGAAACTTGGTTAAAATTGCGAATGCACTCTGAACAGTATTTTCCATCCGATGGACTTTTATAGGCGGACTATCTCAAACTATGTGATGTGTGTTGTATATTACTGATAAGATTATCTAATTGGTCCTCCCATTGTGACGATTAGATTAGAGATGTTCATACCTAAATTTTAATTCGAATTATAAATTGTATGATAATTTTTTAGGATAAAACTTCACAAACTAACTACCATAATCCCAAATCACGTTTAACACACCTAAAACACATTTTTACCAATTCATGTAATTATATTAAATTGAATGATCGATCGGTTCAAGGTATATTGCACTATATATATATTATCTAAAAACATATCTTTAACTACTTTCATTTTTTATGTAGTTTTGTAATACTTAAATTGATTGATATTATTTTTCTTCAAAAAATTGTTGTTTTGAGCCTTTTCAAGATTTAAATTGTTGTGTTATATTTTTTTTCCAATTTATTGATCTATTGTTAGTTTTAGAATTGGGGTTTTAACAACATTTAATTATATATAGATAGTTTATAGAATTCTCAAGGTGAGATACAAGATGAGTTTTAATTTAAACTTTCACATAATCTTATATATATATATATATATATATGATATTATGTATACACAGGTAGGTATTTAGTCAATTGGAAAACGTAAATATATGTAAAGTATACACGTTCAAATTTTTTTTTTATTTTATTTTAATTTAACTCGACAACTTGAACTCTAGCTCTAGCTAGCATGTTGAATAATAAAATTTAGATATGTAAATAAATAAAAATTTTGCTACCCCTAAAATAAAAATGTCATCAAACATATTCAAATTAGGTAAAAATATTCTCTCGTATTTAGATATGCTTAATTCAATTTTAATCACAAACATTTAGATATATATATACACATGCAGAATCCTCCTGGTTGCCTTTTTTTTAAGGGATGACTTAATTTCAAATTAGGTAAATATACGTATATTATATAATATATACAGTATCTGTATATTATTCAGATTCAAATTTAATTAAATAAAAATTTAATAGATTTTTTGGTTCATATATATATCATCATCATCCTCATCTTGTATAAATTGCCGTCCAACCCCATGAACATAAAAATCAATCAAATCATATATGAATTATTTACCAAAAACTTTTGTATCCATATTTAAACTTTTCTAAATTAACTTTAAATATTCAAATTTAGTTAAAATGTTTCGTCGAGGTATTAAAGAATATCATATATAGGTATACACACACACACACACACACTAAAAGGGTGAGAAGGGTTCGTAATTCGTATAAAGGCAAATAACATAAAAATGAATAATGAGTTGTGATGAATATTTAAAAATGGTTTATGTGAAGTTTGTAATTAGTGTTTTGACACGCGTATTTGCGTTTATATTCACATGTGTGCGTATATTGTTAGGTACGGCCTCCTCAATACTTTTGACGTAAACGTATATAATTAATTTAATTTTGTTTGCGTATTAATACATTATAGCTGCTTTTATGAGTAAATAACGTTTTTAGAAAGCCAGGCTATATAAATAATAGAACTTCAGAGAATAAGAATCATTCCTCTTATTCATTTGTTTTTTTTAACTAAATTTAACTTTCCATTACAATATTTTATACCAAACCTAAGATCGATTCAATTGTAATCTCTAAACACAAATTTTACTTTTAAAAAAGTAAACTCCCCTGAATTTTACTATATACGCTCGAAATTTTATTTTGATATTGTCAATCGTCGACAACAAAATTTTGCAGATTTTAATTTTTTTTTGTATTTTTCCATTCCTCATATGAATCCGCCCCTAAAATATCAAAATATCTAAGTACAGTGAGTTAAAACGTCTTCTCATCTCAGCTGCCTATGGTTAAAGTCTTGTTGCATTAGTAATTCATTGTCCTGTTTGATGGTCGCATTTCATGGGTGCTATATTACTGCAGGCCTGTTTGAGTCCGTATTTCAAGTCCTCTTTCTACGGTCTGCATCTCTTGCCAATAGCTGAAAAAGTTGTATCTAATTATCGACTATTGACTCGATCTGAACCACGCTTACCTCGAAAAGAAGTGACATATATATTCGAAGCCAATTACATGACACCGCAATTGAAAAGATACACAACATAGAACGGCTGCAGATGAGCTTCTCGTTCGAATCTTTAAAAACATCTCCAAAAACGTTAAAAACTAATGAAGAAACTTGATCTAGAATTCGTTAGGCTATAAAAAACAACATTAGGCAATCCTGGAGAGGTCCTTGGAATGCCAGAATATATAGAGTGAAGCTTCCAGTCGCAACAATCTAGCACTTTGAGAGCATTGATATACCAGGGGTCACAGGTTTTCTTAATTACGGAAAAAGCTATCCAACGATTAGGGCGAAACTTGCATCCACATATCAGGAATCGGGGCTAATAACACGAGCCCAGCAAACTCTTGACACAACTATGCATTCAATCACACTTTGTATCAACATACCGATTAGAAATTGAAGCATACTTACTGCCGAAAATTAATAGGTATATTCCGACTTAAGGGATATTCCACTGAACTTAAATTTAACACTCCGCTCCTATTGAGAAATTATTGGGGAGCCAACGTGTATAGCGGTTTGATCAGTGATAAAATAATCAAAGGGAGACCAAGTGCCATCAAGACCAGTTGGGTGATTTCTGGGCCAACCCAAATAGACATCATACAACACGTCTGAAAGGTCCACTGAACTTAGAGCCACTTAGCTTATGCAAATTCCGCATAAAAAATCAAATTTTGCATTTCCGATCACGAAGATACGACTGGATACTAATTGTTTTTGCACACAGCGTACCACTAGCAGAAATAGGATGTGAAATAGGTGATAGGAAATAGGAGTGATTCTTTTCAATACTATGTTAGACAGTAATTTGTATGCTATGCAAAGGAAAGCTATGCCGCGGTAGTTTTTGCATTTTAATAAACCTCGCTTTAATAAACGAATAAGGTCGAAAAGGTAGTTTACGAAGTATCACATCCGAATGTCAAGAGCTCGGAAACCTCAGAGGAACGGTTTCTCTTTGGTCCCTGCTTGGCTAGTGTGAATTCCTCGCAGGATTGAACATTGAGTAAATCAGAGAAATTCTCCTTCCAATTGTCTAGCACTGCCTCGATGTTAACACAGGGATTTCCATCCTAGTCCCGAATGACGATAGACCTAGGTCTAAAGGTATGGTGCAGTCTGGTAACTCCTTTAAATAAGCCACAAGAACTGCGCTCATTGGTGAGTTGTTAAGCTCTTAAGACTTCAACCTTCCGCAATGAACGCTTTTATTATCTATACAAATTTGCTTGGCGGAGTGCTCTTTTCTTCCGTTTTTCGCGTTCACATAATCAGAACGGGGTTTGGTTTCCAGAATGCTACTGCTAACAGGTTTCAGATATTGTGCTTTCTTATGTTCGTTAATCAGACCTTCACAGTTGAAACGTAAGTAACGTTTACCTGCGCGATCCCTGACTTCCCCGAAAACTGCCATCTTTGCTTTGCATTCATCAATTGATGATTACTGCCTACAATTTGGCAGGCGACCGAAAGATCTCCCTTCTTGGATCATCCAACCTTAACAATTGACTCATGGTCAGTTTTATTAGAGAATGGAAGTCATGTGCGACCGCAAAATACATCATTCTTGCTCCATTATCGGTCGCTTTACCGTGTCGGGAGTACGGACCCATGTTTCCGCATAAGACAGTCTGATTTTTGCCAGCTCTAGCATTAAAATCACCAAACATTATTCTGACGTCGTGATCCGATAGCCCATCAGATCATCCAAATGGTCAAATGATTGTCAGGTTGGCTAGGTGGATGCGTAAACGTAGCTTGCACATAAGATTATCAACTGCTATGAAAACCAAATAGCTGTGTGTCCGTTAACATAAGCGGGGATCGGTTAAAATTTTGGCAGTAGGTACCCATTGTTATTTTTGCTGATATAATTAACATTGAGGTTTTTTATGGATGCTTATAGTCAGCCCAGCGATCTAATCTTTTTTAGTCGCCTCCTACAACGAGCAAAGGATGCTGTGGTGGAAATCTAAGGATATCGTGCTCGTTTAGAAGCATTTTACGGAACGATATATATATATATATATATATATATATATATATATATATATATATATATATATATATATCAGGGATGTGCGACGTCCACAAACTTCGACAATTATTGTCGACGCGTTTTTGTGGTCAACAATAACAAGTTTTATCGACATGCATTGTTGACGCGTCAACAATAAAAAATAAGAAAATAATAGTTTTGTTTGTTTCTTTTAATTTCTTTATTTTAATTTTGGATATAGACTCAATTTGAAAATTTTTTTTCAAGTTGTCCGAAACTGACTGGAGTTTTTAAACGTCTGGCCAAATATGAAATCTCAAGACCTTTCAAGTGGGCTGAGTTCCAAAAAACATGTAGGTCTTTAATATTTTTTTTTTAAATCAATTCCCGTTGACTCTATACTTTGTTCCTCTATAGGGTCATTCTTGTATATGCTTCCATTGGTTGTATCAATTCAAGCAATGATTTAACAGAAGGACATGAATGCTTTTTAAACTAGGCCTCGATGTCACCTACGCTTTCTTGTTGGACCTCCTAATGATTTGCAAAAGATATGTATCTTAACCTTTTAAGCTCTTGGATTTTAAGATAGGTATAAAAGTGGCTTCAATTTGAAAACACCCAAAACATTACTTTCAAACAAAAGCTCTTCAAAACTCGTTATCGAGTTTTCTGCTTTTGAAATAAAATTTCTGTCTGCCATACGTTTCCAGTAAACACCAGACACATTTACGTTACTCACGTATTCTGCGTATAAAATGATTTGACGTTTCCTACAGTTTGTTCCGTAATTTTCCCTATGTTAACTTTGTTAAATGACAATTTATTTAAATAAAATTTGATCAGTTCTTGAAGACTTCACTGATCAGTAACATGTGAACTAGATCTATCGTAGTCTTACTTAAAGTTGTTGCTGAGTCGCTGGTTGGCCCATTAATTGTAAAATTAAATAAAAAATTAACCGAATATATATATATATATATATATATATATATATATATATATATATATATATATATATATTTATATATATATATGTATGTATATCATCCCTTCCCGTCCTATATAATTGTGATATTTTGGTTCTCCTGGAATAATAGCCAGATTTCATTTAAGAAGGGCGTGAAAAATATCCTTTTTCATCTCCTTAATTATAAAATAATATTCCACAAATAGCGTTCAGTGGGATTCCATAAGGTGACTAAACGATCTTGGTTACGCAAATGCTATGCCAAACCACCAACACGCAACGAAAAAAAAGAGAAGCCACATGAAGCCGGTTTCTAAATAATTATTCGAAAGACTAAGGCCATTAGAATACATCAGAACACCAATTTGCGTATTAATTACGAAATTCTAGAAGTTGAGAAATTCGTATACCTTGCAATGTCGATGGCCTGTTTTCATTCTATATTGCTATATAATTTGTAAAATATTTACAATAAATTCAAAATCAATTAAACATAATAAAATGAAATAATTGGATTGTAACTGTATATAAGTATACATAAAGAGAAATTCGCGTGAGAGACAGTTTAATCGGATCAGAGACAAAATATGGCAATGAATATGAATGTAAAAATAATCTTACTGCGAATTATATAAATTAAATGGAATTCTATTTGTCGGTATGCAATATGAAAGAAGTGCACAGATATGCCAAGGTAAAACTAAATGTGCGGGCATACTACTTTCTTTAATATTTTACTGCATGAATCATTGCATGCATGTAGCTGCTGACCTTCAATTTAATTATTCCACGTTTTTTTTGTTGTTCAAGAATCCTGCTTTTTGCGTAGTATTTTTTTTATAAATAAAGAGTGATCATTTACTAAAATCTTAATTTTTTGGTTTCCCATACTAGAATTTTCACTTAACATTAACACAAAACCTTTTAACCTCATTTCTTACCATCTAGATACAACTTCACCGTTATTAGATTATCGTTTCACCTCGACAAACATTTTTTAAATAACATCACTCCGTGAATTGTTACATCTACAAATTATTCGATAATAACTGAAAATACTTTACCAATCTTAAAAATGGCGTAACAAGTATTTGCTTCTTCGTCTTATTATTATTTTATTTTAATGTATGATTTTTATGTAAAAAAAAAAAACTCCATCATAACAACGAAATGTTTCGACTTTTATTGTATATCAAATCAAATTATATTATGTACATATCTTCCATAGATACATTTATATGGAATAAAATAATGAATTCTAAGAGATGTAAATGATATTCACCTGCTATATAGATACTACATCTTAACCCATTTATACATTGTATTATTTATGAATTTGTTATTGTTACTTTATATATATTCGTGTTTTACATTGAAACATATAAAAGTAAGTATTAAACTTCTTTTGGGTGTCTATCAAAATAACATAAAATGATTTTTATGTGAGACCCATACACCCATCCATATCACTAGGATTATATAATACAAAAAATAAAAAATAAAAAAAATTATATAGGGAATAAATAATATAGATTTTTATACTGAACATTGAGTTTATAGAGGGTTACCCGTTTGAAAATCGCAAATTTTCTTTTTATATACGTAAGTATGTACATATATTGAATAAAAATCGTAATAAATCACAAATTGTTGCTAAGAGATTTCCTTTATGGTGTTTTGTGTATCTCTAGAGTTAAACGGAAATGTGAATTATTGAATTTAGAATTTTCTTGTTTTTAATAAAAGTTTTTCGAATAAATTATTTATTTTTAAACGCAGTGTCAATAACTACCTATCTACGTAAGAGTATATTTGGTGAAAAGTGTAGAAAGGGTCTGCCATTTTTTAAAGGAAAGTAGTTTTAATAAACTTGGCTGCTCATTTAAAACGGAAAGTTCAGTTAGTGATATTAAATATCGAAATTTAATTGAAGAAAGAACTGGCTCGCGCTTCTTTTAGTCAAAATATTGCTTCTATCTAATAACCCAATCCAAATTACTCGAAAATTAGATTTTTCGTGTAATTTAGTATGCATTTTCGAAGAAGCTGGCCCTAAAACGGTGTTTCGTAAATCAGAATATTATTTTTCATTTAAATTTTAAGGTGCCTATGCTAGATGCTTTATTTTATCTGGTCGATTTGTTTTACTTCTTGTGATGTCTGTAAATTTGTGTATGTTTTCATGTGACAACTTGCAGGCACTTTATTGTTATTATTTTATTTATTTCATTTTCATATGCACTATTATACAATTACAGTAGTTCGTAATTAAAAAAAAAAAAAACAAAAAACTTATTTTACAATATTAAATTAGTAACCAATTTATGTTGGATATTCAATCCAATATTGTAAAATAAAACTTTATTATAATTAAAATACAAAATATTAAATTATTAAATGAAAAAAGCAGAAATATTTTTTTGAAAATGAAACTAGGGGATTCTACTATTCAAAAGAATGAGCAATTTTTTGGAACCTCCGCCTAAATTGAAAATGTGGTTAACATAACGTTTGAGAGAGGTACATTAAGTTACTTTAACAACAAAATTGTTAACAACTTAAAGCAAAAGTTAAAAAGTTTAAAAAGGAACAAAAAAAAATAGATATAGTCTTAGACAAAAAATCATTAACATAATAAACTAAAAAACAATTATTTTAGGACTTTAAAGAAAATTTTAGTATCGTCTAAGTCAAGCAATCAAAATTTTAATGACCTGAGAAATTCGTAAGTAATTGTGGGGCAACTTATTTTGATTGGCAATTATTGGTTAAAAAATGTAGGTATAGTGTAACTATAGAATATTCTAAAATACTCTTTTTTAGATGCAGGAGCCAGAAATTTGTTTACTCGGGCGAATGGTTATAAAACGGTTAATTTAATTGATTTGTAATGTTTAATCAATTTTTATAAAATCTAATTTGTATTAATTTTAAAGTTTTGTGTCAAACAAAGTGTATATAAATTAAATTTTTGGCGATTACATCACTTATTTGTAATAAAACGGTAAATTCAATTGATTTGTAATGTTTAATCAATTTTTTTAAAATCTAATTTGTATTAATTTTAAAGTTTTGTGTCAAATAAAAAGTATATAAATTATATTTTCGGCGATTACATGACGTATTGGTCATAAAACGGTAAATTCAATTGATTTGTAATGTTATATCAATTTTTTTAAAATCTAATTTGTATTAATTTTAAAGTTTTGTGTCAAATAAAGTGTATATAAATTAGATTTTCGGCGATTACATGAAGTATATATATATCATTAAACGGTTAATTCAATTGATTTGTAATGTTTAATCAATTTTTTAAAAATCTAATTTGTATTAATTTTAAAGTTTTGTGTCAAATAAAAAGTATATAAATTATATTTTCGGCGATTACATGACGTATTGGTCATAAAACGGTAAATTCAATTGATTTGTAATGTTATATCAATTTTTTTAAAATCTAATTTGTATTAATTTTAAAGTTTTGTGTCAAATAAAGTGTATATAAATTGGATTTTCGGCGATTACATGAAGTATATATATATCATTAAACGGTTAATTCAATTGATTTGTAATGTTTAATAAATTTTTTTAAAATCTAATTTGTATTAATTTTAAAGTTTTGTGTCAAATAAAGTGTATATAAATTAGATTTTCGGCAATTACATGACGTATTGGTCATAAAACGGTTAATTTAATTGATTTTGTGGCTTTTGCACCATAACTGCAAATGTAACTAAGACTAATCAAGGCGATCAATACTGTTTATTCGTTTCTTTCAGTATGTAAGAATTAAGATCATCGCAATTCCCAAACCCTTTACGCAGTCATGTGCTTTATTTATAATTTTTCTGCATGCTTGCATTCAATATTTTTTCGAATGACTCTGATTACTGAAAGGCAGTTGTCTTTATACAGTCTACATGTCTGTTTATGTAAATGTTTCAATATTTTAATAAGAAATAACTTATAAAAAAATACTGTTATGGAAGAGAAAATGTAGTTTTTACAAAACTTAGTATTTAACTGTGTGAATTTAAAGTACAAAAATAAATTGAGGTTTCTATAGAAACCAGTATTGACCTTGCCAAACAAGTAGAAAAATATTTTTTCTTATAAGGGCAGATCTATATATAAGGGCAGACAAATAAGGGTTAAAAAGATCGTATGATAAATACCAGGAGTCGACCTGAGAAACTCATTTTAAATACTACCGTAAGTATAGTGTCCTCTTAGAACGATACACTTAGTCCAAAGGTATATAAATTATAATATGTCTCCATCAAATATTTCAAATATTTCGCGTTGCTATATAAGTGCGCTACCACAATGCTATACAGAGGTTAAAAAACAACTTTTGATCACTTGCAGATAAACATAAAGCTTTAAAACATGTTATGTAACTTTTTAACACAAGAAACCATAACTTAATAATTAAATGAAATTTTTATGTTTTAAACCTGTGCTTTTTGTTTTTGTTTTGACATGTATACTAACTTGCTATACAAACGTATAAGATGAATTATTTTGACAACTACACTTCTGCTAATTAATTTTTGGTAAAAATGAAGCAAATACAGATGCCGTAGTCGGCCATTAGCGTATCTGTTACGTCATAAACCAGTTATTACTTTTTTTGTAACTATATAGGAAAACTATAAACTAGATATGTTTGAATTGTAATATTTATGCGACATGTGTTAAATACTAAATATGATCTCTAAGCACATATACAAGGTGTATATAAAAAATAAATGTATATAAACAATAACAATAATTTATGTTATCTGTACAACAATAATAAAAAATATAAATTAATTAAATTTTTTAAACGCTGTTAGACAAATTAAAAAAAAAGTTATGTTTTTAAACACGCTATATCCACCAAAACATAAAAAATTAATTGAACTTTAAAAACCCATGCGGAACATCAAATCTACTCCATTTACGTTGGAAAAAAATTTACTATAATTTATTTATATATTTTCCTCTATATATATATCGATTTTCTTTTAAAATTGTTTTCCTCTTGTCTTCTATATTTTCTATTTAAGCAGAAATCAAGAAGATGTTGCTATTGCTACAATATTTCTATGATATACACAGTTATGTATAGTATAAGGTTTAAACAAGAAGTGGTATGATATATGCAAAAAAATACACTCAGTTTATGTTTTAAGGATGTATGTGTAAGGATATCTAGACTAGTTTGAAACATATTTTTTTTGCAAGAAAGGAAAAAAATAATAACAAAAAAAAATAATAACAATGGATTATAAATCGTCAGCCGCAGGAAAGAGACTTTCGTCGGGATTTGTAAAAAAATATGTAATCAACATAAATGGGTGTATGTATTTATAGTGCTGTAAGAAAACTATCATATAATTCATAAAATTTACAAAATAGTTTTTCAAAATATTTTTAATTAATTTTGAAAAAACGCGTGGACTTTGTGGAATTTTTAAAATTACATTCGATTAATAATATTATGACCCCACCGTGGCTAGCACATTCTTTCCTCATAAAAATATCCACTTAGAGATCCACACCCTCGTAAGACGTCCCGCAGTCAAATTGATCATACGTTAATTACTAAGGGAAGCTTTCGGGTCATCCAAGACGTGAGATCTCGTCGGTCGAAACATCTTTTGAATGTGAAGGTCTGATAAACAAAGGAGTGTATCAACTTAGCAATGATCACAGTTCTCGTAATTTGTTTAAAGAAGTCACCGAACTTTATCATACCTTCAGACCTAGACCTCGATTCAGTACTAGACACTTGGTAGACGAATTTATCTGATTTACTTAATGTTCAACAAGTGTCAAATGTCCTCATCCTATGAGGAATTCACACTAGCCACGCAGAGACGAAAAACAGAGACGTGTCTTATCCTTAAAAATTGACATCGTTTAAAATGCGAAAAATATCGTTGCATAGCTCTTTTTTGCACATCATACAAATTTCTGTCTTACATAATATTGGAGAGAATCACTCCCCTGGCGGAGGAAATTGTAAGTGCTTACCAAAGAGGATTTCACCCGAATCGGTCAGTCTCAGATCAAGTTTTTTCGCTGTGGATGACTCTTTCGAAATATTATGAAACAGCTCGTGACGAACATCAGGTGTCCATTCGATAGTCGCAGAGGTCGCTGTCGACGACTTGTGAAAATAAAACGATGCTTGATATTTTTCTTGACAACCCATTTATAACAAATATATCCAAAAACGCAACAACCAACATACCATACTAATTTCAATCCTATACAAAATTAACATGATTTTTCTTGTTTAGGGCAATTCCGTTATTCGATTGACTATTTAAGAAAATAAATAAAACGAGAATAAGGTCATTTTTAATTATTCGTGCATTGGTGAACGTCGATTAAAAAAGTGGCTAATTTTATCTCGAAAAAATTGATCCTGAAACTATAAAATGTTGGTAGGTCACTAATACAGTTATACGGTATTAGGTTTTATAATATAAAATCGTTTTTGAACAGTGTGTGTTTGTAAGCGGTTGCAAAAATGCAACATTTGTTTTTAGTTTATAAATACTATTTTCTAGGCTTGATGTGTTGGACAATGTACCTAATGATATCCAGCAAAGTAATATTTTCTTGGAACCGCCCGATTTCTGTAGTTATACAGACGAATATTCTGGTAAAGAATATATAATATAATTTATATATATATATATATATATATATATATATATATATATATATATATATATATATATATATATATATATATATATATATTTATAAATATAAGATATAGAAGATTTAAACGTAAATCATTTTTCAAAAAATCAATTGGTGGCCGAAGTAGAGATCCAATTTCAAATTTACGACAACGACTCTATGAAGCAATAACCAAGTTCATCCATGGCAGTGGTTGAACCAACACCGCGACAACGAATAAAACCAGGCAATAAAGACAATTTATGGCTATCGTCACCTATGTATACACTAAATTCATGGGATTAAACGCCCAATTATCCACTGCATTTATCATCAAAATCAGATGCAATTGGATTTTTTTAAGAATTTTTCCTACATCATTCGTCAACACAGTGGTAGAACATACAAAGCAAAAAATAGTAATGCCCTATAAATTGACGCAATTTTATACTAATATCCATTTTTGTGATCTCTCGAAAATAGACAAAATTGGATGCATTGGTCATAAAACGGTTAATTCAATTGATTTTTAATCAATCAATTTTTTTAAAATTTAACTGGTATTAATTTTAAAGTTTTGTCTCAAATAAAGTGTATATAAATTAGATTTTCGGCAGCTACATGACGTTTTGATCATAAAACGGTTAATTCAATTGATTTGTAACGTTTAATCAATTTTTTTTAAATCTAACTGGTATTAATTTTAAAGTTTTGTGTCAAATAAAGTGTATATAAATTAGATTTCTAGCGATTATATGATGTAATTGCCATAAAACGGTTAATCCAATTGATTTGGAATGTTTAATCAATTTCTTTAAAATCTAATTTGTATTAATTTTAATGTTTTGTGTCAAATAAAGTGTATATAAATTAGATTTTCGGCACATAACGTATTGGTCATAAAACGGTTAATTCAATTGATTTGTAATGTTTAATCAAATTTGTTAAAATCTTATTTATATTATAATTTTTATAATTTTATATTTGTAATGATGTAACAAACTAATTTTAGGTAAAAACTAATCCAATTTAGTACAGTTACTTTTAGGCAGATTTTTTTGCTGATTACAATTGAATTATGGCACACTGGAGTTGCTGATAAGAGATGACAGAATACAGAAAATAGAATGTAGAGCAGTTCAATAAAATTGTAATTGTCTTCTGCTAACAGTTGTTTGAATATTGGCTACCGGGAAACCGGACCAATTCTATCACACTTGCTTATTTCCCTCTTATTGTACATTTGAAAATTTTAAAGGTAAATTTGAAAATTTTAAAGGTAAATTTGTTAAATTTTAAAAATTAAACAAAGAATTTGCAATTGAATCGATTTGGATTGGCTTATTTTGGTTGGCCACCAGTTCCTATCATCAAGGTGAAATAATTAAAAATTGAGAGTCAACGAAAAATCATTGTAAATCGACACGTCTTTCTCACAATCCGTCAATAACATTCAATTGTACATAATGCGTGTTAATTGGCATCATACCTTATTAATTTCAATTTGCATAATTTCACTAGATAATCGAAATTTTAAGTAACATTGTGTGTTGTAACATCTCTAACACAATTTAGAAAGGGTCTAATTAAAAACAACCTTGCTGAACACCATCCAATTTTTTTTCTGTATGCTCAAATCGATTTTTAATTATTTCCACCGCTTTTTGTGCGGTTATTCTTTTTTTCTCAATTTTTTTTTATTATTACACCACCGAAAAAATCACACTCAAAAATTTTAAACAAATGGCGCATGACGTACCACATAACATTAAGAGTCATATTATACTCGCATATTTGTGTACTGTATTTGCCTGCTTGTATGAAGATGATTCAACATTAATAATTGTTATACATATTTTCATATTACATAATTTAATTTTACAGTCGTCACAAAAACAATAAAAATGTGATTAGCTGTCATTCTTTCACTCGGCTTTTTTGTTTTTGTTATAATGCCTGCCTGTCTCTTGGCATATTAATATAAAATCATTGTGTACATATTTAGGCACTTTCAGCACTTTATGTTTTTGAACTCCAAAAAACAAAATAAAATAAAAAGTTACTGATCCCAAATTTAAATAACAGAACAACACAAAAAAATTGTGTAGTTTTGGTGTGTGGTGACTGGTGGCACCCACCTACAGTGAAGAACGAATTTTGAAACAACATAATATGTATAGAGGAATGTGCATTGTTCAAATGGGTCAAGTATATCATCATCATCACAAAATCTATGTACTCATTCACAATAACAATAATGATTGCACATATTTAAAATCAAATTTGAATTATTGTATTTCTTACAAGCCTTGAACTTAACAACAATAATAATTACAACAAACCTTGAAGATGTATAATAAAAAATATTAATAAAATAATAACCATAATAATAAGACGGTTTTTACAGGCCATTGGTGGGCCGTACCTGCATTTTCCACGTGTCAATCATAAACCCCGCCTACGTTAATGTGAGTCCAGTTAAGTTATGGCAGAATCCTTTTTAACTGTTGTTGATATTTTTAACACACTACTTTTTAAAGCATGCGAGTACCCTCCGACTACATGGGCTAATACATCTATAAGATATTGATTTAAATTGAGCAAATTGAATTACACGGTAAATCAGTTATTATAATCTCTCGCAACCATGATACAGTCTGTCTGACAAAAAAGGGTTTATTTCAATAAAGTTTGTCTTAAAAAATCGATATGATCTCTAGACATGTTATAAGGCACAGCATCGGCACAATACACAACACAAACACAAGATTCAAATTAATCTCAATATTTAGTATTATTAAAATAATATAATATAGACAGCTGGTTTATCACACTCTGTTGGAGAGATTCAAGTTGTCTCTGGCATGTTGACAAAAAATAAATCGTAAATTTAGTTTTCTGTTCAATCTTTAAAGCATTTTTTTGTGTGCTGTTGGTTTTTTTTCTAAGTCGCTTATTTGATTGACATATTTCTCGTTTTATAATGAATATTTATATAAATACAAATCATCTATACACAGACCACAAAGTAAATTTTAATGATGACGAATTCCTAAAATACGTTTTGCTTCTAAGATTAAATGAGATAAGATAATTACATTTGCGAAAATATCGCATATGTGTGTGTGTGTGTGTGCAAAACTAGCATATGTTCCCAGTACACCATTAAAAACGAATATAATCACGGTTATGGGTTTTTTAACTTATAAACGGTACGCGTATATATAATACAATTTTACTGTGGACGTTGTTGTCGTACAGTTTCTCCTACGAAATTAATAGACCTTGAGCATTTGTTGCTGTTACACATCGACGATTCGAAAATAATAGCAATAATAACATTAAAGTAATGTATAAGTAAGAAAATTGAAGAAAATAAAAAAAAAATCTTCTGGACAATAAAGTGTATATGGATTTGGTCGTTTTATTTTACTTAATCCCATTAAGGCTTTATGTGGGGCACTTACTGAATTAAAGTTTTATTTATTTATATATATATATATATTTGTTGTTGCTTTTTCGAGGGTCTAATTCCATGAAAATGTGTGTTTTCATTGATTTGATATACATTGTTAGTAATTCATTTTACCTTCTTTTAATAAGATTTTGTGTCTTTGAACCAATAATTTTTTTACCAAGGTAAGAGAATATTTTCGTTGGTGAAAATTTATTTAATAAATTTTATGGATGCAAAGTTGTAATATTTTTTTTTATTGTTCATCAATACTGTGGCAGTTAGATTGAACTCGAAATGAAAACAAATACTAAAATTTGTCATTGACTGTATTCAATTGATAAACATTTAGAGGTTCTTATCAGAGGTTGGTCCTGTCGTCAGTGTATCATTTAATGACTGTACTCTTGGGCTAGATGTTTTTTCTTTATAGACTTGCCGTCGGGTTCCTCTAGCAATTAATAAACTTAAGCAGGGTTCGCAATTAACTTTTTCTCGAGGTTGTAAAAATGTCTAATGCATTATTCTTGTTGGTACACAAGTTTAAAACATTTGGTTTAATTGGAAGAGCAATACTATATCTAGTTATCCGCCCACGGATGATATATCAAAAGATCGACTGTTGTAAAGGTGGAGGTTCTTGGCATATATGATGCCTTTCTTCAAAGGGTGCAGAGGGAATTTTCCGGTTATCTTTGGGAAAACTAAGAATTCTAAATTTTAATATGAGGATCAATCGACAAATTTACCTTACACTTAATTTCTGTAACAAACGAAATGATTCCCGTTACTGGAATGTGAACTGATTGTTTTTGAATGCCGATCATTTGACAAATCTTTCCCGTGAGAAGATTAGATTGTATCCCGGAAATCAAGGGATGGAATAAAATGTGGATTCGTGAACGAGTTGCTTTCAGTTTTAATTACCGATTCGATTTGAGTAGTATTGGCAAATAAAGACATGTCAAGATTATTCTAATTACAATCTGAAATGTGTAACAGCAGATAAGAGGAAAGCTTCGACTTATATTTTGAAATATAATGGACCCCGAGACATTTGGAATTATTCCCAATGTAAATGTCATATATTCCTGTGTGGGGTTTGCCAGTTCCCCATCGGACGCCTCCCCAGATGGCGGATAGGGGAAATCCTGCCAGATACGGTAGGTACCGGGGAAATCAAATACTCGGGGTAGACCAAAAACTAGCTATGGGAGGATATCCAGAAATTTTAACATACTATGTATGGAGAGTCAGTTAGGAGTTGTTTTTACGAGCAAACGAGCCCCACGTCATTGTTATCCATCGACCGCAATGCTCTGAACGTGAACCACTCGGCCTTTGTGAAGATAGGCATTTAGATCGAAGATAGGCGTTTGTCCTTGGGCACTGATATCAAGAGGAGATTAAGCATGGAACACCTAAGCATAGTCAAGGGTTTAATGAACCATCCAAAAAAGATACGGGACCAGGCACTTGTCATAAGATGATATGTTTGTCAGGGAAACTTTTGTAGAAGTAAAACCGTTTTTATAGACCTAAACCAGCTGAGGTTCTCCGATCATCTAGGAACAGTCGCTATCTGGTTTCCGCATCCAATCATGACTGAGAGTTATGGAGCCGAAACTAGATAAGTAAATGGTAAACATTAAGGATAGCATGTAGGCCAGTAACTATTTTACCCCGAACGAACCAATGGTCGCGAACCAATTTTCGAGCAAAAATTGACACATTAGAAGCGCTAGAGTCCGACTGTGCCTTCGTTATAGCCGGAGACTTTAATACAAAAGCGCTGGAGTGGAGAATGAATTCTACAGACACCAGGGGATATTCTATTCTGGACATGGCAGCCAGAATAGGTCTGGTAGTGATGAATGAGGGCGGTGTATCGACATTTAGAAGGCCTGGCTGCACAGAGATTATTCCTGACATCACTCTTGTGACTGATGACATATTGCACAAAATTCCACTCCGGCAGTGTCATCAGTCGAGTGAGAGGTTGAAACGCAGATAAGCTATGTGTGGAAAATCGCACAGCAACAATTGATGCAGGAACCGAAACAGTAATGAGAATAAACGGAGCGCCTGAAGAAATTGCTAATGCCACAATGAAGCTAGTAAAACAAGCTTATGATGCATCGATGCCTAAAAGAAAGGACTTAGGAGGGTAGAAAGTCAGCTGTCTATTGGTGGAATTTTAAACATTAAAAAGCGGTGCCTGTACCTCAAACGCACAGCCACTAGAGCAAGAAGAGACGTGTACATGGCTGAACTGCTAAACGAAAAGTTCTGACTGGCAAGAAAGGCACTGACACTAAAAATAAACCAAAACAAGCGTATCAAATTGGAGAACATGAACGTTGACTCTAAACCATGGGGTTTAGGCTACAAAATTGTAATACGCAAACAATTTTAGGTACCAGTATTCTCGGTAGAAGAGTTCAAATAGGCTGCTCCCCCCTGCGAAAGCACAAAGTTCAGACAGATTTCGAAAGGAATGGAAAATTCAGCGGATATTAGTCACAAATCAAAGCAAAGAGATCAAAGGAGGTACTACCCAAAGGTCTGTCCTAGTACCTGACCTTTGGAATTCATCATGCGATGGTATCTTACGTAAGGAAATGTCAGAGAACACCTTTATGGTGGGATATGCAGACGATATTACGACAGTAATAATCACCAACGAATACAGTCTAACGTGGCCATCAAATATCTTGAGGTGCAGCTGGACACAAAGATACATTTTGCAAAACAGATCAAGTGTTTTTTGGAAAAGGTAACAAAACTGACTAATACATTGAGTAGGCTGATGACGAATATCAGAGGCCCAACGGCTGGGAAAAGGATGTTACTAACGTCGCTAATAATTTCTATCCTTCTGTACGGCTGTGAAATATGGGCAAACATCATTAAAATGGAAGAATACCGAAACAAAATGACAGCGGTACAACATCGTAGTGCGCCCACTAAGTGGGTTGATAGAAAGCATGAGAAGATACTTCATGGCCCAATTCCTTACGAATTCCCAACACATTAGTATTCATGGGTATTGAACGAAATTCCTGTCGCTGTGGTACAAAATTGGCTGCTAAGCTTTACATATCTAGAGGAAGGCTAAAACAATCTGAAAAATGAGGTAGAATTGAAGAATGTGAAGTTCCAAAAGTAATACGATATTACACCTGAATAGAAAAAAAAATAAACTGATAGGGCAAAGAATTGCTTCGTTTGTACGCAAGTTACCTGTCAGGGAATATCGTTTTTGTGATGAGACTCCATTCAACATTAAGCAACATATAAACAAACAAAATGGCCAAGTTTATTTGCCAGAGACGTTATATGAAAATGTACACATCCAGATGGCCACCAGAAAGCAAGCATCGGTAACTGTGATGGTTTGGGCCTCCGTTACCGCCGAATGAACACTCTCCACTTGATTTTGTGTCTCGTAGCGTGAATAAAACGCAACTGTGTATCGCTTAAATATTTTGGAAGCTGTGCTTAAACCTTATGCACGCATACATTTCGGCTGAAGCACCTTGGACATTCGAACAAGATTTTGCACAATCTCCTTTTTGCCATCCTTTTTGCACTTTATGTATAAAAAATTTAGTTTGTTACAAATCTTTTTGAATTAAACTTAATTTCATAAACTATGAATTTGAGCTTATTTACCCAGCCAACTGTAAATTAAACCAAAAAATCTATGCTGTTATATCTCTATAATAAAATCACAGTATATATTTGGCGCCAATAATGCACATTAATCTAAAACAAAATTCATTAACCTTCCTCACCTTACTCCATTACCATATTTTGTACCTTTACATAATTTTCGTATGAATATAAAGTAGCTGAATACATAAAAATAACCATATACTGTATACTTAAGAAGATATATAAACGTTAATGATCCAATCATCTAATATTAAAAACCACCAAGAGTATTATTAAAGTAACGAAACATGTGTTTTGAATTGTTGATCGCTATCATCGCACGGTTATCAACATTTCTCTATTTTCTATGTGTATGCGCTAAACACAATTATATTGTCTTGTATACATAATTTTTTTTTTACATAAATCATGATTCATTTTATAATTAATCTTTTTTTTTATGAATTTTACTATAGTATACTAACTCAAACATTTTTACAAATCGCGCTTTTCGTCTTTAAAATACGATTTTGTAAATATGTTATCCATTAAACGTGCATATAACGTTTATAGAGATACCACACACAAATGTATTATAAATACATGACTAAACAACAACAACAGTATTATATTCTGTACGTATGTACACATTTTCCCGCGTCTAGAGTCAAATTCAATTTGTAAAGAAATTCATTTCATTTTTCTGCTAACTAATAAACACCCAGGTTATCTTAATTTATGTATATGTATAAAATAAAATGAAAAAATTGTAATGCTTTATTCATAACATATACAGAAATTTTGTGTTAATGTTCATGGACTTGAAATAATTCCAGAAATTTGATTACCCCCTTTAATTCGCGCTATTCGTTTATAACGCTCATATACCTATATATACCCTCTAAAAAAAAATCTGACACTGAAATATGAATATTTGAGATTTTTGTTTGTTTGATGCTTGCGCTTCACTAAAAATTACAAAATAAAATCAGTGCTGCTTTCCCAAATATAATATGGATCTTGTTAAATAATAACTAATTTGTTACGGCATGTAAAAGTTTTTAATGAATGTGTTGAAAATAAGATTTGAATCTTCGCGTATTTTAGAACACCACACGTTAGTAATATAAGTAATATATAATAATCATAATTAAGTCGTGCTGAGTGGTTTGAAAATATTACATAAAGAAATATTGAATGTACAAACTATACAAACTTATAATCACCGAACAAGTGTATAATTATTTTTATATTGTTGCTGTTTTTTTTTTCTAAATCACCGAAATAATTATAAGGTAAACATGAAATGTTTTTTTATTTATCGAATGGATTTGTGTAAAAACAAATGGTAATCCATTTTACGGAATATACGGAAATGGTTCTTATTTTGTTACAACCAGAAACTAAACCACATAATCTATAATCTAACACACTCTAATACCAATATAATACAAGCTTTAGTGCTTTTCAAAGTTATAAAAACTCACATACCTGTACATGCGTTTAAACGAGGGATGTGCGACGTCAACAAACGTCGACAACTACTGTCGACGCATTTTTGTAGTGTCAACAATAACAAGTTTTGTCGACGTGAATTGTTGACGTGTCAACAATAAAAATAGAAAAATAGTACTTTTATTTGTTTCTTTTTATTTTTGATAGAATCCAGTTGGAAAATTTTTTTTCAAGTTGGCTGGAATTGTTAAACATTTTCTGGCCAAACTAGTCTCAGAAACTTTTATGTCCGACGAATTCCAAAAAAAATTTAAAATTTAAAAATAAAGGGTTACCCAATAAGAAGTTTCATTTGAATAGCCTGCTATTGGGGCAGCTGTCAATTTTGAAGCTGTCATCTTTTGGCATTTGACAAGTAAAAACTACGCCATTACTAAAAATGGTACGATACACGCTTCAACAACGCAATGAAATTGTTAAAATTTACTACAAAAATGGTGAAAATTTTGCAGTCCCAGTTCGCAAAACTAAAGCATTTTTTGGTCGTCGTGAAGTACCTTCTCGGCCGGCAATAGTAAAACTGGTGGAAGAATTTAAGCTGTTAGGAGAAGTTAGTGATGTGAAGAATCGAAACCGTGTGCGGCGCTCAAGAACAACTGAGAATATTGCTGCTGTAGCCCGTAGTGTTGAAAAAAACTCAAGTTTGTCGATTCTTCGTCGATCTTTGATTAATGATTTTTTATGGCCGGAATTGGAAGATATTGCTGTGCGCGATATTTATTTTTTTCTCGAATAGATGATCACATTTGGCCACCGAGATCTTATGATTTAACACCTTTAGACGTTTTTCTTTGGGACCACGTGAAAGATAAGGTCTATGTCAATGCTTCACAATCGATTCAAGACCTTAAAGATGGTGAAGTTACAGCCGCAAATGTGCGAATTGGTCATGGAAAATTTCATGAAAACGATATGGTGTTGCAAACGAAGCCATTCGTGGCTAATATTGTTTTCAAATGATAATGGCATACCTTCCTCTTTACAATGAAATAAACATTCATTGATTTCTCTTAAAAAATACTCGTTTTTTTTAATATCAAAATGAAACCTCTGATTGGAAATGTGATAAGAGAAAATCAGCCACTTGCTCAATTTAAAAAAACATAAAACCGACAACATCACGGTTTTTCACATTTTTCGCCCAAACTTAAGAAAAATTAAGGTTTAAGATATCTAATATCTATATGAATCCGTCTTATAGTATAACATTGCGGAAATTGATAAATGTCACTTTTTTTGGCTAATTCAACAAATTCTCTTGGTTTGCGATTGAGTATAAAATTATTTGACATTTTCTACAGTTTGTTCCTTAATTTCCACTCTGTTAACTTTGTTAAATGACAATTGATTTAAACGAAACATTTTCGTTCAGTTCTTAACACTGGTCAGTAACATGTGGACTCAATCTGTCGTATTCTTACTTAAAGTTGTTGCTGACTCGCTGGTTGGCACATTAGTTGTAAAATTATGGCATCGTACTCTTGTAAAGAAAAATTTGGATAGAATTAGAGAGGAAAAAGCAAAAAAAGGAAACAAAAACAAAAGAAATTAAGGTACAAAAGAAATTAAGGTACGAGATTAAGGGACAAAACGAGATGTGGTACAAAACTGGATATTTCAAAACATGATATTTCGACATGTGATTTAAACTTAAAATGATTTTTTAGGGAAGTTCTGGAATATGGCCAGTTTGGAAGGAACTCGGTGAGTTCTTAACCGATTATGATGATATTCTATACGAAGGTTGGGAATGTGATTTTAAAATGATTTTTTGGGAAAGTTCTGGAATATGACCAATAAGGAAGGAACTCGGCGAGTTCTTAACCGATTATGATGAAATTCGATATGTAGGATGAAAATGTTGATGAAAATTAATTAATTTTTCTCACATAGATTCTCTAAAGTGAAGAAAAGTTAAATTAAGTAGAAGAATAAAAAATAAATGACGATACATTTTACTGACAGTAAACTCGATCAATTTAATAATTATTTTAATGAGATGAGAAAAGCAGCAATTAAAAAAAACATTAAGTGAAGGAAAATTTTATATCTCTGCTTAAAATTATACAAGTATGAAACCTTACTGGTCATATTCCAGAGGTTTTCCCAAAAAACGTTTTATTTATACAATTAAAGAAAAAAAACATTAAGTGAAGGAAAATTCTATTTTTCTCCTTAGAAATATTCAAGTATGGAACCTTACCGGCCCTATTCCAGAACTTCCCCAACAAATCATTTTAAAATCCCATTTTCATCCTACATATCGAATTTCATCATAATCGTATACGAACTCGCCGAGTTCCTTCCTAATTGGCCATATTCCAGAACTTTCCCAAAAAAATTATTTTAAGTTTAAATCACATGTCGAAATATCCTGTTTTGGAATATCCAGTTTTGTACCATATCTCGTTTTGTACCTTATCTCGTATTGAAATATCCAATTTTGAAATATCCAGTTTTGTACCTTATCTCGTTTTGTCAAACCCTATTTTGAAATATCCAGTTCTCAGCGGTTCCCAAAAATATTATACTCCACAGCACAACAACAACATTAGAAAATGAATAAATTTTTCTTTTCTTTTTCTGTTTGTAAGAATTCGGCTTTAATTATAGGAATTGAAAATTATACAGCTATGCAATTTATAGTTTATTACGTAATAGCGATGGCTAAGATACTTGCAAATCATGCTGTGACCCGAGATTCGATTCTTGCCCGGGACACAAAAATATAGTACAGATGAAAATTAAGTTATAACTTGCATCTGTAACCGAATTTTTGACATTTATGAATATGTGACAATTTGTAACAAGTGGTTCTGAACCGTTTGTTACATATTGTGATAGGTCTCTTAAGGGGCTCTGTATGAGATAGTTTACGGCCGGATACCATAGTTAGTTATGTTGTAATAACCCGCTTAAATAAATATTACATTTCATGATCAATTATTTGAGCATACTTATACTTTGTAATGATTGGGATACCGAGCAATTGGCGCAGTGGTTAAAGCTGCGGTGTTTGGGATGGGAGGTACCGGGTTCGAATCCCAACGGGGGAGGATTGCAAAAGGGATTTTTCTTCATCTGATTACAATCAATGATGAGGAAGAACACAATTATGACCCCCTGTTGGAGTGCAGAATCCATGGGCCGAACCATCGTCCATGTCAGTATAGGCTGACTGGAGCAATTCAATGTGCAGATGGATTTAAAATCAAACCTGTATTCATGCGTCTTCGATTTGGCTGGTGACGGCGTAAGGTAGGACGTTAAAATTTAACCGCGAAAGAGTTGGTTAAGCTACGGCCCTAGAAAAAGATTGCAAAAACAAAAAAAAAATGATTGGGATGCTTTGAAACGTAACCATTCTGCATCAGCTGCAATGGAACATTAAACCCGGTTAACTATAGCGTCAAGGCAAAAATATTTAAAAATATTTAGTAAAAATGACAAAATAATACTTAACCAACTAAACCTCAGGCAACTAATTGGGATCGTGGTTAAATCTTTGACCTAAATTTTACAGAAAATTTAAGACTTCGTGCTAATTACTCGAAATGGGAACCGCGATCGATTAAATTTAATTGGGTATATTCTCGATACATTCTAGCAAGCAAATTAGCAACTTGCGAGCTGATAACAAAAATAGTGCATTCTCGGTGGTTTTTGCGCCCTCTTAGCAAGTAAAAAAAATTAAAAATATTTGCTACCAACATTTTGAGCTCGCAAGTAAAAAGACAAAAAGTATGAAACATTTAGAAAGCCTTTTGGTAAATGTATGTATTTATGAATTAGTGTACGCTATGCGATTGATACTTATTTGCATCGATTAAAGTTTCCTCGTTTCATCAATAGGATAGAATATTGAACCAAAATCGATTTAAATTTGTTTTCGTCTAATTTCTTGTCTTCGGCAAACTCGGCCAACTCGGCCAACAATCATCAGATGTACAATAATTTCTCTCAATGTATTGGAAATTTGGGAGCCATTAAATTGGAAACAGACTCAGTTCGCGTATATTCCCAATTTAAGGCCAGATTACATTCCTGGCCTTGATTTAGTTCCTGCAAATATTTTACGATAATTTGCTCAGTCATTAACATTTCCAGTGAAGCCTTTATTCAATAGATATCTTGCACTCGATTATATTCGTGATTGTTGGAAAATTTCTTTTGTCATTTCTGTAAACAAAAGTGGTAATCGGTAATCGTTGTGAATAAAAGCTATATCTTTGCAACCGTAAACAAGAAGTTAAATTCCGTAAATGTCTTTCGGGTGAGTCAGAAATAATATTTAAGACAGTTATTTAGGTCCATTATTATTCTTAATATTTATTAATGATGTAAATTCCAGGTTACTCACATCTAAATTTTTACTTTTCGCAAATGATATGAAGTATTCGTTAGGATCGAGGATCTAAATGATTGTGAAAACCTCCAGAAAGATTTAGATAGATTTTATATAGGGTGTAAATTAAACAAACTGGAACTTAATGTAAGAACTTAAGTATTTGTCTCTAATACAGACAAACATTATAAGTTTGTATGTATTAGAGACAAATACAAATTAATTTATAGAATAAAATTTTGGTTATACATAAAACATTCACAACGAGTTTTTTCTCGATCATGGAATTATGTTTGCAATTGAGTTGAGTTTTTTCTCGATCATGGAATTATGTTTGCAATAGATATGTGATTTTAATAATTATTTTTTTAAAACTCGGTTCAAATAAATTACGAACTGATATAAAATCTGCAATTTAATTCTAGTTCTTTTTTTCTTAAGTGACTAGTGTTTTCTAGTTAAACGAATAAAAAAAAAACAAACGATAATTTAAAAAATATTTTCAACAGATGGCACTGTAAGCAGATAACCAATTAAAAATGTTAATGGTTTGTTTCATCGATTAGTAAAATTATTTAGGATGGCTTCTCGATTGCAGTACGTAATTTTCTCACTACAATTGGCGCAATTATCATCGAATTTTGATCAAACCACACCTTAACTCTGCAATATATCATGCGCATGACCCATTTCAGGAATGGAATGTCAGCAGGCATCCCTAAACGTTTCTTAAATTTTCGTTCTTTTTATAATAAATCTATTAATTTAAGTTTATACGCATTTAATTTTCCCTAAAAACGTAACCAAAAAAAAAATCTTTTGTATAATTTTCGAAGCAGCACTTTTCTTTCAAGAGCTGCTAAAACACCTGAACAAAGAGGCAGACGGTCTCAAAAGTTTTTTTCATTTTTGGGATGAAAAACAAACCTAGCAGAGGAAATTTAAAAATTAAAGTTCTGTATCATCTAAAGTACGTTTCATTTAAGAATCTTTAATCCTATCCGACTCTTGATTTGACATCTTATTAACTAATTAATAAACTATTTTATGAAGTTATTGACAATTCAATTATTTTATTGTTTAATGAAATTTTGGTCAAGTGCAGCCATATGTAACTTTACATCAACCAGTGGTGTTTGGGACGGGAGGTACCGGGTTGAAATCCCAACGGGGTAGGGTTGCAAAAGGAAGTTTCATCATCTGATTACGATCAATGATGACGATTAACACAACTATGACCCCCTGTTGGAGTGCAGAATCTATGGACCCAAACCATCGCCCATGTCTGTATAGGCTGGCATAGAGCAATGCATTGAGCAGATGAATATTCAAAAAGCGAACCTGTATTCGTGCGTCCTCGATTTGGCTCCCGTTGGCGTAAACTAAGGACGTTAAAATAACCGCGAAAGAGTTAAATGATCTTTGGCCTCAGAAAAGATTGTATGGATTAAAAAAAACAGCATACTTTCTTTTGAAATATATAATTGAGAATAAAATACTGAATGTGGGTTGTAATAAATTGCGTGGATCATATTTTCAAGTAATTGGATATTTATGGAACTTATGTTATTGTATTCAATAAATATTTTTCGTAGAATAAAATAAGAAAGCATCTTATATTTTTCGATTCAAATTAATTTATATTAAGGCGATAAACAACATTGTGGATTCCAATTCTTCCTCCAAATCCCACACATTTTTATTTAACTAAACTTACATTATAAGAGCAACATTTCAGTTATCTGGAAAGAGTATATAGAACAAGATTTAAATTTGTGGAACATAAATTAATTTTTAATAAAAAAAAATTTAACAGATTTCACAACAGTTAAGTGTTAGTATATTTTATATAAAATTATATATATATATATATATATATATATATATATATAATCTTCAAGTGTATTACATACAAATGTTGTACAATTATATTATCATATTGTCAAGCAAATTCCACTAGATATTATGCTTATTAAAATTTAATTTCGAAAAACAATTTTATTTTTGTTCGTTTTGATAATGCATACTTAATACTAAGTCTTTTGGATTATAAAGACTTTATATTATGTATATATACATATCTTGGATAATTTTCAAGAACTTTGATATATACAATATTACATTTTCTTTTTTTTTTGCTTGTATATAATTTATTTGATTCTCATAAACCATATTTTCCTGTATTTATGTATACATCTTGTTTTGCATTATTTAATTCTATATATACAACATATATTTTATAAATATATCAATGGCATTATAAACAATTTAGTAGACGTCAAAATAATACCTTACTTTTTCTTATATATAATATTGAAAATAAAATATTTGGATTAGTTTTGTTGTGTTGAAAAAAGAAAACTGGAAAATTGTATAAGAGCGAGCGCGGGAAAATAAAGTTTTTTTATCGCATGTGTACAATTTTTTGTTTTATGTTTAAGTTATTTAAAATGTTTAATTTTATTTCCGTTTTTTTTTTAAAATTAATATTGCAAAACTGTGGAACCTAACATATGAATCATTAAATTATTTTCTATGTACAATTAAATTTTTGGCAACGCAGAATACTTCGTATTCCACAAGTCCTACCGGTCTTTTCAGTATCAAACGAAATGTTGCCCGTGCCAAATACCAGCAACTAAACTGTGTCATATCACTATAATATTTTATGATAATTCTTCTAGGATTTGAGGTAAAGCGAAAACATTTCGATTTGGAATCCTAGACAACAATTTTTACACCATTTTTTCAGGATCTTGTTTTTGGGCGTCTCATTTCCAAAAAAAAACACGGCAGCAACTCCTTATAGTGACATTAAGATTGCTCTGAGCTTAACATTCAAATCAAGATATGCTTTTTCATTCTCATTTACACCTTCTGAAGGGATTTCAGGCTTAAGGCCACTTTTGGAAATTTAGCTTCTCCCTAATTTATTTCCACCAATAGTTACTGTTCAACCACCGTCGAGTTCTCAAGGTTCCCAAAAAGCAACTAATAGAAGAAAAAGCTGTTGCAATGTTGGCCCAGTCTTGCTACTCTAGGTCAGCAACATCAGTTAAAGCTCACAACTTTTCTAATCTACCGCAGCTACGAATAATGTCTTCCAATACTTTTTTTTCTTCTGAGAGAAATCAGTTTAGTGGCTGACCTCAGTTTATCGCTCTTTACTTTTATCATTCACACTTGAAGGCTCCTTATAGATAACCAGCAGTCCAAGAAATGGGTCATAATTTAAATCTTGCTTCATTCGTACAATCGAGTTCACACCATCAATCAAACTTTGCACAAAATAGTGCTAACGTACCCAGTAGCTAAATGGGGAATATCTATTGATGATTCTGCAAACGGTTTAGCTAAAGAGAAATCCTTCTACCGCTTCGAACACATGGCTCGGACGAACGGAATTGCCTTGTCGCAAGTATTAAAGCGGTAATCTAGCGGTTCTACTACGAGGCTTCGCTTGTGAGCGTTACTGCCTCATACTTGAAGGTTATTTTGGTGGTAAGTGGACATACTTAAAAATGCATTTCTACATAGGTTTCAAGATCGGTGAACAGATGTGAATATTGGGCGTTTAATTGATGCACAAAGACAACGTCCAAAAGAACCATTTATACAGGTGTTAAAATTATTAAAGAAGAACATGCGAATTGGCAATTTTTTGTGTATCGACCGAGGACTTTAGGCGTTAAGTGTAGGGTTAATCCCTACAAATGAATACTGATATGTATGCATCATATACGACTCAACTCCCTATGATGAAGACATCACATCCTCCGACCTCTGTATTGAACCGGAAAATCTACAAGAAGAAGCTCTGCAGCAATTATCTTCCAATGCTCTGTCAAACGACCATCTCCGAGTTAAATTCAACAAAGGAGACGATAGGGTAGACTCGTTTACCTATGCAAATATTACAGAAGCCTTCTCATCCTGTACCATCAACAGTTCCTTCCTGAGAGTGTTCTACCAATAAATCAATTTTTTTAAATCTAATTTGTATTAATTTTAAAGTTTTGTATCAAATAAAATGTAAATAAATTAGAGTATCGGCGATTACATGACGTATTGGTCATAAAACGGTTAATTCAATTGATTTGTAAAATTGATTCAATTGTTTTAAAATCTAATTTATATTAATTTTAAAGTTTTGTGATATGACGTATTTGTCATAAAACGGTAAATTTGATTTGTAATGTTTAATCAATTTTTAAAAAATCTAATTTATATTAATTTTAAAGTTTTGTGTCAAATAAAGTGTACATAAATTAGATTTTCGGAAATTATATGACGTATAATTATACGAACGAAATTATATGACGGAAATTATATGACGTATTGGTCTTAAGATGGTCAATTCAATTGATTTGTACTATTTAATCAAATTTTTTAAAATCTTATTTGTATTATAATTTTTATAATTTATATTTTTAATTATGTAATAAATTAATTAATTGTAAATTTCAGGAAAAAACTAATTCAGTTTATTAAAGCCTACGGCTTTGAGAAATTAGCCCATTAATTTTTTTTCAGAGTAACAATGCAGATTACAGTTAAATGGTGGCACACTGGATGCTGAGAAAAGATGACAGAATGCAGAGCAGTTCATTGTCATTGTGATTGTCTTATGCTAACAGTAGTTTGAATATTGGCTACCGGGAAAGCGGACCCATTTTGTCATTACCGACATAGCTGTCCTTTCTCTACTCCTCAAAAAATTTACTAACTATTGGCTGACGTGTCTGGAACCGGGTTAATCTAAATAATTTAACTAGTAACCTGCCTTATCCTTTTAAGTATATGTAACAACTGGTGTACAGTGGGCCCGGCGAACTCCTAGATATCCTGCTTAATGCTTGACCGTACATTCTAATTCAATTAATCAATCAACCAATCCACATTACATACAATGGGAAGAGTCACATCATGAAACTTTTCAATGTTCCGGCTCTTTAACAGACCCCATATTTGGAATGTGACTTCTGGTGGTTATTTGAACTACCATCTTTTATAATTTTTTGTTTCTAATAGTTCCTCTCTCCCTGCTACTCTTACTTCAGACAGCATTTCTTCCGATAGTAATTGGCATGCTCTGTCCGTGGATGTGCAAAAAATTGGAGGCCGCTATTGATAGTTTTTCCAATTACGAGCATTGAGGACTTGGCAGAACACACCTCATGTGTCACACCATCGATATTAGGGATGCTTAACCTTTAAAACAACGATATTACACTGTCTTACCCGTTATACAACCGCAAATGTATATAAGTAATTCGATCGGATGCTTACGCTTGATGTAATCGAAGAGAGTCACAGCGCATGGAGCACAGCAAAGGCGATTGTTAAAAAGGAAAACGATGACGTTAAAAAGAAAAACGATGCTGGGAAATTAAACAGCGTTACGAAAAAGGATGCACGTTATATTCCGAGTCTAAAGGGTCGTACCCGTTATATTTCGAGTCTAGAGTTAAAGGTTGCCTTTTGACAGATTAAAAATGTAGTCTCATATCAGATACTATCATTCATTGTTACAAATTGATTGCTTCCAAAGAGTTGCGTTTAGAATTGATTGAAATGTTGCAGTGCCCACCAACCTCTGGCAACACCTTCCAAGGCAACACCTCAATTGTAATTGTTGTTGACTACTTTTCTAAATTTTAACTGCGGTAGTTAGACAAGCCATTGCTGCGGAAGCGGTAAAATTCCTAGAAGATCAGATAGTTCTGATGTTTGTGGCGTACCGGAAGAAATCCTTACCAATAATGTTCTACAATTCAATTCGAAAATTGATAAAAACCTGTGTAACAAATATGGAATACCTTATCTGTTTACCACGAAGTATTCTCTTCAGGCAAACGCATCTGAGCGCGTTAATCGAAATATCATCGCTGCTCTTCGAGCCTATATTACAGACGATTTAGGCAATTGAAGCGCCTTTGGGATAATAATTTGCAGTGTATGAATCATGCCATCAGGAATTCCATGTACGAATCGATTAAACTTCAACGTATTTGAACAGCATGCAGCTATGCACGAATCCACTTATCAAATACTCAAGAAAGCCTTTGCATTAGCTGGCCACCAACTTTTTATAGACGATAAGTCTGAACACCTTAGCTGTAGAAAAAAATCGGAATCGCCTAGCTTTATGAGTCTTATCTCATGCGTAGTGAGTCGTTCCACAATACATATTGTGCCTTATTTTGCTGTTTATTTCCAGTCCATTTATAAACCTATGAAATATTCTTCGCGTTCAAACTGATAGTAAAGTGATTTTTTTAATATGCTTACTTTTACAAGTGATAAAGTTCTCGATTGTTTGTTTTACCTTGCTATTAATAAGGACGCTGTTAACGACAGCATCTCACCTAATCTTATTAAGCAATGTGATTTGAGCCTAACAAAGCTGTTAACCATTATTTTCAATGAAAGCATCTGGGCTAGAGTTTTCCCAGATTCATGGAAAATTATTCGATTTTTAAATCAGGCAAAAGAAATGAGATTACTATTTATTGTGGTATTGTCATTCTTTCCGCCATTCCAAAATTATTAAGTGTCTGGTCCGAAAATTCGGATGTATTATCTCTACAATAGTTTTATTTCTGTGAAACAATCACCTCTTAAATATAAAATCTACTAATGAAAATAAGTTCCACAAACATTTTTTTTATTTCTTCAAGTAATTATCTCCAAAACAAAATTTTTCTTAAAATCATATCACTTAAATATATAAAACAAGAACTTACTGAAGAGGATTTAATTATATCTATTTATTGTTTCATAATTTAATGAAATTATATAACTTATGAAGAAAATTACGACGAATATTTGTAATTTAATAAAAAAAGAATTTATTTCTTAAGAAAAAAAAAAAACTTTATATAAAAAATAATTAAACAAATTTGTCTCTTAAATAATTCCAAGAATATGCTAACTGTACCGAGGGAAAATAAATAAAAGAGCAATAATACATAAATTTATATAAAGGTGTCTTGGATCAATGTAATATACATAATTCATTAAATTAATGAGGAAAAATGGAAAATTATTGTGTATTCCAAACCATATTACACTATAATAGTAGTATGTACAAAACTAATTTTGACGACTCATATTGTACACAAGCATCCAGACATTCTTGTTTTTCGCTGCTTTTCAACAATATTTTTCCTTAACGATTTCCTTTCACGTCCTTTTTCTCTGTATGTCTGTATATTTGGTGTACTATGAGAAGTTTGTTTTTTTTACAGCAGCTTTTAATATAATCTGGGTAAATAGAATTTTTGTGTTGAGATTTGTTCCTGTTGTTGTATACGGTGGTGGTATAAGCTTTGTTTGATTCGTTTCTATTTCTTTGTGTATGTTTTTTTTTATTGTGGTGTTGTACAAGATGAAAATAGTAAAAGACGTTTGTACGTTATTGTGGTTCTGTAAAGTATGATGCGATGAACAAGTAGAAAAGAAAAAACCATTAGGTAAGATTGTTTTTATGATTTGATTTTATACAGGATATTTAAGGTGCACAATTCAATAAGAATTTTTGTTAAATTTATTAGAAACGAAAAATGAATTTGTGACATGTTTCATTGAGATGCGCATCATAACCTGCGGTATCAAAGAAAGCAGCATGCAAGTTAAAACCATAAAGTTTGAAAATAGTAATAATAATAAATTTACTATATCCTCTATCAAGTGCAAGTAGGAAAACTGTAGTGTATATCTTGAGTACCGTGTAATTATGGCCCCTTTGATACCACTACTTTTGTTTTTGGATTGAATCCAATATAGTGATCACTTCATTAATTTAATTAATAGCAATAAACACTTTATATAATTTTATACAATTTATTTCTTATATTTAGGTAATAACTTTAGGTGTTGACTGACTGATCGCCGCAATAATAATAATGTTTTTATTATAGATATATTACATGGGTTGTAAAAGCGTATATACTAAAATAATTAAATCTATGTACTTATATACTATATACATATGTATTATTATAAAAAAGAAATTGAAATAACTAATACATATTTATGATTTTTATTTACATAAGCAGAGTATACACTTATTTACCATTTACATAATATCATAATTCAATTGTACTAATTTGTATGTGCATATATATATATATATATATATATATATATATATATATATATATATATATATATATATATATATATATATATATATATATATATATATATATATATATATATATATATATATATACATATATATATATATAGTGACGCTACAAAACTTTCCTGCTAGAAGGTTTCCTACTAGAAAACAGCAGGGTGATATATTCTGACCAATCTCTGATATCATGACTCTCAGCTCAATGTATAATTAATTTAAAAAAATCTTGCCTAAACTTACAAATAATAAAACTACCTGGAACCTATTCGAGGAAATAATTGAAAAGCGAATAAATCTGCAAGTACCAATTAACACTTTGGTACAGTGGGAAGATGAACTCACTACTGCTTATTCAACATGCAGCATGGTAACGTTCTCCTATTGATCACACTAAATCTCGTTGGGAGCAAAATTATCTTCTTGAAGTCACTAATTAGTTAAAGAGAAAAGGAAGGCACGAAAAAATTGACGAAAGATACGTGCCCGTATAACAAAAATCATACATTTTCCATGCAATAAACTCATCAATTTGGATTTAGAGTTGCAGAAGCACCTAATATTAACACCGGTTGTGATTCCTCGATTTGATTATTTTGAGGCCGTCGCCGCAGTTTTGATTGATTAAAAAACTGTTTGATTGTGTCAAAGTGTCAAAAGTGGCTGATTTCATTCTGGATTCCGATCTTGTAATTCTAAATGATGGAAGGACAACAAATATGTGGATAAGGGGTAGGGTCAGAGCCAGTGCAATATACATTATTTTAATAATGAATCTTGAACACTTGACACTTAAAATGTAATCGATGAGAATTTGGGAGGTTATCATTATTTGATCAAAGCCTAATATATAGGTGGGGTGAATGTACGACAAATTGAGCGTGAAGTAGAGAATAAGACACAGTGAAGCTAAACTGCTTTTACATAGATTACAGATATTTTAAAAACGTGCGACTGGAAGGTTGAAAATGGCTATCCGTAGAGCCAAAAGGAAAAGAGGCGGGACTATGTGTCTCAAATGATACATAGAAGCACAACGAAGATGTATGGGATACATTTAACAGAGTGAGTCACAAGGTAAAAATTCCGTCTTAGATAGCATGTTACAAATAATTTAAGTGACTTTAATGGGATGATTTCATCATCTGAAAGTCTACGACCCCAGCAACAAAAAGAATGCAAATGTGGATTTTGAAGCAAAGATATAACTTTCAATAAGGTGTGGATGAGTGTTCAGATACAAGAAAAGTGGTAAGAAGGCAGAGTGGTACCGATACCCAAAAGAGATCAGGATCGGGGCCTATGATTTTGTGGTTCCAGGGAAGCTATGTCAGGTGCTTTTAAACCTAGATTACTCCCGGAAAATTTGCGAATGGGTGCATGATTTTATGATTTTAAATTAAAGTCAAAATTCAGGATTCAACTTAGTTAGTAAAACATGATTTCTAGAAATTTAGTAAAGCCCGCTTACAAAAGCCTCAATCGTTGTTGTTTTCAGTTAGCTAGCTAGTACAATTGGAAATTTCTAGCAATTTAGCTTCCGACAAAAAGTTTAATAATTCGATTCGAACTCCGCCTTATATACAAGTACTAAATTATGGAAATTTTAATTTTCGTTCCAAAAAGGTGTTTTGGCTTCTGGGTATGAAAAGCTTTCGGCACATCAAATTTCCGGCTATGACAAGTTTTACTGAAGTTTGATTGATTTTTTTTAAACGGGACAAAAGCACGACTCCTTGGGAGTGCAAAATGGAATTACTTGATTGAGGAGATGAATGAATCTGAATTTATTGATACTGGAGATGTACTTCGTATGTTCTAGGTGAATCTGTGGAAAAAAATGGGATAATGAGTTTATTGAAAAGTATCAAATAATATGCAAGAAGTACTTTGAGTGGTGTAGTGTCTCTTTGAAAACCCTCTATAAGGAAATTAAAGAAGGCACTACAATGATTCGAACAATCGATCGAGTGAGACTGAATCAAGAAAATTGGATGAAATGTCTACATAAACGTCATTATAAAACCAGTATAGACTTATCTTATTTAAATTTGGAGTTGTACCAAGAAGATAAATCTACGAATAATACAATGTTTAAATAAATCTAATGCAGGAGACTTTAAAGGCAGAAAGCTTTAGAATTAGGCAATTGGCAACCATTGGGTCACTACCCGATAAATGATGCTTTTTATTTAAGTTCTAACTTAAAATATAAAATATAATAAAGCGTATAGTCATAATTTTTTTTAATATTGCCCTTTTTTAGACCTTCCAATTTTCATTGAAATTAAAATTTGGCCTCCAAAAAATCTTTAAATCGTCAAGGTAGCCATAAATAAAAATTTTGCTGCATACCATCGAAAACGTTCTAACCTTCGTCTGTCACATTGCTTTACGTCAAACAAATATGTGATGCTTATTGCAAGTATTAGGCCTAAATATTATTTTTGAAAGTTATGTTTCCGACTCCTATATATACAATTTTTTTTTTAAATATTTCGCAAAATTGCGTCAATTCTAATGAAAAATAACAAAATACTAAATAATTTTTTTTGTTGTATTACTAATACCGTCTGCACTACTTATCAACGAGCTGTCACTCATCAACACCATCAAATTATTAGAATATATACTGAGTCATCTGGTGAATAGTGATTCAAACTTGTTGTTGTTCTTTTGGTTTCGTATTTTTTTTAAATTTTATGTTTTCTTAATTACACATATAAGAAGGAAATTTTCGTATTTGAAACGATATCTAATTTTTAGCATTTGTTAGGCCTGCGGCAGGCGTTAAGCATCTCCTCATTATTTTTATTAACTTCAAGGTTTTTTGTATGTACATAACATCGATAACAATCAACGTTTAATATATTCGTTGGAATGCTCAACGACTTTATGGTATATTGTTTGGGGCACTCTATTCTATGAATGTATCATTTACATTACAAAGTGTTTTGTATGCGCTTGTTTATACTTAAACGACGTAAATGCTGTATGATATGCAAAAAAAAAAAATCGGCACACTTCAACAAATCCAAACCAGATAATATCACAAAATGGAGAAACGCGAAATGTTAAACTCGTTGTTTGGTTTAATGTGTATATAAAAGTTCGCTGTTTTAACTGTAAAAAAATTTGCGCTAGTGAAGTAAAATATAATTACGAGTTGTAATGATTTGAGCGAAATATTTTCTTAGCGATCAGACTCAAATCGCGACTTAAGTAATATAATTGTTGTCTGTTATTTTTAGAATCCTATATAACTAATACTATAGCCATACAGCAACGAATCGAGTATTATCGAGTTGATTGTATTACGTTTTGTCGTTTTTTATATATAGCAAAGTAATTTCTGAATATTCCTCTGTTGATTTATCTTATACATATATACCATAAATATATAGATATATGTATATACAACAGTATGTAACAAGTCTTTAGAGATAAATTTATTTGATTTGCACATAATTAGTTTATTTTGCAGCTTCGATTTTAATGACTTAGTAATTTTATGGGTTTTTCATGAAATCAAAGTGTAACAGATGGGTAAATGAATATTTATATATTTGTCAGCCACATTACTGCTGTGTTCAAAGATCGATAGTCAATTATGTTTATCTTTAAGAATATTAAATGTATTGCTTTAATAGAATTAAAATTTTATATATAAAAATTATTTGTCGGAATCTTTGGATAATGTCAAACGTAGATTCTTAAATTCTTAATTAATCGACCTCGTAATGACAAAACTATTAATTGCTGTGGTTGGGGGGCACACCCATGCTTCATAAAATACTTCTAAACGAGTATGTCATCCTTAGAATTTCACTAAATTTAGCCGATTAAATAAAGGATGGATCGCTGGGGTAACTACCCGGAAGTCGGGAACTCGTTGCTCTCCAAACTCCAAAATCGTTGGCCAAAAAGTGGAGATCATGTGACGCAAGCTATATATTGCTTCACAGTGTAGATGACCTCGGCAATCTTGGTGTTGGTTTTTTTCTTGGGCCTAAGATATAAAGGCTGTTTTGGATGTCAAAGCAGTTGATAATCGTATGTGTAGGCTACGTTTAGGCATGCGACTACTAAACCTGCATCATTTGTGCTAATGCATCCTATAAACAAAGCCTAACTGAGGATGAGATCGAATGTGAACAGTACTATGAAAAACACACCAGCGTTTAGTGTTCTAAACGCTGAAGATTTGAGGTTCGGCTGCTATTTGACAACTAAAACTCAAAGAAGTGGGATTAGGAGAATATAAAGGCAAAGCGGCAACTCATTTAAGATGATTGTTTGACAGATGCTTTTCGTGTTTACTACATGCCAAATCATTGTCATTAAAGAAGATAGCACAACTAAGAAATTGAGGGTAGTGTTTGACACTTCCTGCAAAACAACAACAGGCATATCATTAAATGAAATTATGCATGTAGGTACCACCTTACAACTTAATAGCAATATTGATCAGATGGAAAAAACATAGTTATGTAAAATCAAACCAAAACTTACCAAGGAACACTACCTCCATTTCTAGACGGAAACAACCTGCTAAGAGTCAAGGGAATACTAACCAGTTCAAATCTATCATTTGAAGAAAAACATCCGATAATACTGCCCCAGGGTCACAAATTATCAAGTTTGCTTATCAGAGAAGCTCATTTAAAAACACTATATGGTGGCAATCAAGCAACACTAGAACACCTGAGAGCAGAAACTATACATGAATGTATGATCTGTACCAGAGCCAGGAAAATGGCATCACATCAACTAATGGGTATGTTACCAAAAGAACGAGTAACACCTGCACCACTGTTTGACTCTGCCGCTCCAATTAGCATAAAGTTATGGAAAGGCCGCTGTAATAAAACAACTAAAGCCTACATTGCCATATTCATTTGCCTAGCCACGAAGGAAATGCACCTCGAACTCGTAAGTGAACTGTCAACAGATGCTTTCTTAGACGCACACCGACGGTTCATACCAAGAAGAGGAATCTGTCTGAAAAAATTTAGTGATTGCGGCACAAATTTCGTTGGAGCAGACAAGCAACTCCAAAGGCAGGCAAAGCAAAAAGAGGCGATAATTGAGGCACATTTGGGAACTGAGTGGCATTTTGTACCGCCAAAAGAATATGGGAAGTCGGAGTTAAGTCAACAAAATAACACCTTCGCACAGTAATTGGAACTCATATATCAACCTTTAAAGAGCTCTCAACACTTCTGGGTCATATAGAGGCATGCTAAAACTCTAGGCTATTAGATCCTCTCTCAAATGACTCAGATGATGACGGATTGTTAGGTCCAGCCCACTTCCTTCATATCAATGCTTCAATCTGATATTGAAAGAATTCACACTGTTACGAGATGGAACTTGCTGACCAAAATCTGTCAACGATTTTGGAAAATATGGCATACGGATATCTATCACGGCTACAACGCAGACCAAAATTTTAATCACTCGACAGGCATATATTTTGAAGTTCTAGGCAAACTCGAAGTGGTAGTAATCTATTACAAAATTACGAACTATTGGAAAGAAATAAAGGCTTTTGAGCAAGCGCAACTAAAATTAAGAGCAACCTGTAATAATTTACCTAGTCCCTCACCAACATTTGATTTAAGCTGCGATATAATATAACAACAACTGGAGTGGCAATTTAGTAACTTAATATCAGACATTGAACTCTTACAATCAATCAATAAGGAAGAACGTCGACATAAACGAGGTCTGAGAGATTCGACAGGTGTTATTTTATGAGACATATCTGGAATCTTCACTCAGCGCGAGGCAAGTCAGTATGAATCTCAGTTTAAGAACATTAACCAGAATGAGAATCATCTAATGGCGTTAATGAAAAATCAAACGTCGATAATAGACAACACGATCAAATCGGTAAAACACAATTCGAACCTCACAATGTCATCAATAAACAACTTTATTAGGGAACAAGAGCGATTTAGAAAAGTTAAACGAGGCTCAAGGATACGAGGAAAGGGTTTGTACTATAATTATGAGCGCATGATCGAGTTAACTTTCATATTAAAAAACTTCGAAGACTCACTTGTTAGTCTATTTTGCACATTACGAGATATTACATCCTTCAATTCTCGTCCCCAGCTAAATCGAGGACGTACGAATACAGGTTCACTTTAGATGTCTATTTGCAAATTGCATTGCACCAGCCACCCGTTCTAGCATGAACGGATGGTTCGGCCCATGGATTCTACACTACTGTACCAATTGCTCGATAAATTGGATATTTATCGAGCAATTGGTACAGTAGTGTAGAATCCATCTCGATAAAAGGGAAAATTGTGGTTAGCAAAAAGTTTATTAAGGAGGTAATAGGAGCGGTTGGTGCTAGCTGCAAAAATCCTTCAGAACCAATAGTATTGGCAGCAGATTCTATTGTACCAGCAAAATCAACATCGCCTCTGTGTGCTGCTTCAGATTTGTCATACGCAGCTGTTTTTGTCTCTAATAAATCTAACTCTGGTTATTCCAGGACTTCGTCTACTAACTGTGTGATTGATGGAGCTGAAGTTAATGCAGGACCTTTACTTTTCTAAGTTGTCTGTTTTTGGTGAATTATCGGATGGATCTAAAAATTCCAGCGATATCAAGTATTCTCAACCTGTTCCTGATAATCCTGGTATTAAAACAATTGAAACAAAATTTTAATTACAAATATCTAAAATCGGCCATTCAATTCAAGAGGATGATATTTTGCAAGATTTGGCTTACTGAGGATTTTCCTTTTAATACGAATAATTTTTGGGTTTCAGGGCTTTCACTCTATTAAAAACTCCATTTCAAGTGATAACTTGCAGGTAGATATAAAATATTCTATAAAATTGGTCATTTAAAATATTAATTAGTATTTTAATAGTTTTGAAGAAACTATTTTTTGATAATAAATATCGATTCTAAAGGTTACAAAATTCTCTGCTGCTACTTTCGGTAAAGTGGAAGTTTTAGATTGTGAACTAACAGATTGTTTTGTGAAAATTCTAATTTTGGTTGTTTACAACTCACCTTCCGCGTTTCCAATTTAAGAAAAGAAAAATTTATTTTTCTTGGTGATTTCAACCATAATATGGTATTTAGCAATCAACTGACTGCGAAATACTAACGACTCAAAGAAAACATGGAACAATTTGAAGAAACTATAGGCATTTCAAACACAACTGGAATTTGAGTCATTAGATTCTCTGCTGGTGATATATTTAAAGAAATTTGTAAATTTTGTAATTTTTTGAGAGTTCTTCCATTACCAGATATTAACTTTAATAGTTTCTCGGGAGGTTAATCCTTTATATTTGATTGCTTCGATGAATTTATAGCGAAAGAAGCCATTTTTAAAATTAAATCGGAGTTTTTGGATACAGTAGGATTAATTGATGAGCACTTTAACCGGTTTGAGTTTTCTGTGTTAATTTCAGTCAGATTTTAAACCGGGCCATAGCTCTAGTACATATTGTTGATGATCTTGATTCCTTTGCAATTCTGGTTTTATTGGATTTTTCAAAGACATTTGAAAATATTAAACATACTAATGCTCGGGTTTTCTACATTTTTTAATATCTACTCGCTACTTAAATCAAACACTAAGTGTCAACTATATAGTTTAAACATTTATTACTAATTAAAAATTAAATCGTTTAAAAATTAGGCATAACACAATCGATACTATAATTGATCAACCATTTAATCATAAAAAATTTGGTAACACTTAGTTTACGTAAAAATCAAATTTCAGCTGAACTCATGATATATTCTCGAAGTTATTAGATCATCGGAAATTTTGATAAAATTTTAACTTGAAGTGTAAGAATTATATTGTGGTGAATCACATAACCTAATTTACGTTTTTTTACATTACGTATTGCTAAAAATTTCAACCATATAGTTCGCGAAACCAAAAATTTTCAAATTTGATATAGTGCGGTTCACCATAACTAATGTCTTATGTACAAAAATCATGCTTTAAATAATCAATCTAAACCCAGAAATCGTTTGGTGTACGGAAGTGGTAAAAAAAATATATTTACAATGTATCAATATAGTATTAATTGATTTATAATTTTCTAGATTATGCATTTATGCAATAGTTTTATATAGTCTAAACAGACAAGGTAAGTATTTTAATAATTTATACAAGTCAAGGTTTTTATTACATAATACTTTTTAAGAATTTTAATTCGCTGAGACGAACATTTTAAATTTTATTCAAAAATTTATTAAATCGTGATTTAATACTAACATTGCATATATTCTAAACTTCCGGTTATCTAATTTTCGTATAAAATTTCTCATAAATTACCAAACCATTTGAGGTTTTTGGTTATTAAATTGTATGATATAATTAAAAGTGTAGAACGAAAATTACGTTTTTTTTTTAAATTTGGTTACTTGTGCTTTGTCAATAAACATTTATGATTATGAAAATTGCAAAACACTTTCTAGTCAGTATATTGTTGTAATCGAAGCTTTTTGCGTAAAAAAATCGAATTTAAATAATTTGTTGAAGCCAAGACGATTTTAATTATTTTTAATATTTTATCAGCCACCATCAAGACAATGTAGTAAGATTGCGTTCAACGGCGAAAATGGAAAAGATAATTAAATCGGTTTTTAGCACAGGAAAATCTATATATTTCAAATAACGCAACACTTATTGGACGTCCATATTACGTAATTGCAAATACGAGACTGATTAATTCATGAAGAAAACTTTCAAAGATTTATCAATTAATCCGTTTCATATTTTTAATTGTAAATGACGTAACGTAATGACGTAATGTTATGGTTACAGTTTATGTTGATGGGGAAGTTAGTTTTACATTTGAAAATTGAAAAAAGGTATGTATTTTAACAAGTTTAAGCTATCTATAGGTATAAGTTTTATTGACACACAGATACTCTGCAGCAGGGCTGACAAAATCATGTTTTATTAAATTTAACAATAATAAAGCTATTAAAAAAATATCGGACATGGTTAATACTTAGACGAAATTTTCAGCATAAGTATAAATATCAACAAGTGACTTCCTATTCGATAAGTAACTCCTCATAAATACAAAGTGCAAAAAGCCCAAAATCGAAGAATAGACGTTAGTTTATTTATTTTCAGGAGTTATACTGATTCCGTGAAATAGTAGCCCGAGGATTTGAAAAACAAAATCAAATTAAGGTAGAGAAAAAATAATAATTTTGAAAACAGTTGCAAAAGCAAAAATGATTTTTTTAGGACTGGATTCAAAATTTGGCTTTTAATAAATTGACCTACTAAGTAAAATGGTTTAAATCTAGGTCTGTTGAAATAGAATAGATAATCAGTACGAGAAAAACAAAACTTTCTATGAAATTACCAAATATTGGTGCCTTTTGTTCCGGAACCACTAGCGTACAAAAACGTAAGGCATTACATTATAAAATATACATTATAAAATATAAAGCAGTGAACCCGAATAGTATAATACCAGTTCACTACAATAATCAAGCTCTCTCAAAATCTTCAAAATAATGAAAATAAAAAAAATGTTTCACGTGAATTGCTAAAAGAGTATGATACTGAGTATTGCAAAATATTAAAAAAGCAAATCCATCAAAATCGGCAATGGACTAAAAATTTTAAAGCTCGATTTGTTAAATATCGAAATGTAGCGAAGTTTTATATGAGATGATAAAAGCTACCAAACCCCTTATCTATAAAGAATTAAATCTATTCGTGATGACACAGTTGTATCTTGGAAAAAATGGGTTAAAGATAAACAAAGTGGTAGATATAAAATAGCTAATTACACAGAAAGTGCGGATTCTGCGGTCAATGATCTTAAGCATCAAATATGTCGTTTTAAGAAAGATTTTTATGTTAATCATAAGCAGGCGATCTATTTTCAGAGCATATACCTGGCTCAGCTTTTAATGCAGCATCACGACTCAACTGTTGACTCTAAGACAAAAACAGCGCCGATTAAGACCATTTTTTAGACTCGTTTAGATTAATGTTAAGATTGCCTCCAAGTGAAATTGTTATCTGCAGTCAAAGAAGCTCTCCATAGTGATATTATAGTGTATTTCGCATGGGCTGACTCGTCATTCGAGTAGACTTTTGGGAATCGCTCCCAAAAGTCTAATCAATCTAATGCATTGGTGGAAAGAGAAAGTTTTATTATGTCATTTTCAAGATGAACTACAATAATTTTTGACAGCGTCAAAAATTACAAATGTATTAGGAGAGTGTATATTTTGGGTACAACAGGAAGAATGTGAAGCTGATTTAAATAGCAATATGGCGATACCAAAGTTTTACTATAATAACAAATCTGTTTGAAGACCATAGAGACATTTTGAGTGTATGAGGCTAATTACGGATTGTAATTTGGACAGCAAGTATCGGGTAATACTCCCGCAGAAATACAATACGCGAATATAATACACACATCGTGTTTTGTGGTCTTGTTCTATATTCGACTGTTTTTCGTTGAAAAAGATTTGGTGGGAAGAAATCAGTCCTCTTCGCTCAGAAGTTCTGTTATTATAGATAGTATTTCGTATTTCAGGAACAAATATTTGCAATGCAATGTCCAATCTTGATCACCTGAAATAGGGACGTAGTAAAAACAATGTACAAATGATTTCTATAAAGGTATAATATGAGAATAACAGTTACAGTAGGAAGTGAAATATTACGATATTTAGAGAGACTTTTTTTAAACCCACAAAAAAAAATAAAAATTTGAAGCCCAAAATTAGAAGATTGAAGTGGATGTTCATTTGCAAACGGTTTAATAATTAATAACTATTTTGCGGCAAATTAATATTTTTAAAACATTTTCTGATGGATGCACGAGCGAATTCAAAAATCGATTTATTTTGACGAGTTTGCCATATCTGCATCCCTAAAATAATTTTAAAATTAGTTGGTCTTTTTGTGCAACATCACATAAGAAAGGTGCAGTGATGGTATAAACAAACGACAAACAACAATTGGTTCTGCTAAAGAATTTGTAAAATGTGCCTTGGCAGCTGTCTTATAAAATATATAAAAGACACGGAAAAGTGTTCCGAGAATACCACAATCAACAGATCAATTTAATGTATCTTTCGATATTTCCCTTGTTTATTCCACTAAACAGGAAGGTATCTCATTTATTCCGCTTTAATCGAAAAATAATATTGGCTTTATTATTGTTCTCAATTCGGTGATTTTTTTAGTTTGATGGACTTAACACAAAAGCAATGTCTTATTTTTGTCGCGCTTACGTAACGTAGATTTATCTATAAATTACATTTTGTGTATTCTAAGTTTGAATTTGCCCGAATAAAATCTGGGCTTTGATAGTTTTTGACATAATCTAACTATAAATTTAAAAATGTTGAGAAATAGTTAAAAAAACTCTTTAAACATTTGAATTACGTCACAGAACGTAACACGGAATCAATGACTTTCAACATGATTGATGCAATCGAGGTAAGTCTACTATTTTATAACCCCATATTAGTCAATTAGTCCCTGGATATCTAAATGATCTACTTGACGAATGCTGTGTAAATTATTCATTAAATTTTAGAAAAATTTGCTAGAATAGAGATTTGTCCACATTTTTAACCCGCACTATTTTAAGAAGTTTAGGGAATTCACGTTCAGTAAATCAAACGTTAATTTTTACACTAAGTAAAGGAGAAATAATATAGCTCAAGTTATTGATTATATCAACGGTATTAATAATAACCTGACGATTAGTGATAAAAGTTCCTCGAAAGTTTCTTAAGGAAATTTTCAAATCTATAATGTTTCTCATTTTTCGAGCAAAAAATCGAAAGTTTTCCTATTACTTGTAACATACACAAATAGTTCATTTAAATTGTTTCCTTTGTAGAGGACTGTCCTCATTTCAAAAATGTCTGCTCCTCCACGGCATTTATGCCTGCTAAATATAGAACTATAATTAAGTGGCCAGCTTTATCGACATATTTTATCAGGATTCTAAATCGCAATTTTCAGAATCCGTTTATTTCGAAAAAATTAAGCAGCTGGAATCTAGTATTTGCACAGCTATGGAGTTATATTGGTTACGAAGTTCGCCAAATATCTACAAAAATTTTAAATTTGACTGAGAGATATGAAATTAAAGAACAATTTGTTTTATCTAAAAGTTCTTGGATCTCTTTAACCGTAAAATTGTCTTTAACTATAGAGTTTTTAAAATACGGGGTTATAACAAATGTTATTGATGAAATATTTTTTTTTTGTGTTGGAACCCATGGCCGAAGCTCTCCTTGCTCTTTCTCGGTTAACTTTTAACGTCCTACTTTACGCCGTCACCAATGCTTTAGAAGTGCTTTTAACGAAAGAGTTTTTCCATAATGGCTCAAAATGAGGTGAATACAGTCGAAAATGTTTGTGACTAAATTAATAAAAAAAGAACTAATAATATATTTAAAAAAAATAAATTGTCCTAAATTTTACGAAATTGCAAAGCATTATAAATGACTATAATTAAATTAGCAAAAAGCAACTGTACATAGGCCTTCAAGAATTGAACATTCAAGTTACGAGAAAATTTTTGGAAGTTTTCCAAAGGTAATAAGCTTAATTAGAAGTACTTAATACGCATGGCGAATAAAACTTGTGAATAAAGCGAATAAATTTAGATCCGCTAACGACAGCCGTCAAATAAAAGTTGCTCCCGATAGCGGCTCTTTATAAATATATAGAGCTACATATTTTTTTTATTATGTTTTCACTGAGAAATTGAATTAAAAATTATAGAATGATATTAAATAAATTGGGCTTTTTGGTAAGCCCAATTTATTTACGCGGTAAAACGCGATAACTTTAAATTTAGGTGTAGAAAATTAACTGCTGCGCCTAGCATTTATCGGGCGCGCATTAAAACACACGAAGTGAGTAACCCACCAACTTGACAAAATAAAAAAATCGAAATTTTCTGTTAAAGGGCCCGTCCGTTTTGTGTTAACATTTTTTTTCTGTAATAAGAAGCAGCTTGTTGTACTAATTTTGACATTTCCGAAATAATTTATAGTCATGTTATCACTTGTGACATTATTATCTCTTTACCATAAAATCAAATAATTGATGAACGATGTCACGTATAGTGGATCAAAATGTTTCTTGTTTGTGACTTATGTCACTTAACCACAGCAAAAGTATTAATAGCTCCATCTTGGATAAGAAACCAGGTCATTAGTAATGTGATTATTTGGCAAGAATTACTAATTTCATGAATTAATTAAAATTCTTAGATGCATCCTGATTATGTAAGCGTCAAAATATGATTAATAATGTTTTTGGTCAAAGGCATGATATATATTGATGGACGCCTCAATGCAAACAATATAAATTCATAACATTACAGATACATTGTAAATCACAAAACATTTTAGAGTGCGAGTTGGGATACCTGTGTTGCCACCAGATGTACGTTAGTTCAGTTCGAGCCTGGTTCTGATTTTCGAGTTAATCACATTGAATTCATATAACCAGATGCGATTATAGATAAAGCCATATTTAAATTAATTTAAAATTGTTAGCTATTTATCTCGAAACGTCACAATTATAACAGTCAAAATAATTACAGAATTAGGATACCAAACGAGCTTATTACAAAATACGAAAGAGATAGTTATTTCACTTACGTCAAAATTATTATAAAGCTCATAATTATTATAGAAATCGGATGGGGCCTTAAAAAACACAGACAAGAAAACACAAAATGTAGTTTTTGACTATACATATTATGCCTAATACCATCACAAACATTTAATAATGAAGGTATAGTAGGTACCGTTACTCGTACTATGCAATTTTCTAGGCCCAGATTGAACCAAACTTACTTAGCTATTGCTATTTATCTAAGTAAGCCAATTTTTACGATTATCTCAAAAGTATTACAGAGATTTATAGAAGACAAAACTCGTTTCACGAATTTTAAATTCACATTGTCCAAACCGAAAGCAAAAAAATCAAATAATGTCGTTAGGTTTGAAAGCCCCATTATAACTATACTCTTGCATTAAAAATTTGAAAATTGCTAACATTAATAACGCTACTACCCTATAACGAGCTTGTTTATTTATCTTGACGAAAATCGCTAATCCTAAAACAACCAAGGAAATTTCGATTAACTTAACAGTAATTGTTTAAAAAGGGAACACAGCTTTCAAAAACCGAACTAATATTGAAAATCCCTAAAACTAAACAACTTTCACTATGTGAGCATATTCCGATGAACAACTGATTGAAAAATGTTATAATGTGTCCAATAAGAAGCACCGCTAGCGGTTAAACAACAAAATGTAGCTGCAACAACGGATAAATTAAGACTACTATTTAGCTTATTATAGAAAAACAAAAAGTTCAACGTCCACAAAATTTTTGCATCAAATTCATCAAGAAAACAGACAAAACAAAAAACCTTATAGAATTTTCATTTTCCATCCAATTACATATAATATGTAATGTGTGGATATGAACGAACGCAAACATCAAGTTGAATGAACTAGATAGCTACTCCATTTCAAATCCAATTTTATTTTTACTCTACGTGTGTGTAGCGTTCTCATCACATAAAGAAATGATTAAAATGCAATCAATAGGGACTATATCATTATATGGCCCAAATGAATTGTGTGTGTATCGCATCTAATTGCAGGTAAACACAAAAGGATCACCGGTGTTTTGTGTATCAAACCAAATTAAACCGGCTTTATGCGTTTAGTTATTTTAAAAAGTGGTATGATGATTCATGATATGCTTGCGGCCAACATAACAAATTATTCATCCATCATGTATACGCCGAACGCGGACGCACAACATACATATCATACTTGATTGCATTTTATTGCGAATTAATCGCACACACTAGTGAAATGTCAAAAATTGTGTACATTTTTTTTTGTATGTGTGTATGTATAGTTTATCGTCGATATTGCAGCAATGCTACACGACCGACTCGAGTAAAACAACAAAAAACAATCGACTAAAACTTGAATTTATAACGCGTCGAACGTATATTTTCGCAATCTAATTCGAACTCGTGATACAATCACATTTTTTGCACATTATACTAAAACACGGTGAGATTATGGCTGGTGTATTTGGTTTATTTTGACCAAAAATTATATAGAAAAGCCTCATGGCGGCTTCATCATCATATATGCCAAACAGCAAAAAAACAAAAAAATAATTTTAACAACACTATATCTGTTTCTTTTCATCATACACTAATTCGTATCTACATATTTCACTTTGTAAACACACACACATTCACACACTTAATCGATAATAAACTAAAAAAAAAAATTTCCCGTCATCGACGACACCGGTTTATCATCAACGACAAACACTACATCTCGATGAAATTATATATGATTAGAAATGCTTTAATTTTGTCATTAATTAATTAACACCGTTATGTCGTACTTACATTATTTATTGTATTAAAATAATATTCCATTAATCGATTTGACGAACCAAACACTTTTTCAACAAATAACTTGTCAAAAATAAAATTCACCAAAAAAAATTTTCCATATACAAAAAAAAAAAAATTAATTAATTCACTTGATTTTCACACAACAACGAATTAATTAAACAATATTTTCGGTTAATTTAATTATCACGACATAAAAATATTTTCCCAGTGTGTTGTGTTTAGTTTAGTTGTAATAAAAATCAACAAAATAAAATTTAAAAAATCTGTGTGTACTGTTTTCTTGCGCTATATAACTGTATACTAATTTTTTATTTTATTTTATTTCACGTTATATTATTAATTTTTTAACTCTTTACTATTTTTAATTAATTAATTATTTTTATTTTTTTTATTTATTTAATTAAATTCACTAAAAATAAAATTTGCGTTCCTTATCCAAACAAAGATAATATAAAACTGTGGTCGATGTAAAAAATAAATTTTGTCGGAACATTTCAAAATAATTTCGGTACTAAACGAGATAGAAATAATAATAAAATTAATATTTTAGTGTAGTGCGCTCGTTTTCTCGCATTGATTTTATGCCGGTGTACTCATCGTATAGTATATGCTGTTTCAACTTTTACATAAAGTATTTTATGCAGACGATTTGGATCGAAAATATACGGTTTTTTTACAACGTTGCCACTGTTTAAAAATATTTTTCATACAAGCAAGCGCATATATGGAAAATTTCCCTGTATTTTTATTTATTTTATTTTATTTTTTAAACGGAAAACGGGAAATTTTGGGGATCACACGTATTTCATTTTAATAATACGAACGAACGAGTTTATATAAAAATGGGGAGAAATTAAATATTTAATTTAAATATACATTTTGTTTGACCTATAATTATTTTGTGTACGCAAAAGGACTTTATGTATTTTTAATATAAATGTATTTACAACATAAAGAAAGATGATGGGGGGTGAGTGAACAAACAAAATCATTATTTTTTAGAAGGATTGGTGACCATTTTTATTTGTTGGGTGCGTTATTCTTCAATTACACATACAATATAGCTATACAACAGGTAATTACAATTTTATACGATTAATCTTCCTTTAAATTGTTTTGGAATTTCCCTCGGGGATGATTTTGATGGTGTTATATTAATGCTGTACTCAAGTCGTTAAGCACGTGTTTAATGATTTTTTTATTAACTAATGTTGAAAAAATTGTTTTAAAATTTAAGTTTGGGGCAATTCAATTTTTAAATTGCGAAAAGTTATGGAAAGTTGCAGATGAAATTATGATCTCAAGCCAGCAAACGTTAAAAATTAACAAATTTAAAGAGGACTCGGATTTAAGTAGTTAGTAACGGGATAATGAGATTTTGTAAAAAAAACGGGATAATGAGATTTTGTAAAAAACTTTGTTTCAATCGGAGATTGAGGGATTTTAAAAGTTTTCAATTGTTTGTGTTTTATTCTGGCTGGTTTTATAGATGACGGGGGGTCTTAACTTATCATTTTTTTTACTAATTTTAAAGTTTAATATTGACCGTGTTTGGAACTCTATGTTCTCTAAGAACATTGATTGCAAAATAGTGAAGATTACGTGTTCTAAGGCCATATGTTGCTTTATAGTAGAGATGACCTCGAAAGTTTTGGTGTTGTATTACTTCTAGGACCCCAGGTTTTGGATTTCCAAGGCTGAATTGCTAAGACTAATTTTATAAAAATTTTGGGGATGTGATGAAAACCATATCGCACTGTAAAACATCCGTTTTCAGTATAAATATTTTTTAGATTACCCTGCCTAGCAGCCAGGAAAAAAACCTCACTATAGTTAGATTGCTTACCGGCTCAATGTATTACCTTTACAGAAAGACAAACAAATACAGACATATTATTTGCCTAAATTTGTTCCACCTCGCCGCTTCTTTGGCGCAAAATTGATTGGTTCAGCAAAATCAATTCCACAATTTGTAAAGGGGCGAGTAGCATCCAGTGGTATTTTGACATCTTCAAAATATTCGAATTCATCCCTTATTCTTTTGTACTTATTCTAATAAAGTTCAGGTAGTTTATCATCCCAATCGATCTTGCAAAGCCACATTTTTGTCAGTCAGTCAGTTACAATCTTAAACGGATATCCAATTAAATTGTATCGAAATGTCTTTAAACTCTCAATAACAGCCAGAACGTTAAGCTCATAAGAATGGTAATTCGGTTCGCACGGATTAGTTTTACGACTTATGTACTATACAGGATGCATCATTCCATCTTCTTTACATTGCTGGAATAGTATTACGCCATAACCAAACTTACTAGAATCAGTATGAAGCTCGGTCTCTAAATCAAATTTAAACATTTTCAATAATGGGTCTCTTGCTAAAATAGTCTTTGATGTCTGAAACGCAGTCAATTGATCTTCCCCAAATTCAAATATTCTATAACATTCTTCTTATAGCAAATTTAACGTACTCTTGTACAAATTTCTGGAAAGATCGCGTGAGTCCTAAAAAACTTTGCACCTCTTTAGCTGTCTTTGGGGTAGGGTATTTCTTCACTATGCCTTTATTTTTTCAGTCGAAGGTCGAATAATGCAGTTTTCAATCAAATGCCCAAGATATTAAATTTCCTGCTATATTATCTGACACTTCTTCCATTTTTTGTCGAATCCAGCATTTCTAGCAACGTGCAGTGGTCCTCAAAATTTTGCATTGCTTCTTTTCCATCGATACCAAGTACAACAATATCATCTAAGTACGTTAAATTCTTTTTCTCCTGGATTAGTTAATGAAAAACTTCATTGATATACCGCGTGGAAAAACAGGCGGTGAATTACAGATTCCAAAAGGAAATTAGTATTGCCCTTGATGTGCTTTTTGAAATTAGTATTGCACTTGATGTGTTACAGTGTTGAAATATTTTTATCTCTCTTTAGAAATGGACACGTGAAAAAATCCATTGTCAAATCCAACGTCGAGTACCATCTTGCATCCGCCAGTTTACCTGACTTAAAACATTATCTCCCAGAATCATCATTATTGGCACCGCTGACATCGAAACAATATGACATATTCTATTGCAACGTTGACCATCAACTTTGATCGCCAAGGCAACTGCACCCAAACATTCGATTTTCGTTGCCGATTTTCTAATCATGTGTGATCTCTGGAGAATTGATGCTCTTGTAAACATCTTTCCTACATCGCAGATATTTTGCTACCTGTGTCAATCAAACATTCAATACTTTTTGTAAAGTTTGGTGCTACTATTGTGACAGTTTTGTAGCTATTATTTGACAAAAATCTCACATCACGATTTAAAGTGAATGCATCTAATGTCGTATTTTTCCTATAGGTCTGTATGGTTTCCGTTGTTTTCCCTTTTGGACGTGCTGATCTCATATATGATCACTACTATTGCAGTTAAACCATTTAGCCAAATTCGCTGATTATCTGGTTTGTCTTTTAATTCGTGACCTCGTAGTTCATAGTTTTGCTATTTTTGCGTTTGTAGCTTTAATTGTTCATCCTGTTCTAGTCGTTTTCGCAAAAATTATGAGTTTTGTTTGTAAGCTTCTTTCAAGTTCCCAGTTGCTGGTGAATCATATCACTTATTATCACACACTCGCAAATTCTTTATCAAGGGCTACGCGTTATTTATCGTTAGTATTTACCTGTGCTAGTGTTAGACATTAAAAAGTGTTAACATTTTTTTTGCAGTTTTTATTAACACACGTTTGCAATAAATCAGGTTTTTAAGGTCTTTCACTCATCTCTTCGAATTCCATCAAAAAAGCCTTTTGATCTTCCGTCAAATCGCGTATATATATATATATATATATATATATATATATATATATATATATATATATATATATATATATATATATATATATATATATATATATATATATATATATATATATATATATATATATATATATATATATATTCATATTGAGGGTGTCGTCTATAAAGACTCAAATAATATTTAAACAAGTTCATAACTTTTAATTTGATTAAGCATAAATAAACCAACCTGCCCTTTCTCTCTCCAAAAAATCCAATTAACTTATCAGAAAACTCGTAAGTCATCATTTAATACGAGACCAATTAATCTAAGCAATTACTTGGTAATATATATATATATATATATATATATATATATATATATATATATATATATATATATATATATATATATATATATAAATATATATATATATATATATATATATATATATATATATATATATATATTTATATATATATATATATATATATATATATATATATATATATATATATATATATATATATATATATATATATATATAAAACAGAAGAACATAAGATGGGGTGAAAACAACAACCAACAGCAACCAAATGTGACTTCCATATAAAGCAAATAAATAAACCAAAGAAAAGACAACAAATTCGTTAACATGTTGACTTGTTATTTAACCGAAAAATCGATTTTTCTGTTGTACCACTAAACCATTTAACATTTTTGGTCTAATTTCAGTTTGTAATTACAATGAGCAAAACATGACTCTTTGTATATAGGAGAATAGATTAGATTTCTCCGGATTAGGTTACGATCGGTGTTGCTGGCATCAATATATGGTTTAAAATTTAAATAAAAAATGAAATTTCGAGACTTTTTTGCAGGTTCTTCGAACATTTATCATACTACAAATTTAATTTAGTTTTCTAGCGATACTACGGTACTTTCGATGTTAAAAACTGTACGTATTATTTTTTTGATACTCGTACGCCAAGCACAATTCTTTTTTGTATTCAACTGCTCCTTATAGCTTATTGGACGCATTTGTCATAAAACGGTTAATTCAAGTGTTTAATCGATTATTTTAAAATCCAATTTATATTAATTTTAAAGTTTTGTGTTTTAATAAATTTTAGCAGCATGGATGTGACATAATACATTTGTAATTTACAGAAGAAAACTAATGCCTACGGCTTGGTGAAATTAGTTAAGAGACGACAGAATGCAGTGCATTTTCATTAAAATTGTGATTGTCTTGTGCTAATAGTAGTTAAACATTAGCCACCGGGAAACCGGACCAATTCTGTTATTACTGACTTACCTTTCCTTTCCCTACTCAATAATTTTGTTTAAATAATGGCTTGTGGGTTTAATAGTGCGTTAAATTGAAATTAAGATCTAAAAAATTAACTGCTCAACATAGAATTTATCGGGTGCGAATAAAAAAACGTGGCTAATGACTCATATTGTCAGTTTAACGGTTATTTCATTTGGTTTTAGTGTTCAACGATTTATTTTAATCTGGTTTTTATATAAATTTTAGAATTTGGTGTGAATTGAGAGTGTTGGTGGGTCATTTTTGAATTTATAGGCGATAACTATATCTAATTATTTAATTTATTACAGTTTACTGATTAGAGATATTAGGCGCTTTCAAGACGACTGATCAATGGTGCCCGCTGGTGGTTGGGATGTTGTCTTTGTTAACTTAACCACGCACAACTCATTTTTTCATGAGTTGTCAAAAGCAGTTACGCACAATTTCGCCGCTACGCGGTTAAGCTTAGAACCGCTTCGTTTGTTCTGTAAAACAGAACGACTTTCGACTTTCCACTGCAAAAATAATAATTCTCCTTCTAGGCAAGTAATATACGAGCTAACAAACCGCTTCGGGATATGTATGGACTGCAGCTGTCAAAGCTACAAAGTAATTTTTTCAGAACCAGAAACCTTGTTTCCCACTTTGCCACATGCTCTTAGGCACTTCGCCGCACACTCTTCACTATTGAAGCTGGTGCAATTACTTTTTCTTCGCCCCTTGTTTCGATGTTTCTTCATACATTTTGTAAAGCATCGTTGTTTGCTTGTTTTGTTGAAATACTTAACTACTCAGCAAGAAGGATAATATTTTACGCTTGGTCCACCAGTACACTGGAACTTGCCAGCTATCTATCGATCTATGAGGCATTGCTGCTTTACAAGTTGTTGTAATTTAATCTGTAATTCGAGACACCTGATTTTCTGCAGTTCCTGACAATAGTCTATCTTCCAACATTAAAAAGCTTTTCGTTAAACATTTTATGTTTTCAGCCATTAAATTCAGTTTTTTTAAACATCCCTCAGTTGTTTTCCATCATGCAAGACGCTCAAAATAGTGATCGCTGTGTGTGTATATATCACTTACTTTTCAAATTAATGTACTTTAGTTAGGAGACACTCACTAATCGTAGTGAGATCAACTATCGATGTTGAACTACCCCTACGAAATGTAGTGTTGCTACCAACATTCAGCATTACCATTGGAAGTAACGAAAATGCTTTTAGTAGAGCTTTACCTCTAGTATTAGTAACGTGGCTTCCCCATTCAACAGAACATGCATTAAACAAAATAATTTGCCCGCAATGAACAAAAGGCTATGATTGCGAGAGCCACTAATCAGACGATTCAGAAAGGTACCTTTTCTATAGTTGAACTGGGATGAGCATAGCTGAATACCATCGATCTTGTATATTACAAAAACTGCCACGTGATTTGAGAAATCTGCAGTTGAAGTCTTACTAACTTCCTGTATTGTTAACATACAATAACAACGTCTGTGTCCAAATCACGTACTGTTTAATGTAGTAGGTGTGCTTTATCGCAGCTTCACCTCTGATGAGTAAGATATGTTGAATCAACCTCATCTTTTCCGTTTCACTTGCTTCTGATACATCGGTCACTTCAAACTACCAGTGGATTTTTTTTTCCTTTCAATGGCATTATCTTTACAAACATCCTACACAGCGTAGACCTATCTCTGAAACTCCTATATTACATTGGTGTACTTGGTGACCATACTCGAGGCATTTGAAATATTTTAAAGGCTGGTTTATTTCTAGAATTCATCAAATCACCGAATACCAATCCGTATTTTCCCCTTGAATATGACAATTTCTGTTATTTGGCTTGGAAGGCTAACCACGTCATTCGTGTCTCCTGATAAGAAGCTTTTAGCGTTTTTATAGAGGCAATACCATTAGTTTTTCCCACCAGCGATTCAAGAGTCTGAAGAATTTTGTGCTGTGTAGTCACTACACTAATTCCCCTTATTGCTACAAGGGATTTCAGTGTCAATGCTTTATCATTAGCTACCTGATCGATACTTTTCGATAATTAGGATTGGAAAAATGTTGGTGGTTGCGGCCTCCCAACTCTAGCAAAAGATGTCCCTTCATAATTTAGTGAATTTGAAAAAATTCAAATTGTTCTGCTATTAAAATGTAGATGAAATAATCAAATAATCCGAGCTACCGAGGAGCAGTAGTCGTAAACGTTTATGTGCTTAAAAAAATAATTTTTTTATATCCAGTGCAAATTCGCAGTTGGCAGTTTCTCGAGACTCGCCAGTTTCTGTTAGCGTATTTTGCAAGTAAAACGAAATTTGATGCCGCTTTCATAAAAAAATTCTGCAGTATTTTTTCAGTAATATTTCTTCGGCAAAACATGACGGAATTAAATATTGTTTTTCTTTTTTAGTAAATTCCGAAAGTGTATACCAACTTAAAATTGAATTTTATTATTTATTACTAAAAAATTACTAAAATTATTCTTGATAGTCAAAAAAAAAAAAAAGAAATATGCAATGTCAAACGTCTTAGAAGACTTAGTTTCCCAAAACGTTTTGGTAAGTGTGGCGAAGTGCCAATTATAAAATGAACATTAAGAAAGGTTTCCTATTAATTATATATTTATTTTTAGACACAGCCGACTACTGTTGAATTATTAAATCATAAAATAACAAATTTACTAATGGCTTATAAGTCCACCAAGGATGGCAACAATCGTAAGGGAAACAATATCGTTCGCGCACCCTTCAAAGATTTAATGGAAGAGATTTTGGAACACAAACTTAGTTTGTCAAGAAATTACGGCATTAAACTCAAGACAATTTAATACTGCTGTAATTGCTACCTATATGTTTACATTTCGTTTTTAGTGTTGAAAGTGTCCCAAATTGGTAGCCAAATTAAGCGAAGTATGTTTGGTTCTAGTTTTCGATTTAATTCGGTTTTTTAGGGTTTGTCCCAAATAGATGGCTGCCTATTGGAACAGTTGCCCAAATTAACCGAATTCTACTATATATATATATATATATATATATATATATATATATATATATATATATATATATATATATATATATATATATATATATATATATATATATATATATATATATATATATATATATATATATATATATATATATATATATATATATATATATATATATATATATATATATATATACATAATAGCATACATGTTTTTACTAAAATAACCTATTTTCTTCTAATTGGTCCTTAAAATAAATGAGCACCAAATTTAAAATATGGTTTGAAGAAATTAACTATTCTACAAGTTGATTGATTATGGAACCTTAATTTGGCAATTGCATCAACGAATTTTTTTTAAAACTCTCATCTCCATAAAATTTAGCTTCTTAATTTATTAAAACATTAAAGTTTACATATAAATTTCAAAATAAGATTGATGGAATTGCTTAAATTGTATGTAAAATATCTAGCAATAATCAACCTACGCAAAAAATAAAATAATAAAAACCATAAACGAGACTTTAAATTGAATTCGGAAATAGAAGACGTATTAGACACGACAGTAAAAATCTATCTAAATTATTATAATTGGCGGAATAACAATAAATGGAAGTATACAGCAGTATAAACGCCAAATAAGGCAGTGAAAGTATTTTTGTTATACGAAAAAAACCATAAAACTGTTTAAGTAGATAAATATAAAAATTTTTAAACACTCCTCTAAGCACTTTTCGGTGTAAAAAAATTCGTTAAACCCTGAAATATAATATATATAAATACAACAACAAAAATAAAACTATTTACCGAATAATCATAGATAATAACACAAAAATTATCACAACATAAAAATAAAAAAAAATTATCAACACAATTTCATGAGCGGCAACAAAAACATAAAATCCATAAAAAATCAAATCATTCTGCCAACGTTCGGAAGATATATAGAACGCTAGCTATATACTTACGATTATAATCAACAATGATTTTCTTCGTCAATATTTATCTAAAAAAAAAAAAAAAATAAGTAAAACGAAATCATACAACAACAAATCGAAGGTTTCATGTGGGAGATTTTTCCGCCTCACAATTTTTCCTTTTTCTCTTTTTTTTTTTTTTTTTTTCGTATACGGATACACAATACCAACAACCATTACTACGAATGTGCCCCATTTACAACCATCAACGGAAAAAATCTCGCAAAAAAAATAAAATCAAAAAATCATAGGAAATACGGTACCCACATTTACCAGAAAAAATATATCTAAGGCAGGCAAGGCACAAAGCAGGCACAACAACACAGTATCAGCACATAAAAGAGGAAAAATAAAATTGATAAAATCGACGAAAAAAGCGATACAAAATACAAATTGAAAAAAAGCAAAAATTTTTTTTTTGCTAGAAATGAAAAATTGGAAAAATCTTAATTTATTTGCTTTTAGCAAACAATTTAGTAACTCTCTCGGTCTGTCTCTCCATCTCTTTCTATCCCCTTGTTCGTTCTTCAAATTGGATGGATATATGTAAGTATTTTGTACTGAAGATTTCGACGGGTTGTTTATAATTTCTGTCTAAATATATTTAGTTAGTGTGTGTGTGAGTGTGAGTGTGTGTATGTAAACACTCCGTGTGTACATGACTTTAAAACATTTTTTTGCTTCTTTTCTTAAATGATCAATTTAAGATTTAACAATTTGGTTTATTTAAAGTACACAGTCACACAGCCTTATGTACATATAACGAGAGAGTAGACATATCGTGTACATTGTGTATAGTGTACAGGAAAATTACATATTCTATTTTTGGTACTTTTGTAGAAAACACCAAGAAATGTGAAAATTCTTTAATTTAATTAGAAATTATGTATGGTACTCTCTGTCATCGTTGTCTAAATTTGAAGACGATTTTATTTTTATTTTTGAATTAAGATAATTTTTTATGTTGATCGTATTTTAGGTTGAGTTACCGTTTTAAATGATTTTTTTTTTGGTAAAGAGCTATATAAGTGGTCACAAATTGATTTCAATTATTTCTTAAGACGAAAATTCATTTTAAAAGATTTTCGTCAATCATGTTAATTTATTTTACAATTTGGAAATGACCATTAAAGAGTAATCGTTCCAAATATGCAACCTTATTTAAAGTACGATTACCGTTTGATTAAATTATCTAGAATTTTATCATATTTGGAAATTTGGTTATGAAAATTTGGATCTTGAAATGTGTGTGGTGGTCACAAATAAACTCATTGATTTTTAGTGTCTCAAAAGTATGACAGTAAATTGTGACGTTTTGTTATATTGTGATGTTTGCACTCTAAAGAAATTCCAGATTAGAGCACTGTTTTGAGATTATTTTGCAACAATCGGTAGCCAGAAAAGGAACTTTACATCATAATTTGGAGCAGTGCAGAAGCGCCCCTAAATCTGCATTGAATTCGAGTTGAGATACGATCAGTCAAAATTCCACATCGCAGATTGGATTCACGAAATCAGCAGTACCCCCAAGAAAGTTAAGATGCATTCCACGATACTTTATATACCAGTTAGCTTTTAAAGCTGTCCATCCCATTACTGATACTGAGCTTCTGAGGTGCTTTTTAATAACATGCGGCCTGGCCTACAACATTTACAACTAAATGTTTCTATGAATTCGCCCAAAACGTACCTCCTTGGCGGCAATTAATTAGCCTAGTAAACTGTAAACCTATTAATTGTAGTTGGAATTGTCAAGGTCCAGGAGGTCCACTCCTTTAAATTTTTTCGGTAACCCCATTGCCGCGGAAAATTTAGCAGATCATGAACTTGATGTTATTCAAGTACTCCATTAAGGAAACAAAAAAAATCTCATTCACTCCATTCAACCACAATACTCAAAAGCAAGACCAATCAATCAAAACATCAAAAGATAATCTCTTCAGCAATCTACAACACTTCCACAAAACTACAACCGATGACCTGTAAAGTCCCGCAGTGGAACCGTTTCCAACAAAACCACTACCGCAAACCTCATCGCCCTGCTGAACCAATACGTCCCGCTTTCGGCAGAAACTCCCAACTACAGACTCAACTTCCTGCAAATACCACATAAAACCCAAAAATACAGAATCCACAAATTATAAGTTTATCCTTTACCCCTGACTCTCCTGTTACACGAACATCAAACCAACCCGGAAATCATACCCTCCCTCCAATTAAGAATCCATAGACACCAACAAAGACCAACCACTTTCAACCAGCAACCAATTTGCACCCCAACAAGAAAAGCTCCCATATCATACATCCCTCCCGCGGTGCTGTTCAAGATCCATTTTCACAACGCAATTAGCTCAGGCGAACCGCAGCATCAGATCGAACCCTCAGTGAACTTACCTGTCATCCAACAGATAGGCAGCGTTACTGATCCGCAACTGAAAGTACTTCGCACCTTGGACTCCCGGCATCTCCGATCACCAAAAATTACCCTTTTCATAAAAATCTAAATTTAAAGAACATCGTTCAATAATGCCACCCACTTCGCAACGAAGTTTCGCGACGAATTGCGGAAATTCATCGAGAAACTTGTTCCACAATTCTGATCGATTCGGTTGATAATGGGCCGTTCGTAAATATTGCTATATTAGTAACTGCGGTCTACTTGATTCTGGCGTAAACATAAGTGTGTTAGGAAAAGAGTTCGATAAGTTCATAACACCCGTTGACGCGCATGTCGATCAGATGTTGCATGTCTCATTTATCGACCGCGATTGGAACTCGTGAGCACATTTTTTGCTATGTCTTAGTCGATGTCCAATTTAATAACAAAATAGTTTGTCACAGGAATTGTATCTAGGGATGAATTTTTTTCAAGCATTCGGAATTTAATTTATTTGTCGGAATTGTTTCGTGTTCACGCTTCCCCTCCTAGTCCTTCCGTTTGTCTGGATCACGGATTTACTCATCTCTTTTTTTATTAAGCCCGCGCGTTATACGAGGTTATGAATCTTTTTCCTTCATCTGGTAAAATGTGTTTGGGTCGTAACAACCGCTTATTCCAAAAAATTCATACAAGGAATGTATAGAGAAGAGTGTCCACAAGCAACACATGTGAAAAAATCAAATGGAAGTTAGGTTGTGCCTTGACGCCCAAAGGGTTAATGAAATAAATGTTAAGGGCGCTGATCCTCTACCGATAACTAATGGTCTTCAATAAGTCGATTGGAAAACGCCTTCTTGATTTTTAGTATACATTTTAAAGATCTCTTTTGGAAAATTCCTCTCTATAGTGATGCCAAAATTAAAACCGTTGGTGGGGTGCTCTATTAGATTAACGTAGGATAGGAGAGTCCCATCGTATTTTATTCCCATAAACTTAGCTCCGTTCAGCGCAAGTGCAGCGTTACTGGATTTGAATTTAATGCAGCTACGCTTTGCGCCCTGAATGTACTTTACTCTTGCCCTTGCAAATGGCAATCTTAACAGAATTGTTATAGGTCTTCTAGACATGTCATCGTGTTTAGAAACCTCTGGACATGTTTTGTACCATCTCTTATCGTCCATTGGGTTTAACGTAGTTGGCATCTGGAACCGCCAGAAGTGTGGTTCTAATTAAAAAATTACCCGGAGTTAATGTTTCTAAATCAACTGGATCACCATTCATTGGAGTAAACGGCCTTGAATTCACCATAGCTTCAATTTGAATAAGGAGCCTAATACTCTACGAAGGTAGGTTTGAGGAATTTCAGTATTGCTTTCCATAGACCGCCAAAGTGCGGGGCTGATGCTGGTATTATGTATCATTATATTTGATGTGCCTCAGAAATAATGATACCTGATGGTTATGCCTCTGTGATACTATCATTTTTATGAATTCATTGACCCGCACTCACGAAGTTGGTCGCATTGTCATTATATATGTTTTTAGGTGGTCCTCTTCGTCCTGTGCAAAAAGGCTTAGGATAGTGTATCCCAACATTGTAAAATGATCTCGTTAAAGTTACTCTCAGAGAAGGTAAGTTATATATGATTTGTTTTTTACTTCGAGCGAGTTCCAACGCAATATAAAGAGCCCCTACTGACTCGTTTAATAACATCCTTGACACCTTGACGAAATATTACAATATTCCGATCTAATTATGAAGAGCAACGTCGATGGATTTGGATGTAGATGCTTAATGTGCAAATATACCTCACAATTTTCTTCTTTAAAAATGGATGCAGAGCTGCCAATTTTGTCCCCTTTTTGATTAAAATATGCCTTTGTAGCTCGTGTATTTCATCTTTAAGGTAACTGAGTTGGGCCCATTTGATGACGATATGCTTAGAGTTATAAGCTTATAAACTTATACAAAATATTTTTGAGCATATTGCCTCTAATCTGCTCGAATAGCGCGTTCCTTAATGCTATAAACTGTTCTAATGGCCACATTTTGCACCATCTCGCCGCTACCAGGATGAAGATCTTCTATTCGCTCATTAGCTGAAACCGTGTAGATTATCATCTGATATCACCATCCCCGTCGTTGAAACTGTCATGTGGCCGATTTGTTACGTTTCTGTAAAGATACAAGAAAAGCATCCTTCTAGCGACGCCAGAATTATTCGATTATTTTTTATTATTGCCGGTAGCCTAAAACGATTGTCATTGCAGCTTGTTAAATCTTTTGATAGCGGATCTGGCAGCCAAAAAGTGACCCAGTGTGAAAACATCAGTGTGAAAACAATGTTTTTTCCGATTTAATGCCAGTTTACTTTGCTGAGCACAGTAAGTGCATTAAAACTCCAGGTAGTACCAAATTTACTCAATTATCGACGCACACGTCATTCTCGACGCACACTTACGAAAACCTCAATGATCACCTCGACAGAGAATTTATGAGTAAGATCCACCGATCTTACGTAACGTAACGTTACGTAACGTTAAGCGAACGTCACGTTACTGTCGTCAAAGGGCAAACTTTACGAAGTTTAGAGTTCAATGGAATCTTGTTTTTGTCCTGACGGACGCAAGCATGCAATTGACCATAATTGCTGTTAATGGAAAAGAATTACCTTTGATTCGGATTGATCGGCGAGTATTTTGCCCTTAGGCAATCCGCTTATTTAGGACAATGGCTTGTTTAAGACAATTGTAACCTATCCATCATAGAGTGCTATTTTTTTATTGCATCGAAAAACGTTCTCTCGCGGTAACACATCAGTTGCATTCTGATCTCCAGAAATATGATGTTAATAATTTATTTTCGAGAATGTTAATATGGTAGCGGTTAGATTCTCGATAAAAGTCAAAATATAGTTAAGGATTGTTTTTTAATCAATGCATGACGATGGTAGAATCAGGACGTATTGGTCATAAAACGGTTAATTCAATTGATTTGTAATGTTTAATCGATTTTTTAAAATCTAATTTAAATTAATTTTAAAGTTTTGTGTCAAATAAAGTGTATATAAATTAGATCGGCGATTTTTTAAAATCTAATTTAAATTAATTTTAAAGTTTTGTGTCAAATAAAGTGTATATAAATTAGGTTTTCGGCAATTACATGATGTATTTGTCATAAAACGGTTAATTCAATTGATTTGTTTCAATTGATTTTAATCAATTTTGGTAAAATTTAATTTATATTAAGTTTGTGTCAAATCATTAGTACACTTAATAAATTTTAGCAGCTTAAGGTGAAATAATAAATTTTTAATTTACAGGTGAAAACTAATGCTTTTTGCTATAGTGAGTTCCTGGTTCGTCCTTGGCCCTACATTCTAATCAATCAATCAATCATTTATAGTGTTTTATATGGATTGAAATGTATGTTAATTAGATTTTGCCCATCATATTGTAGTTCCAAGACTTATACAATTCTAAAACCTCTAAAGTTTGTTAAGCAAAACAAGAAAATATAAACCAACAACAAAAAACCAACATCCTTTTCATTATGAACTAGAGCCTACGTAATGGACCTAAATATTTACTTTATTTGTAAAGTAATCTTTCTTTTCAATGTAACCTGATCGCGTTCCACGGTACTAAACCAATCAATCCAAATTGTACATCTCCGTCTTCATATCCTTGCGATGGTGGTAAAAAGGAAAAGGAAATTGAACATGACGATATGACATTTTTTTTTCATGATAGCCTATAGAAATTTACCGTACATGTTTTTGCGATAATAATCGCAATTAATTTGCCAACGAAAATAATTGTAGGGATACTTACATATATGGGGGAATACATTTGCTGGGCCAAAACGAATCGCGACAAATTTTTCCTTTCGTCGTTATTACACGAGTAGAACGACACGAAAAAAATCGATACACTTCAAATATTTAAAGCCCCATCGAAAGCAAATAAACAGGAAAACAACATTTACAACAAAAACAAAAACAACAACAACGCATCTTAGACGTACAAAATGGAATGATGAATATCTTTGTTTTCTTTTTTCCACATTTTCATTTTATTGTTCAATGTTGATTCAAGTCATAATGTCATATCATAATAATAAAAAAAAAAATGTTTTGTTTTGTTCATCATCATCTTCTCTTCGGGAAGCAGACAAACGAAAGATTTACGTTTTGTTTTATTTTTTTTTTATTTTTGGTTCGTGGCAGGAAATTGATAAAAAAAAAAATGAAAATTTTTTTGATGTTTTTTTGTTTTTATTATATTATTTATTTTTTATTTGGTAAAATGGAAAATAGAAATAATAGTAATGATAACAGTAATAATAACAAAGTACAAATGTAGGTTTCATTTTTTTTTTTACAGAGTGTGAGTGTGTGTGTGTGTGCAGTGGAAAAATTGTATTCTTAAATTTGTAATTTTCTATCGTTATATTTCGGATTGTTGTTGTTTGTGTTTGGAATTGAGTAGATAGAATTTTTCCGCATCGATTACGAAGTAAAATTTACAGATTTTTATTTTTTGCTACTATTGCTGCTGCTGCCGCTCTATATACGTAATATAGGTACAAATGCATGGGGTTAATAAAATAAAAATACAGTTAAAGTGGAAAAAATTTACAGATATTGGAAAACACTTTTTTATTTTGTTTCCCGTCTCTCTAAACACAAAATGTTTGTACGAGTATGTTTGTTTATATACTAGTCTACGTGTGTATACGAGTATGGGTATATGTTGATATAAGGAAGAAAATAATCGATTGAATTTTGAGTGGATATTTTTTGGGCTTATGTACCATACCAAAATATTTCACGGGAAGGAGGTAAGGGGGTGATAATGGGTAAAATATATTACTTTAATGTGGTATGACAGGAAAAATTAGTTCAAACTCACATCCAAAAAATATTTATAGTTTGGGAAAAATAATTATTGGGTTATAATATGTCGATTTAAAAAATATTTATTGATATTGATTCGGATGGATGATCAAAGAGGTAAATAGAGATGAAATTTGGGTTTACTGTATATGCTCTGAATGTGAAGGGGGAGAAAATAGGTTATGGTCAGGCCTAATGTATTTATGTATTTTAGATAACTTTAGTGATTGAAAATATTTATATTATATATATATATATATATATATATATATATATATATATATATATATATATATATATATATATATATATATAATAACAATTTTCAAAGATAATATTGGTTTCAGTAAGGTATAGTGAGGACTTTTTTTTTACACGTGTATCAGTTGCCAAGTGAGGTCCTTATTTTAACCAGATTTTAACGTAATGAATAGTGTCAACCTCTTCCACATTTTTTCCCATTATGTTAATTGCCTTTTAAATGGATTTTATCATCTTTTATGTAGTTCATTGCACTGAAACTTTGTTCAGCTTTAAAACTAACTATTTGACTATTTTGAACGTTAACTATTTGATCGAAAAATGGATTGAAGATTTTGAAGAGATGTCAAAGACTTCCATGTGGTTGAATAATCATGGTAGTTTACGGAAAACGGAAGAAACTCAAACTGTTTCTAATCAAAGAAATTCAACAGTGTGACCATTTATCGTTAAATAAAATAAAGGAACCAGACGAATCTTTTAATCGATATTTGCTTGAATTAGCGAGTTGGCAAGATCACTTCTCATGAGTATGGGGATAGTGGACATATCGCAAGTAACTGTTTGAATAAGAAAAAAGTTAGAAGGTGTTGTAGCTGTGGGGAATTGGGACACATTTCTCTACTGTCCCCACAAAAAAAAAACCAAAATGTAGCTGTGCTTCAAAATAATCATATCTCTCGTTTTGAGAATGATTTAAAAAAGTTATCAGTTAATGGCAAAGATTTTGTAGCCATGGTCGACAGTGGAAGTGATCTGAATCTAATGTCTGAGTCAACATTTAAAGAACTGGAGGAAGTCAATTTGGAAAATTGGATCACAATATTCAATGGAGCTGGTTCGAAATTTAATGACTAAAGCAAGGTTTCGGGCAAATATGATAATAGAGGGTGACAATTATAAAACAGATTTCCATGTATAGTTGATGAAGGACTGCTTCCTGTAGAGATACTTCTTGGGAAAGAACAGATTTTTTGTAGAAAAATCTCGCAGAGACCGAGACGATTATCACTGCTAGAATATAATATTGTCCGAGATTAGATAGACGAATGGTTAAAGGAAGAAATTGTTTGTCCACGTGCGTCTAATTATGCAAGTCCTATTGTGCTGTCAAACAAAAAAGGAAGCTCAAAACGACTACGCATTGACTTTCGCAAATTAAATAAAGTGGTGGTTTAAGATAGGTACCCACTTCCGCTCATTGATCACCAAATTGGCCAACTACACGGAGTAAAATAGTTTACGATGTTAGATCTGCATAATGGATTTTTCATGTACCCATCTCCGAAGAATCTAGAAAATAAACGGCTTTTGTGACCGTTTGACCACTACGAATTTATGAGAGCCCCGTTTGTCTTATGTAATTTGCTAGCGGTGCAGACAATTTGTACCTGAATTGGAAAAATGCCAATTCCTAAAGACTCTGATTAATTATCTTGGCTACGATATCGAAGAAGGTTGTATCAAACCGTGAAATATGAAATTGAAAGCAATTGCAACTGTTTCCAGTGCCAGATATTCCCAGGAAATTATACAATTCTTCTTGGGTTTAAATGGATACTTTCGAAGCTTTGTCAATAATTACGCTAGGATTGCAAGGCCATTATTTAATCTGTTGAGGAATACAAGTAAATTTAAAATTGGTGAGGAGGAAAAAATTGCAGTTCAAAAGTTGATGAAAATATTGATTTGTCACCAGTTTTGCAACTTTATAATGTTACTGCAAAAACCGAACTATATATCTTACTGCAGCGGTTTGAATCAGATGGGGAGTTCCATTCAGTATTCTTCCTAAGTAAAAAAACGTCACCTTGCGAGAAACGCTACAATAGCCATCAGCTGGAAGTCCTAGCAATTGTCGTCGCTCTAAAAAAAATTCCGAGTATATTTCCTAGGTCTTAATTTCAAAATTGTGACTGATTGGACTGCTTTTCAAGCTACCCATGAATAAAAAAGAGTTATACGCATGACTATCGGATGAAGCATGTAGATGTATCAAGAAGAGTCTGGTGGTAATGATAATAGAAGACGTATGATAACTTCAAAAATGAAAGTAGCTCGGAGAAACGATCAAGATTTGCATCCCATATTTGAGCTGCTCAAAAATGGTTCGTATGACAATTTTATCGTTAATAATGAAATTATCATAGCCAAGGACATTTTGAGACGAAAATAACAAAATAATTGATAAGAAGGCAGTTTTATATTCCAAGGTTATATGAAGAGATAGAAGGATAGAATTATAGAAGGATATGAAAAGATAGGAATAATGAAGTATCAGATTAATTACCACCAAAAATATCCAACTACAACCCGAATGGACACGAATGTCTCGCCACTATCAAAATTGTCCATCGTAGTTTTAGAATCTATTGAGGTAAAGTATATAGTTAGACAAATGGTCAACATGTTTACCTAAACAGTAAATATTAAATTATCATATGACTCAATTACAGACGCTGAACTATTACAATTCAGTGGAATGGACCGAAGCCCGTTTTTTAATTTTAAATTGACTTAATGGTTAAAAGTAACAAGATTATTATTATAACTGATTGTTTATCAACCGAAGACCATGTACTTCTATTATTAGTTAAATATTTATTTATTTATTTATTTATTTACTAATCTTTAGGATAAAGCAATAGCTTTTCTATCCCATGAACATATAACATTACATAAAACAGGTAACTATAAATTATGTTTTATAAAATGGAAAACAAGTGGCTTAAATTTAAGATTTTACGTTTCTGATCTCAATCGGAACCCTATTCCATAATGTGAAAGCGGTAAATAATGGTGAGTTACTGTAGACACTAGATCGATTAACGGGCAGGATTATGTTGCTATTACGAATAGAACCAAACATTAATTTATCGTATAAGGAACCCGATTATTAATAATTTTGTATAGAAAAAGCAACGCTCTATAGTAGAAAAACTGAATCATAGTGCAGTCGAAAAATTCATTAAACATTGCAGAAATATGATCATATTTGTTTAATCCGTTAATATACCTCACTATATTGTTATATTAGATGAAATCGAGTCACAACTCAAACACAGGAATTCACAATATAAAATGTAGGGTGTTACAAAAGATTTTGATAGCAAAATACGACAATAAAAACTAATGATAGTTGGGCGCCAGTCTATCGGCACGTGAATTTGCCCGGTCAATATCGCTCGAGGAGCAGGTGGACTTGAATGGGGTCACACGCATTAACAAAACTACTACCACGTCGCAACGCCAATTACGCAACAAAATAAAGGACGAAATGAAAAAAAAAAACAATATTTACAGAGAGCGGGTGACGCACACAACACCAACCAACACGTGTATCAGTTAAACCCGAAGAAGTACCACGTCATCCCTTCGTTTCATATGCTGCACAATTAATAGTAGAACAGTTACTTATATCACTCCGTTTTCTTATATCACTTCCGGTAGGTCACTTATAATTGTATTCTTTCCTTTTTCTTTAGTTTCACAACTAAACTGTATTTCTTAACGAATAAGTTCTTTGTAAGAGACACACGCATAAAGCACTGCACAAGCATACGCCACCTTCTGCACGCAGCAATTTGTATAAATAACGCTGGTATTTTCTTTATGTTTTTATGTCACCAAAATCACCAAAACCACATTCATTGTAATGATAAATTGTATAATTAAACCACAAATGTACGTTAATTTACAATAAAAAATATAAATAAAAAAAAATGGTGCCATTATTATATTTATCTTTATTTGATTTTATTTATTTTGTTCCCGTCTTCTTCGCTTTGCGTCCAAACCTTCACTGTCCAAAACTCCGCACTCGTTCTCTCATTATTCTTTTATATTATTACCACGATCAATTACTACACCCAACAGCCATTTTATTCATCATCCTCTCCTTTTCTTCATTCATACGATTTTTCGATGTTATTTGCTGCCTCTTATTTTCGACTATATCACGACGATCGACCATCTGATCGTTGTTGTTGATTTTTTTTATTTATATCACTATCTCTTTTTATTTCATTCGTATTACTAATGTTATTATTATGTTCTTCTGTGCTCTCTTCGCTGTAACAATCGAAATTTTTTTTAACTCTCTCGATCGCCGCCATCGCATTCGATCGAGTATTTTTATTATTTTACTCCTAAGCTTTTTAGATCATCATCGTATAATATTTTACCCTTCGTGCCGTTAAAATTGTTGAATCTCATCATATTATTTCGATTGCCAAGCGCCATTTTTTTTTTGCATTAAATAAATTCGATTAGATATTTGGATCGTGCAATTGAATGGATGGAACGACGGTTTTGGTGGTGATGGTACGCTTGCGATCCGCATTGAATTATTATTATATATGTGTCCCTTTGGTTGTAAATCGATTCCATTGACCTACTCTTCGATGGATATTGATTTTTGGTGGTACTCTTCCCAACTGATTTCCGAGACGATCGGACAAAAACTTACACCTAAGGTTAGATTGCAATTTCACTTGTATTTACTACCGTATGGAACGTTACAATTTTCCTGTGAAGCTTTAGACCACACAAAATAGAGTTCATTTTATTAATAACTTGAGAATCCCATGTGAATTTACTGTTAATACAGATTCCAAGGTTATTTAAATGGTTTAAACATGGAATTTTTACATTATAAATGTTATAAATATTAGGTATAATAGGGAAATTATTCCTCGAAATGAAAATTGCTTGTGTTTTTGCGATGTTTGATGAGATTCCATTTGATTTTGACCATGCAAGTATATTAAACATATCTGAGTTAATACTTTTGAAGACATTAAAAATATTTTCATTATTTCCACCCAGATATATTTGACAATCACCAGCATACATCAGCATTAGAATATCATCAGCATTAGAATATTCTTGTTCTTCGCTATGGGAATTACAATGTTAGTTTTCCATATATCTGGAAATACTGACCGCAATGATGCAATTATAAATCAAGTAAGTCAATGGTAAAACAACATTCGACAAAATAGCCTTTACAGATTTCAAATTAATTTTATCCTGACCGGGTGAATTAGATTTGATCTGATGAACAGCTTTTATAATATCAATCTCATTGACACTACCAAAAGAAAAAGAAACTTCCTCATTAACGATTGTACTATCAAAATTAGGTAGTAGTAAGATATATATACAAAAGACATACGATAGAGACTGTCTATCACAAAAATAATTGTTGAAGGGTCTATGTTAGTTAAAATATCAGATTTATTAGATTTGCTGACAAGAATATATATATATATATATATATATATATATATATATATATATATATATATATATATATATATATATATATATATATATATATATACAGTTAAAAATCTTCTGTTTAAATGCAATAGAAGCTTTGTATTAAATTTTATACAATACAATATTCTATTATAATTTAATGCACACCACCGCTAAACAATTGTTTAATACAATACCATTAAAAAATAATATTATTATATTTAACATTTGTGATAAAAATGACTGCAGAGGTAAATCCATTATTTTCGCTCAATTTTACTCTCATCGAAAGTATTTATAATACATACAATCATTAAAAATTATAATACATATACAATCGATTCTCGATCGGTAATTTTTATACTCTTTACTTATCCTGAATATTTCATTTTTATTTGTGTACCGTTAAGTGCGGATCGATTTTAAAATAATATGCGATTTTTAATTTTTTTCAAGAAAAAAGTAATAAAATAGTAATTAGATTTGTGATAAAATTATTATAAAATATAATCGGTTTTATTTAATCATAATTTTTTGTTTTTAAATAATTTTTTTTTGTCAATTTAAACAAATCAGAATGTGTGTTTGTTAAAATAAAACGTAATATAGTGTCAGCAACTTTAGATATGAAGACTTCGTAATTGCTGGTAAGTTGCACGTTATTTGTAGGTTATATAATTTTTAATATGTAATAGTAAAAGTATTAGTTTTTAATATACTCATGTCATATGACAGTTTTCTAGTGATTTCATTCGTATTTACTGAATATTAAATAATTAGTATTAAAATTTTTATAGTAGTCAGCTTTTTGTTTACATTAGAGAAACAAAGGAAATTATTTTTGTTTTTTTTTACGATTTTCTTTGTCACTCTGAGTAGTTTAGAATTTTTTTTCTCCTTCTGGTTTCACAGTAAAAAATATTGACAGTAAATGTGTCATTGAAGTGTCAAAGACGACTAATATTTTGTTATTAGTTCTAACTAAACTCACTAACTTAAGTTTCTTTCAAACTTTAATATTTTAGCTGCAAACGATTTGGTTATATCTGTTTATGACATTTCATTTTGAGGACTCCAAAGGAACACTTATTCTAGCTCATAAGTTTATTAATTAATTTATCATGTAAAAACGATACAAGCTGAATTTTTTTATTCAAATTGCTTGTACATAATCATAAGTTTCAACCAAATATGTATACCACTTAAATATCTGTAATATAAGTAGTGGAATAAAAATGTTTGATAAACAATTATGTCTTTTGTTTTATTTGTTGTGTTATTATTTATTTATAAAATATACCAGTGATCATATATATAAAGACCGAACTAAATGGCGGGCGTATTCCAATGTAGCCTCTTTTTAAAAGTAATATTGGAATGTGCATTAAAAAGCGCTAATTTTTCTATTATTGCTTTTTAATAAAACTGGTTTTTAGTTTTAAAAAACCCACTATTTAAATGTAATCATTATGCATTTTGACTTAAAGTCAAAATCTGTCAAAGTTTATCAGTAAATAAAATTTAATAGATTTTGACTTTAAGTCAAAATGCATAATCATTACATTTAAATAGTGAGTGCTTTAAAACTAAAAACCAGTTTTATTAAAATGCAATACTTGAAAAATTGGCTTTTTTTAATGCACATTCTATTATTACTTTTAAATAGTGGCTACATTAGAATATAATGGTTCTGTCCATTATATTAATAAAATGGTAGCACTATTGAAAATTAATAGAAACAAAAACTTAAATTTTAATGGAACGTGTTTTAAAAAAATCTAATGGTGTCTGTATTGAAACCTAGTAATCCAAAATTGACAGTTTTTAATACAACTTCCATTAAACAAATTTAATAATTTTCTTGTATTAAAATGTAATGGAAAATTGCGTTGGACTTATATACAATAGAAGTAGCATTGTATTTTCGTAATTTTTTTTTACTGTGTATATATATATATATATATATTATATTATATTATACCGGGTGTTTTTTAAGCTGAAACTTTGAAATATCTCGGAAAATAAGCATTCAACGAAAAAAAATTTCAAGATCAAAATTTAGTCATTCCAAAGGGGACATACATTAGTGGTCAAATTAGTACCCTAACCTCCCCACCCTGTAGGTGGGACAGGATGTAACTTTGAAATTAAAATAGGAACCTCTATTTTTAAATGCAGATTCTGATTCTCCGACTAAAATTAATTCGTGGGGAAGTTTTCTTTGGTGGAAATTGGCTAACCTGGAAGTGGCAGAATTTTTAAATTTTTTTTATATTTTTAATTTTTTTTAATTTTTTTAAATTTTTTAAAATTTTTTTGTTTATATTTTTAATACAACATTTTTGCACCCAACAGTTTTCTCATGAGTGCTGTACTTTTTGAAATATTTACAAAACTCGAAAAACTCCCTATAGCCACTTCAGGTTAGCTGATTTTAGCCAAAATTAAGTAACCTTCGTTTTACTTTTAGCCGCGGAGAATCCTAACCGGCAATAAAAAATAGGGGTTCCTATTTTCATTTCAAAGTTACCCCCACCGCACCTATAAAGAGGGGAAGAGGATATTAATTTTAGCACTAATGTATTTCCCCCTCGGAATGATTAAATTTTGATCTTGGACATTTTTTTCATATAGTGCTTATTTTCCGAAATATTTGAAAGTTGCAGCTTAATAAAACACCCGGTAAATATATATGTATATATATATATATATATATATATATATATATATATATATATATATATATATATATATATATATATATATATTATATATATATATATATATATATATATATTTATATATATATATATATATATATATATATATATATATATATATATATATATATATATATATATATATATATATATATATATATATATATATTTATATATTTATATATATATATATTTATATATAAATCAAATATTTTTAAAAAGTGAAACATGCCAACAAGTATTTTTGGCCTGAGGACAATTTATCAAGAGCAAAATCGTTTATCATATAATTAAGCTGCATATTAACCATAATAAAGTTGTTTTTGCAACTCGATATATGCAAAACATTTTTTTGTGTCTACATCTCTGTATTCCATTACAGCTGACGACTTATAATTAAAAAAATATTAATTTACCAATGACCAGTATACATACATATATGTAACATATATAGGCAAAGTGATGTGAGGGGGAATACTTGCGACTGCCAACAATCGATTCCTTGACTAACATTAAAATTTAATTAATACTTTAAAAAAAAAATTAAAAATTGCATAAAATCTCGACAAACGACATAAAACAGAAATAGTCCGAATTAGTCTAGCAGATGAGATAAAAAAAAAATTGAAAATTTTATCAACTGTAAATTATTAATACAAATTTAATCAATAAAAAAAATTTTTTGCTCTCTGTACATAAAAGCTTTGTACTATATATATAAATATATACACAAGAGAATGCCACGTCGTGTTAACCAACCAAACGAACTAAATCAAACCAAACCATCCGCACCCTCGATACGATGATATAGTCTCGATATACATTTCATTCCTTTATTTTTTTGTCCTCCTATTTATGGAATAAATTTTCCGCATGGAAATGAAAATTATTATAAAATAAAAAAGGACTGGAAAAATTACTAATATATAAGATGGCTTTTATACACAACAACAACAACAACAATATTGTATTAATTTAATTTCATACCGAATGGTCTTATTTTATAAATTCAATGAACAGTAAAATGTCGTAAATATAGAGCTTTTTGCCGATGTTGTTGTTGTGCTTTATTAAGTGAAGACTTAATCATACCGCATATATAACAACACTATATACCGAACATATTCGTATGTACATAAATCGAACATTATAGCAAAAGGATATGTCAATTATTTATTCATTTTATACCGTTTAAGCATATTAGGGGTGTGTGTGTGTGAGAAAATATTTTTTTTTATTTCGGATGAAAGGATTTTTAGGATTTTCCTCAATATATGGATGAATATTTAAATTTTTTTTGTTTTATTCTAACCACTTACCTTGAAGTATAATCCTCCCAATTAATAATCTACCTACATTTTATAAAAATATAATGTTTGTTGTTGGGCTGACTGTCACAATTGCTTTCGAATGTTACCAATGTCTTTTTCAATAAAATAAAGTTTAACAAAGTTTTAAAAGTTAAGCTTTGTTTCGACTTTACTACTCATTATAGTTATTAAATTTTTTCAAATGATCTGCTTTGCTGGACTCGGGCTTCCAGGCGAAGTGTTTCATTACAAAAGTGTATGCGCAATGGTCATACGATTGAAACGTGGACTCGTTTCTAGGATTCCCCAAAACCGGGAATAGGAGTATCTGAACATCCTCCAGGCCATCCCAACTTAAGTGTTTTTAAGTGAAACGTGAAAAGACGGTTTGAACGGGATCAATAATTTAAAACTGTCTATATCACGAATTTATGTATGAGGACTACTAAAAACGGTTAATTTAATTGGTTCGTATTAATCAATTTTTCAAAATCTAAAAATTTATATTATAATTTTTATTATTTTATATTTTTAATGATGTAATAAAATCATTAATAGATTTTTTTTTACTCAAATTACAAATGTGCTCTGTGCGATGAAAAACATTCAATATTCCAATGCCCAGAGTTTAATTCAATCACTCGAGTGAAGATGATGAAAAGTCCACATAGGTTAGTCCACATCAAAGTCTGCACCAAACGAAGTCTATCTTACCTACTGCAATTATTAAAGCGTTATATTCTTTCGGTAACTTTATCAGTTGTAGAGCTCTACTAGACTCCGGATCTCAAATAAGTTTCATCACGGAAGCATCTACACAGAAATTAAAATGCAATTTTGTGGGTGAGTTGCTGGAAAACCCAGTAATTCGCCAAAATTTGAGTCAGTACCATCATGCCTGAGTCAAAATCACACAGATCTTTCTTAACCAGAGCTAGTCAACGATTACGTAGCATGGAAAATCTATTTCTCTGAAGTTTATTTCACTGAAAAGGAGATCTACGAAGCAATTTTTTAAATTTGTGTGTACGACCAAAGCATATTTTTTTTAAAAGAAATTCGTTAGCCACAGAATGGAATGTCATTCAAACAAAACAGCTCATTAGAATCATTCAGTCTGTTACTTGATGAGTTTGGGGTACTTCGAGTCAAAGGTCGCCAAGCCTCATGCTTGGACATGCCGTTTACGACAAAACATCCAATAATAATGTCACTCATAACCACACATCGGGAAATGTACAAGGATAATAAACACGCTGGCACATCCTAATTGTTACTAACGATTTCGTGACAACAATATTGGATACTTAAGGCGGCTGCACATGTGCGGCACGTGCGCGGCCAATATTAGCCGCATACCAACCAATCAAATCAACACATCTAAACCATGTGACAAGTTTCACCAATCAAATCATTCAAAAAAAAAAAAAAAAAAAAAAAAATAAAAAAAAATAAAAAAAAATTATTTAAATTAAGAATAAAAACAAAGCAAAACCTGAGAAAAAAAATGATTTTACTCTGTTTTTACTTTGTTTTTATTTTTTATAATTTTTTTGTTTTTTAATGATTTGATTGATAAATCTTGCCACATGGTTTAGATGTGTTGATTTGATTAGTTGGTATGCGGCTAATATGCGCCGCGCACGTGCCAGCACAAGCTGCATACATGCAGCCGCCTTAAGCGCAAAGAAAGTCATCCGACCGAGCAATTAGCGCAGTAGTTAAACCTATGGTGTCTGGGTTGGGAGGTACCGGGTTCGAAAACCAACGGAGAAGGGTTGAAAAGGGGATATTTAATCACTTGATTCTTAAATTGTTGTAAAATGAAGTTGGATTAGCTTTCAACCATCGATGACCACACATGATTTAACCAATAACTATTCATTCCAAACATTTTTATGACCGTTTTGGTTGGAACAACCTTCCGCTAACAATTTCATCCTTTTTTATATGATCCTATATATATATATATATATATATATATATATATATATATATATATATATATAAATATATATATATATATATATATATATTTATATATATATATATATATATATATATATATATATATATATATATATATATATATATATATATATATATATATATATATATATATATATATACTCTTTTGGAGTACCCTGTATACATATATGTATGTTGCGTACAATGTACATATATACATTCTAAATAGCAAATTACATATTTTCGAATGAATAATAATATTGACCCAAAAATGTATGTATGCTTGCTCGGCTGCCGCACAGACATTTCATATATGTATATTTATGCAACAACAAATTTATGATTTTTTTTTTGTACCGAAAGCAAAATCATCTGAATATTTTTTTTTTATGTTTTGATCAAATTACATGTAATTGGGAGGAACATAGTACACACAAAAAAAAAAATTTGGTACTAAATTTATTGATTTAAGTTTGCTTTTTTCGTTGCTGAACAAATTGCTAAAATGAAAATGATGTTCACGAATTTAAAATTTTTTTTTTTTTTTAGAAAATTAATGATTCTCCATATTTGTTGAATTTGAAGTGCTTTGCATACGAGAACTGAGCATGTAAAAATATGTGGGTTTGAAGTGTATACATATACATATATGTATATGAGTTCAGGTGAAATAGGAAACCATATTTAAGCGTGTGCTATATAAACAGAAAATTCTATAGAACCACAGTGTTTTGAGAATACACAATATATCAGTTTACCGTGGGATATGGTTCCCACATTTAATACATGTTGAACATTGTCAGGTGTTCTTAGATTAGTGTTCAAGGCTTTTCAGCATTCACATTTTTTGTGTCTTTACAAATTCGTTTGGTGGTTCTTCTAGCAAGGAGTGCTTTGTTCTTTATATAGGCTATATAGGCTTCTTGATACACCAAGACGATACTTATCATACCAATTAATTTTGGGCTTAATTTTTACCATACCTAGAGTGATCTGGGTAGAACTCAAAGACACCAGAAAGAGAGCACAAGGAATTATGCGAGAATTTGCAGTAACAATTTTTGAACTAATGACGTCATGGATTCATCTAACATAACTCACTTACACGTAGCACTTAGCGAATAAATGTATCTGAATTGTAAAATCTAGTTATCGAACGAATTATTAGAGCCCACAATTCGTAACAATTCGGTGTCAGAATTTGAATTTGCCGTGGGACGGCAAAACTAAGAGCAAACAGCAATCAGCTACATATCCCGAAGTGGGATTTGCCGTGGAACGGCAAAACTAACAGCAAACAGCAATCAGCTACTTATCTCGATCACCCGAACAGCACCAAAAATAATATTATTTTTTTTATATTACACTTTTATGTTTATATTTATTTATATATATATATATATATATATATATATATATATATATATATATATATATATATATATATATATATATATATGAATATATATATATATATATATATATATATATATATATATATATATATATATATATATATATATTTATTTATATTTTTATTTTTATTTTTTTAAACATATAACCAGTGTAATATCAAAATTGTCTTCTCAGAGACCATTTTTCTTATTTTTTTTAAGGATATTTATAAAAAAAAAAAAATCGAACTCAAACAAAAATCTTGACTGTTCAATCAAAAGCCCGGAACAGAACTAAAAAAAAATTTGTTTTTCCAAACAAAATTTTTAAAGTTTCTTTTATTTACAAAACCCGGCAACTATAGTTTGGAAATATAAATCGAAACTAACTTAATTTTAAGTAAAAAAGTTACGTAAGTAAAAAAATTAAATTTAATTGTCTTTTGTAACCAAATTAAATTTCTTTGTATTTAAATTAAATTTGGATTGGACGAATTTGTCATAAAACGGTTAATTCAATTGATTTGTAATATTTGGTCAATTCTTTTAAAATCTAATTTGTATTAATTTTAAAGTTTTGTGTCAAATAAAGTGTATGTAAATTAGATTTTTGTCGATTACATGACGAATTGGTCATAAAACGGTAAATTCAATTTATTTGTATAATCAATTTATTTAAAATCTATTTTATATTATAATTTTTATAATTTATATTTTTAATTACGTAATAAATTAAATTATTGTAGATTTCAGGCAAAAACTAATACATTTTATTACAGTCTACAGCTTTGAGGAGTTAACCATTTAATAGATTTTTTTTCTCAGAGCAAAATTGCAGATTACAGTTGAATAGATGCTGAGAAGAGATGACAGAATGCCGAGTAGTACAGTATCATTGTGACTGTCTTATGCTAACAGTAGTTTGAGTATTGCCTACCGGAAAACGGACCAATTCTGTCATTACTGACATTCCTTTCCTTTCCTTACAAAAATTTACTAACAAAAATAATTTAACTAGGATCCTGCCTTATCCTTCCAAGTATATGTAAAAACGGGTGTACGGTGGGTGCGGCCAACTCCGGGAGATCCTGCTTAATGCTTGGTTGTACATTTTAAATCATCAAATTAATCAATCGATTTAAATTAAATCTGAATACTTCTGAGAAAAAATTCATGTCATAATTAATTTAAACAAAAAAAACCAAGATTACAATATGTTATTGGTCACTTGTGAGTCTTAATTAAGATAAAGATTTCAAATTATGCAAATGACAGTCCATAGATGTCATCAGTAGCAGTTACAAGAAATTAAATTAATTGTCTGTTGGCACAAAAATTAGACGACAAATCAGAGGGTTTGTGGGTGAAAGCAATCACTGATAGAAACACTTGTACATTAAGCCATGAAACAGATCATTAGTTATTTGTATATGTAAAAAGTTTAATCAAATGAATATCCAAAAATGCCGAGAGTGGGCAAGTAATAGCCAAAGATGCTACAATTGTTTAATCAAACGGCATCAAGTTAAACGTTTGACCCCTATCCGCATGTCTTGTCAACAATGTAAAAAAAAACATCATACACTATTGCACGTTAAAGAAACTGAAATCACAAACAATCCAACCCAATCAATAGTTACCTCCAGAGGTAACATCCTGTGCACTGTTCTCAAATAATTACCAAATATTCTAATCTCCAAACAGCTATCATTAAACTAATCGATTTTACTAGAAATCCTGTCTTGTGCCGTGCTTCATTATTTGGTTAACTTTACCGTGAAGCCAAACCAGCATATCGAATTTCGTATAGATGCTCTCTTGAACGTCTGCATGATCTACAATTTGCTGATCCACTGTTCGACATTTTAATCGGTGCGCCGAATATTTCTTTAGTCTACTGAGAGATGGCCAGAGTACCATCGGGAAAAATGAGCCGGTATCATAGAAAACTATATATACTAGGCTGGGTAGTATCCGGCAAATGGGACAATGCATTATACTATCAGTTAATTTCTATGACAAAAACCAGTGTCAATATTGACATTTTGAAACAAAAATTATTTTGAACTCAGAAAATGCACGCCAAGGAATTCACATCCTAGCAACTGGAATCCAATTAATGATAGGTTCACATTTACGTCAAAACTACCATGCAGTGACTTGTTCACAAAGAGGGCTATAGTATCTGAGGACAGTCGTTTGTTCCATAAAGATATTGCAAAAACCAGCCATCTCGTCATTTAGGCTCTTTTTGGATGATTCTAGGCTCAATCGTGTTGGCGGTCAAATAGAAAACGCTAAAGTGCCGTTTTCCACCAGGTATCCTATAGTCGTTTATCCAAAGCCAAGGATTAGCTATTTAATAGGCCAATTAGGCCATATTAACAGTAAACACGCAGGACCATCATTAACACTTGCAATTACTAGGCAAAATTATGGTATTCCAAGCGATTGAAATTTGGTTTGTCAACTTTTAAGCAAATGCGTTATCGGTGTGAAATTCACTTTTCTAAAGGTTGGTGTTGATTACGCTGGTACCCTACCCATTTATCTGCAACGAGTTCACGGGCAAAAGATGCACAAAGCATACATATGCCTATTTATATGACTAAGCACGAAGGCTGTGCACTTGGAGGTAGTCAGTGATATGGCAAAAGATGCTTTTGCTTTTTTACAAAGACACGGGGTCTTCTGTGATATATTTCTCTGCTCTACGAGTCTTTCAATAAATTAATAAAAAATTCAAAATTAATTTTACTCTTCCAGGCAATTTATTTCGTTGCACTTTAATCGCCGAAGCGCGTCCCACTTTGGAAAAAATACCCTAAAATTACCAAAATATCATCTTAAGCGGGTCATTGGCAGCATCTTTCTGACGTTTGAAGAAATAGGAACACTAACAGCAGAGATATAGAGCGCATACTAAACTTCAGCCCCAATTGTGTTTACGATCTGAGGACATTGATGTTCTAACTCCATTTCACTTCCTGATTGGTCATACATCTATACTAAGATACCCCCATCTTATCTTACACGGTTGCAAATGGTGCAGCAGCTTACGCAACATTTTTGGAAAAGATGACACACCGAATACTTGCGACTATGATTTATCAAAACCTAAATGGAGAGACAATCAAAGTTCTGTTTTCAGTAAATCAGTGGCCCTTGGATAGGCCAATTGTAAAAGATTTACATTTTCCAAAATGTGGAATTTGCTAGAACATTACTTTACTCGAAAGTACTATGTTTGGATAAAAAGAAAGCGCTTGAAAAGAGAAAACGAGGAGCTGATGTATCCGGCTGGCCAGGAGTAAAGAAAAACTTAGCTTTATAGGGTGAGTTAATCCTATAAACCCAAAAAATGTTGAATGATCCAAATGCTTTTTCTCCATGAAGTACGAAGTTTAACATCTTATATGAATAATTAAAACCGATCTATTAGCCCGCAAAAGACTAGGTTTTATTAGAAAATGATGTTCATTGGGATGCCACCTTACAAGAAATCGCTTTATATGAATCGCCTTACAAAATGCGACAATTATTTTTAGTGATGTCAGTGTTCTGTAAGTGTTCCAAAGTGTGAATTTTTTAAGAAAAGTAATAAAGCTTATATATTTTGAAAAATTGTAAACTTATGGCTTTTTATAATGATGAATAAAGTTGGATTTGAAGCTGTAGATCGCACATTACAAGATTTAAGAAATTTTAATTCTCTAATGAATGAACTTCCCATTTTACTTCCTGGAGGTTTTAGACAGCCGCTGGAGGTCAGTAATACAAAGTAGCACTTAAGCTGACGAACTCAAATCATGCATTAAATCAATCTTAATGGATAAGGCCTTATAAAAAAATATTTTTTGGCTAATAATAAACCACATGGACATACTTTAAGAAATTCGGAACTTGATATGGGAGAAGATTGCTTCGCTCAAGGTCATTTTTGCGACACAACATTCATAAAGTAAAAACCAAATATTTAGCAAATAGTTGTACTGTAGATTTGCCGGCTTAGCAAGTGCAGTCAGCTAGTATATATATATATATATATATATATATATATATATATATATATATATATATATATATATATATATATATATAAATACTTTTATTAAAATTACCTTCATAAGCTCCAAATACTGTACAGAAACTTGAAATTTTATGTATGTTTTAACTAATTATTTAAATTGAAAATAATTCCAATTGTAAATTACATTTTAAATTCGGCCACTACCCGAAACAATATACAATCGTTAGCAAGTCGATTAACATAACAATTAAATATGTCAATAGCAGACCCACCATAACATTTTATTTTGTTCAACTGGTCAAATCAACCGAAAATGAATTTGTAAAACACAAGTCTCTCGACCAAAAAACCCAATAACAACATATTTATGTAAGCACTTCATTTACGATTAGTCCACTTACAAAAAATATCACCCATCATCATCATCGTACTCGTTCGAGTATTAAAAACCAACAACACATCCAAATCAAATAAATAAATATACGAGTACTATATGTTGATTACATATATACGAAACAACAAACATACAATAATAAAAAATCCCTATATTTGGTCCGGACTATATATTATCGCCCACCACTCCTTTGGGGATGAATGCTGGATATATATACATGCATATTGTATATATTTATATTTTAATTAAAATAAAATGTAGACCACAAAGATTTCGTCTAAATAGAAACATAACATGTATACTGTACTCAGCCGCATATTCTCACTCCATATCAACATTTTTTTTTTTAGAAAATTATGTATTTTTCAGTTTTTATGTCCAAAATTTTATTCGTATTATACTAACGATATATGAATATGGAATAATAACATAACATAAAAATAAAAATAAAATCAGTCAATGCATCCTTTCGACGTCAACGTCCGACCAACCGATATATATATATATACATAAAACGTTATGTTAGCAAGGATGAAGTTATGTGAATGTTGTTTGTTGATGATGATAAATAAATAAAAACATAAAGGTATATTAATATAATATTTTGTATTTTACTTCTTGACACAGTGTGTGTGTGTGCATGTGTGTGGATTTGTGTAAATGTATACACGTAACATAACCTAAAATTTATATTTTAAAAGATAATTGTATAGTAAAATTTTATGTTTTATTATTTTAAATTTGGAACCAAACATAATAACAATGACAATAGAACATTAATGTTTATATTATAGTCATGACATCATCAACATATTATCATTATGTATTTGTAAAATTCTAGATAATTGGGAGTGGTGAACAGTGGTATGTAAATGAACATTTTCCACTTAGGTTGTTATGATAAGTGTAAATTACATGTGGAATTTATGAATTTATATAAAAAATGTTATGACAATGTCGTGCAGCTGTTTTTAATAATACTTGCTAAATTTGTTAAGTATCTTACTTACTTTATTTAAATAAAGTTGTACAACTTTTAACGAACTTAACACTCGTCAAAATATTATAACTTTATAACGCAAATTTGTAATACCCTAAATGACGACTAACCAATTAATAGAAATACATCTATATTTTTTGTTGTTGTCAATCATAGTTTTGTTGTTGTCAACCTAATATTTGTTGTTGTCAATTATATAAAAAAAATTGAAAATTTTACGTAGGAGATAATTGTTGATGCTACCCCACTATTTTTAATCGTATTGTTGTAATTTCAACAGTACGGTACTGTTTAGTATATCGCGTAATTTTAAATATAAGCAAATAATGCATACTGTTTTTTAAAAATGGGATTGGAAATGTGTATCGGAATCGTTCAACTGATTATCGGGTGATTCACAATCTTTGCAAATTTACGAATTTCATTGCATATTCAATACAACTCGTAATAGTGGCTCAATTGTGATGAATTATGAAGACTGCGTTAAAATAAATATACATTTTAAGAAACCATTTGTATGAAAAAAATAACAAAGGGGTTACCATAAATATACGCAGATTACAGATCTACTTTCATAAACTTTTTGTCAAAATTTAGCTCTATTTACCAACTCAATAATACATTGCACTCAATAATACATTGCAAAATTCATCATCAATACTGTATGAGTATTTAATTTATTGGCTTATCGAATCACAAAATATTTTTTACAAACACCATGATGGCAATACTTGATAAAATGTTCCAATTGGAAAGTTCAAATAATAAAATTGAATCGAACTATCAGACTCAATTAACCAAATGTATATCAGAAATTGAAATAAAATAAATAATCCAATCCAATCAAACGTGTACACAACAACCGTGAAAGTTGATTGACATAATAATAAATAATAAATCATGTACATAAAGTTATAAAAAAAAGAGCCAATGACACTGTAATTACTATTTACCTTTCGAAAAATACAATAATGGATTATAGGTAATATGAATGTAATTCATAATAATGCTGCAACCCTTTATTTTTTTTATATATAAACAAGTGAATGTAAAAATATATAAAACAAAGCATTCATCATTTAAATTAAGGGTTTTGCACTTTAATTATGCTATAATTAATTCAATTATCGTAAACTATCTCTAACTATAAATAAAATCTCAATATTCCGTGATTTAGTGGTCTCTATATCTATATATGACCATGTTAATTGCCATCCGCACATTTTAAACATTTGTATAAATATTTTATAGTGACGACTAATTAAAAAATGGTCACAACATATAAAACTTTTTCAACCAAAATAACCTAAATTTAATGTGTGTGTGTGTGCTTTTCGTTTAGTGACAGCCACATTTAACTATAAAATACGAGGGTATTATGTTAATTATCTCGCCTTGGCTGTAAGAGTCAACTAGCAATGTAGTTTTCTGCCATTTCCGATCATTATATACTAGTCCCCAGCTATATCAGAACTATAGTTTATAGAACTATAGGCTGCTTCGCACCTATCCAGTGCTTATTAAAAACCGTTTAGGTTGTGTGAACGATTTTTACCGACTGTCAGATGAAATATTTATATTTGATAATTTTTTGCATTGAACTTACCCAAATCTAAATTTAAAAATTTCGAAAATTTTGTTGTTTAGGGTTCCAGAAGTACAAACAAGAACCACTTATGCGTCTTGCATAAAGAATACGACTAATTACAATTTTTTAGAAAACAAAGGATTTTGACCACACCATTGGATTTTTCTTATGACATTCATATACTCTTCATCAAAGATCCAATCTAAAAAAAGACAAAAACAAATTACCACAAAATAAGCTAGATGAAGTCATATAAGCAGGTTGTTAACAATTGATTTCCATTATGGTTCATCCTTTTAGTACCAAAAATACTGAGGACAATATTTTTGGGTTCTAAAATTTAAAAACTCTCCAATCGAAAATTTTCAAAATCCAAAAACTCATATAATCATATTAAACAGTCAAATTTTAAAAAGCCAAAACTCATGATAAGCCTATCATCAGTAAATTTTTTGCCAAAATTAATAATTTACAAAATTCGAAAACCTATTACCCCATCAAAACAGTAAAATTTTTGCCAAAATTTTAAATTTTCAAATCCAAGTACTCATGATAGGCCTATCAAAACAGTAGCTGTGTTGCTTTCACAAAGCCGAAAAAGATTACAACAACAATTGCATTGTATAAAGCCGAATCGGTTTTATGTGTAAGCCAAAAAATTTTTAGCGCTAGGGGAAATAAATCCATTTTATAGTTACAGTGTTAACCACAAGCGGTAGTGACATTTTTGCCAAAATCGAAAAATTGCGAAATACATAGCCTATCAAAACTGAGATTTTTTTTCCCAAAATTGCAAATGTCGAAAATTCAAATTCCATGATTAGCCTTTTTAAACAGTGAATTTTTTGTGCCAATATCGAAACTTTCCAAAATCCAAAAACCAATGAAACTGATGAAATAGTAAAACAGAGAAACAGTGAAATTTTTGCCAAAATGGAAAATTTCCAAAATCCAAAACCCAAAATAGTGAAATTTCCTCCAATACTAAAAATCCCCATAATTCTATGATAAGCCTATCAGTGAATTTTTGCCAAAATCGAAAATTTACAATTTCCCAAAACCAATGAATAGCCTATCAAAAAATTGGAAATATCCTTCAAAATCAAAAATTCCCTTAATATCATGATAAGTCTGTAAGTGAATTTTCGCTAACATCAAAAATTTCCAAAATTCTAAAAACCTTAGATTAGCCTATCAAAACAGTGAAAAATTTCCATAATTCCATGATAGATATATTAGTGATTTTTTACCAAAATCAGAAATTTCTAAAATCCAAAATCCTTTGAAATAGCCAAAATCCAAAACCTCAATTAGCCTATCAAAACAGTAAAATTTTTGCCAAAATCGGAAATTCCCATAATTCCATGATAAGCCTATCAGTGAATTTTTGCCAATTGTGAAATTTACAAAATCCAAAACCCCATGATTAGCCTATAAAACAGTGAAATTTTTGCCAAAATCGAAAATTTTCGAAATTCAAAACCCATGATTAGCTTACCAAAACAGTAAAATTTCCTCCAAAACAGAAAATTCCCATAATTCCATGATAAGCATATCAGTGAATTTTATGCAAAATTTGAAAGTTTTAAAATTCCAAAACCCATGATTAGTCTATCAAACCAGTGATATTTCCTTCAAAATCGAAAATTCCTATAATACCATGATAAGCCAAATTTTTTCAAAAGTTGAAAATTTCCAAAATTCTTAATCCATGATTAGCCTGTCACAACAGTAAAATTTCCTTCAAAATAGAAAATTCCCATAATTCTATGATAAACCTATCAGTGCATTTTTGCCCAATATGAAAATTTCCAAAACAGTGAACTTTCTTCCAAAATTGAAAATTCCCAAAACTTATTAGGCCTATTAGTGAAATTTATGGCCAAAATCGAAAATTTTTAAAATCTTAAAACCAATGATTAGCCTTTCAAAACAGTAAAATTTTTGCCAGATTCGAAAGTTTCCAAAATTCCAAAACCATTAATCAGTCTATCAAAACAATGAAATCATTGCCAAAAACAAAAATTTCCAAAATCCAAAACCCCATAATTAACCTATTAAAACAGTAAAATTTTTGCCGAAATCGGAAATTCCCATAATTTCATGAGCCTATCAGTGAATTTTTGTCAATAGTGAAATTTCCAAAATCCAAAATTTATGATTAGCCTATCAAAACAGTGAAATATTTACGAAAATTGAAATTTTTCAAAATCCGTAATTGAATGATAATCCTATTAAAAATTGGAAATTTTTGCCAAATATGAAAATTTTCTAAATCCTCAAATCCATGCATTGCATGCCTGAATTTTTTGCCTGAATAGAATTTTTTTTAAATCCTTAACCCCCATGATAAGCTTATTAAAACAGTAAGATTTTTGCCAAAATCGAGAATTAGCGTAAGATTAGCTAAACATAAGATTAGCCTATAAAATAGTGAAATTTTTGGTAAAATCTAAAATTTCCAAATTCAAAACCCATGATTAGCCTATCAAAACAGTAAAATTTCCTCCAAAACAGAAAATTCCCTTAATTCCATGATAAGCCTATCGGTGAATTTTATGCAAAATTTGAAAGTTTTCAAATTCCAAAACCCATGATTAGTCTATCAAACCAGTGATTTTTACTTCAAAATTTCCATAATTCCATGATAAGCCAAAATTTTTGCCAAAATTTGAAAATTTCCAAAATTCTAAACCATAGCCTGTCACAACAGTAAAATTTCTTCCAAAATGGAAAATTTCCATAATTCCATGATAGAAATTTTCATAATTCCATGATTTCAGTGAAATTTTACCAAAATTTGAAAATTTTCCAAATTCCATAACCTATATATGATTTCCCTATCAAAACAATGAACATTTTTTTCAAAATCTTAAATTTCCAAAATTCAAGTTCCCATGATAAGCTTCTCAAAATTGTTAAATTTTCGCAAAAAACGAAAATTTTCAAACCCGTAAGCTTTTGATGAGCTCTGATCGAAATTATGAAATTTTTGATAAAATCTATAATTTCCAAAATTTTAAATTCCACGATTTTTAAAATTTTTAAAATCTAAAACCAATTATGTTTGTACTAATTATGTAGTAAGAAGATCTGAAATAAATAAAAAAATAGAACTTGCAAAAGAAAAGGATAGTTGAAAGACCAGCAATAACCTTGAAATAATAACGTTATAAGCAGAATAAGGAGAAATAAAGCATAAAGGAAGTCCTAAATAACTCAAAATATGTTACCTGGCCTAAAGTAGTACTGCAAACTTAGATTTTGCTTCATTTTTGTTAAAATATATCCTTGGCTTTCGTTCGGCAAACTTTCTATTAGAATGCAAATTGCTTTCACATCCACCAAATTCTCCCAATTCGACCACTGATAATGACCACAAATTGACAAGATGTTGCAGCAAAAAGAGACTTTACTTTAACGATTAGGTACTTATCATACGATCCTTTTAATAAAAATGAATTATTTTATATTTGTAGGCTATATTAAATCAAATTCTAAAATAAAACTAAAAATGGATAATAAAATTTTTTTAATTAAAAATTTATAAAAAAAATATTTTTTATTGCTCGCAATTTTAATTTAATAGTTCAAATTTAATTATTAATCGTTGTGTTGTCTGTTTGTTGATAATTAATAATTTATCAATAAAAAATAGTTTGCTATATATATATATATATATATATATATATATATATATATATATATATATATATAAATATATATATATGTGCACTGTAGATAGTGACATGTTGATGTTTGAAATGGCATCAGAAATTGCGGTTTCGATTTACATTTGCATGTTTGGTTTGGGAAGGCACGCCGAACTGAATATTGACAAAATAAAAGCTAACAAAACCCCGAATTAAATTGACTCTTTAATGTTCACTAATATGCGGTTTAATAATCTATGCTGTATGCATTTATAGTTATAACTGGAATAACGCAGGTCATATTCTCTTAGCTTAGTGAACTTGACAGATAACCCAAAACCTATAATTTTACTACTATTATATTAAGCGGCTTTTTCATTTGTTTTTAGATAACTGAAAAAAAAGAAAAAAAAATTGACAATCCTGACGATGACACTTATCGAGTTTAACCTCGAGATACAATTTCTGATGGAAGAGAGGTTTATAAAATTTAATTTATGATCAAACCTGAAGGTCTGCAAACACCAACTGTTAATTTATGTAAATTTTTAAAAATTTTATATTCATCCGGGGTTGATGAAATGGAGGATATTATAAATTTTAAAGCAAACATTATTAAATTAATATCTCGAAACATCTTGAACATAATAAAAAACAAAATTCATTAAATTAGAGATTTTTTTATCGTTTCGTTGTATGTGCAACAAAGATGCTGCTACGTCGAATAAGGAAGGTAATATCGTTTATAAATCAAGGCCATTAAAAATAAGTTCCTTACATTTTACTTTACTACCAAGAGTTCTATATATAAAAAAAAGTTATGATTTTTATTTCAACATAATATAATTATGTATTCTGAGAATTATTAATAGGAGCAATATTTTTCTAGATGTGAGATCAAAGAGCACATCATATTACTTTACTGTGTGCTGTACGGTAGTATGTCATTGGTAAAACGTGCAGATTTAACAAGCCCCAGCAAATAATAAAACCAAATTGTTATACAGTCTTTAGCATTATTGGATTCAAGGTCAAAGTCGACGTTTAACTACCAAACTCTCGTTCGAAAGCTTAAACTACCTCGATCTTACACAAATATGCGAGTATCAGGAATCTTAGATAAAAAGGTTTGAACCTCAAGGGGCATGAAATGAACATCCACACACCAAATACAATCGATCGCTTGGAGCGGACATATTCTTCAAAGTACGCATGCCTGACAAATTTATAATAAAAAAAAAAGCTTATCGTTAATCATATTTGAATGGGTCATTACTGAAGCAACACATGCAGACACAGCCAATTTGAACTCATTTGCAAGGATTATTGAAGAAGAAGATACTTACAGGATATTAGAAGAATTTATACTGGATTCTGGAAAGATCAGGAAGCACTATTTTGGGATTTTTTATTTTTAGAGCTTCAAGTTCTTTTTTTATAATTCGCTTCACTTTAGCCTCGTTACCAGATAACTGGTCGTCCCAATAAAGGTTTAATAGCCATAAACTTTGGTATGGACAAATTTTTCTATGGAAAAGTATCGAGCTAGTCTAAAATTGGTCTTCAACTCAATTAAGTAGTCATCGTATGAGAACACTGGTTCTGGTCCTTTTTGAAAGCTTGTCGTACTCATGAGAGCTTACCAAAACGTGCTCGTAAGTTGTATGTCCTGTAATGAAATGTGAAGTGGTATTATATACAAAAACTGCTAGTCGAGCTAGCTTAACCTCTAATCATTATGATGTTGCGTGATAAAACATCGCAAGTATTCTTTCAGTGTTCTGTTATCAATGTTAAAGAGTGTTCCACTCCGGAAATGCAGGTTAACTTCTCATATTTTAAGTGGAAAAGGTCAGTGGCAAAAATTTGTAGAATGGAGTCTCATTCCTTTAAGTTTTAATCGGGATCTAGGTTTTCCTAAATTTTATTCAGTATGCCTTGTTGTCAGTTTTCCATCAATCCGTCTAAATACTCGGACTGCGTACATTTTTGGTGAGAAAATATGCATTTTAGCCTCGTGGTCGTTGGATTTGATCACTTTTGGGATGATTGTTTTATTATTTAACGCTATTGCGGTCCATGAAAAGCCCTGCTACTATTTCTTCAATATGAGCTAGGATCTCACCATTGATGGCTAAATAAAAATCTCCGTTCTAGGGAGGATGACATTTACACTACTTCCTAATTTTATACTTACTGTACAAGATGTCGACTTTCAGATTCTTCATTATGTCTTTACCCTGTTTTGAATTAATTTTTAAATTCGATTTCGAAGTCGAATGAATCTAACCTATGCCATGCAGGTAGATTCGATCTTCCGTGTGGATTTAGGCAGGATTAGTGAGGAAATTTTGTATTGTAATCTAAATAGGGTGTGGTCAACAAATATCGATCTTTTCTTTGCTTTTTCGACGCACCAGACATAATTAAACAGTTTTTTATGGTTCCTGTTAAACTCTGGCATGAGTCGGCTTATTTTCTCGACTCGGTTGCATTTATTCATTATGCCTTAGATAAAGTAAAATATGGGACTTCAGGTACCGCATTTATGAAACCTTTATGAATACTATAATTAGCCATTCTGCTATTAGTTATACCCTTGTTATCTTAGGCGGTGAGAACCTCATCGTAACACAAATTTTGTGTTGTTCATCTATTTGTTGTAATCTCTCTAGTGGCGTTCCACGATCCTCTGCATTCCCTGTGCGTGTCCTATCGGTTGATGTTTGTATTATTTTTGCTAGAGAGTGCAGCAGTATTTTAGTAAGCTAGTCATGGTTACATGGATACATTGCGGTATAAATATTGAAGTTAAGCTCCGTGATCCACATATTTATGTTTTTTTTTATTTGAGTCCTTGGATCCTCATTCGGTTTTACAATTCCTGTATTTTCTATGGTTTCTCACTCTCGTGTATCGTTGACATTTTATTTTTGGTTTGCTCCAGTTCACAATTCATTCGTCTAATCGTGCCTACATTTCAGTTACTTAATGTTTGGTTCCTGAGTTTTCCTGTTTTAGTTACTTTAATCCAGAGTGTTGCCTCTCTAGTTGTCAATTTCAACTCCTCAATGGTATGTTTTAGAATTGTGCTACGTTCAATTTTAACAAGAAGAATTATGAGTTAAGAGTTATGATGAGTTATGATGAGTTATGATGAGTTATGATGAGTTATGATGAGTTATGGTGAGTTATGATGAGTTATGATGAGTTATGATGAGTTATGATGAGTTATGATGAGTTATGATGAGTTATGATGAGTTATGATGAGTTATGATGAGTTATGATGAGTTATGATGAGTTATGAGTTATGAGTTATGAGTTATGAGTTATGAGTTATGAGTTATGAGTTATGAGTTATGAGTTATGAGTTATGAGTTATGAGTTATGAGTTATGAGTTATGAGTTATGAGTTATGAGTTATGAGTTATGAGTTATGAGTTATGAGTTATGAGTTATGAGTTATGAGTTATGAGTTATGAGTTATGAGTTATGAGTTATGAGTTATGAGTTATGAGTTATGAGTTATGAGTTATGAGTTATGAGTTATGAGTTATGAGTTATGAGTTATGAGTTATGAGTTATGAGTTATGAGTTATGAGTTATGAGTTATGAGTTATGAGTTATGAGTTATGAGTTATGAGTTATGAGTTATGAGTTATGAGTTATGAGTTATGAGTTATGAGTTATGAGTTATGAGTTATGAGTTATGAGTTATGAGTTATGAGTTATGAGTTATGAGTTATGAGTTATGAGTTATGAGTTATGAGCTATGAGTTATGAGTTATAAGTTATGAGTTATGAGTTATGAGTTATGAGTTATGAGTTATGAGTTATGAGTTATGAGTTATGAGTTATGAGTTATGAGTTATGAGTTATGAGTTATGAGTTATGAGTTATGAGTTATGAGTTATGAGTTATGAGTTATAAGTTATGAGTTATGAGTTATGAGTTATGAGTTATGAGTTATGAGTTATGAGTTATGAGTTATGAGTTATGAGTTATGAGTTATGAGTTATGAGTTATGAGTTATGAGTTATGAGTTATGAGTTATGAGTTATGAGTTATGAGTTATGAGTTATGAGTTATGAGTTATGAGTTATGAGTTGTGAGTTATGAGTTATGAGTTATGAGTTATGAGTTATGAGTTGTGAGTTATGAGTTATGAGTTATGAGTTATGAGTTATGAGTTATGAATTATGAGTTATGAGTTATGAATTATGTCAAATTAATAAAAATTTTCCAGCTTTTAAGTTATAAGTTGATAAATTAAATTTTATAATCCATAATACCATAAAATTCTGTATATTTCTACGATACTTTAATCCCCTTGCTTAGATTTTTATCACAAATAATTGATAAACTAAGAGGTTGTGATATTTGAACTGTGTATTTGTACACTCGAAAGAATCATGACTGTGCTAGTATAAATTGTATACGAGTGTATATAAGTAACATTCTTTCTCTTCATTGTTTTTGGTCCTTTTCACTGTACTGATATCGTATATCGTAAGTATTTTAGATTTGTAACCATTAAGCGTGATTAATGATCTACTATTTTAAGAGCTTTTATTTTTGTTCATAAAACATTTTTTTTTTTTAAATAAAGCTTAATGATAAAATATATTTTTTTGGAAGCAAAATACATGTACCATGTACCAGTATACTATCACAATGGGAATTAAATTTTATATATAAGTATTTTCGGTAAAAATAAAAGGTAGATACGAGCATACATCGGCCAAATAATAAATTACTCTTTGTATTTTGTATGTATGTTTGTGTGTGTGTGCACAAATATAATGAAAAATGAAATGAAATTATAGAATTATTAAATTAAATATGTTAACCCCTTCAGGCCAAAAATAGCACAAAAAGTTTGTTCGTATAGTTGTTAAACTTTTTGTATATTTCACTAAATTGAGTTAAACGAGTGTAAGAGTCGCACAGGGAGATGAGTTTTTTTTATAATAATGATGGTATCTATGCCCAGGTTTTGTATAATAATACAGGAAAACTTTGGCTGAATACAATGTGTGTGTGCATGCTGAATGTACCAAAGATAAATTAAGTAGTTTTGGGCATTAAAATTAAGTACTTACACACACACACATCTATATTATATGTTCCAATGAATAATTCAATGGATTTTTTTATACTTGCACCCACTTTCCTTTCATTTGAACGAAATTATAGGATGAGTTTCATCCTATAAGTGAATACCATGCACAGACAAACAGCACACCGTATACGACTTATTTTTTATTCAATTCCCTACTAAACTATAAATTCATACAACATAATAATAATAATGATAATAGTAGTAATAATCATAGCATGGAGAAGGAAATATGTATTACATATAAACGATATGCAGGCTTGGTAGCATAAAAAATTGAATCAGATTTGATATGATTTTTTTATGTCATATTGTTTGTTGTATACATGTTATGTACACACAAACATTATAAACTGTATGTAATGTACCTACATAGTTTCCAACTCATAATAAGTTTTTTGAATTTTTTTATTTAAGTTAACGAACAAATTGAAAGTTTCATGTATATGCAAAAATTTGCAAGAGATATAACAAAATGTTTGTTTAATGTTTGTTTAACATTTGTTTGATGTGTTCTTTCAACCATTATACCGATTTTTTAAAGACTTGAGGCTAATTACATAGTTAATGCAATTTATAAGTTCAATTGGTTCTTAAAATAAAATTTATGAGGGATTGTTGCACTAATTTTTAATCAGTTGTTATACCTCTCTCTATAGAACCGTTAAAACACCGTCGTTCATCATTGTGGTGATAATGTTGCGTCCTTACAATGTTAGTTTGGTGAAAAAATCTTTGTATACATTGTGGGTCATTTGTCAGGGACATTGATATATGTTTATGTTGTGAAAGTTTCGATTAACTTTCTTATACCACCTGATTGGAGATACAAATTATAATACAATATTTCATTGTCCGTAAAGATTCCATGCATTTTCTCCTCGAATGACGCATTTTATCAGTTAAACGGTTGTTTCATTTAATTTTAGTGTTAAATCAATTTTTTAATCAAATTTATTTAAATTTTAGAGTTTTGGGTGAATTAAAATGTATATAAATTAGATTTTTTGGGTAATTTAATTTTTTTTTTAAATTTTATTCAAACTGTATTACTTCTTATTTAGAAACCAAACTCGTAACAATTGGTGTCAGAAGTGGGATTTTACAATAAAGAGAGATGAAAAACATCAACGCCTACACAGCAGTTAAAATATGATTTGGAAGAGCAAGGATTGCTCACGGAAGGCAATAAGACGGAAATATATTTAAAGCTTCAAAAAGAAGTGAAATATGACAGGCACGAAACTGGCAGCTAAAGAAGAGAGTGGGCATCATCGCAAGTAGAACCCGATCAATACCACCAGCAGGAAGGGCCTTAATATTACAACCATCGTGCACTGGAAGCTAACGATTACTCAACTCCCGAATACAAACCTTAAGCAGAACGGATGAAAGAGTGAACAGAGCAAGTCATAGCTGTTTCCAAATTAGCAACCGGAACATCAAACATCGGAACAATTCTCCAAGCTATGATGTTACAAATGAAACAGCTAAGCATTGAAGCAAACCAGCAGACGCAACAACTAAGCACTAAAGTAAAACAATAGAGTGAGAAGCTGGATGAGGTGAATTGTCCCTGCTAGGAAGAATAAGAAAGTTAAAGACAGACGTCAAAGAAGTTAAAAGCAAAATACAAGAATGGGAGGGTTCCATAACGGCGGCCATAGAAAACACAATTCAAGATAGGATGCAATAATTTGAGATAGGATGCAACAAAAACTTTAAGGTTCAGTTTCAGTGGGAGTACATAATAATGGATAGGATCTGAGTGAGCAACTAAATACATTAATTCTGGCACTACGAGGAAAGGCAACAGGCGTACTCCAGATTGTACCTGTAACAGAGATGAGCTGTAAAAGAATTTTGAAGAAGCTGGAGCTTAAACACGGACAGTCTCATGCCCAATAACAATGCAAAATACAGCTGCATAATCGTAACCAGCAGCGAGGAGAACGCCTACAAGATATGGAACGAGAGATAACCATATGCAGAGGATAACCATATGTCAGAGGAATACGGTTTCAAAATTGATTTATTGCTGCCAACATAACCAACCAATGCATCTTGGGACTAGATTTTAAGTTGGAGCACCAAATTGACCTAAAGGACTAAGTCTTGAAAATGCACAATGTGCAAGTACTACTACAAACGGTCAACAGTGGCATAGTTGATAGGAAGCACGGTCGGTTATGGGTCATCACCGAAGAAAGAGTAGAGATACTACCGATGATTGAAAAAGTTATCTATGTAAGAATCCATGGTGACCTGGGGGCTAGCAAGTTGAGAATAGTGGAGCCAACTTAAATAATGAACGAAGACTCATTATGCGGAAGGACTTTAGGGAAACCCATGCCAAAGACACCAGTAAGAATATTGAACGTGAGCGCGGTGTTTAGCGTGATAAATGAAAGAGTGGTGATTGGTAAAGCTGAGGATTTCATCACAAATTGCGTATCTGAGGAATAACGTAACAAACCGATACACCTAGCAAGAAAACGGATCATTCAGTTATTATGTTATCATCTGCAAATAGGAGAGGCAAAATCGGCAATAAAAGTGGTTGGCTGACGTTTTCGCCATGAATAAGGATGACATGGGGTTGGGTCAGGATGGGTTGTTGTTAAGGCACTGGGAATCGGCCAATGGTAGGGACACAAAACAGCAAATTGTGCTCCCAAATAACCGGACAAAAGAAGTTTTGCACGAGATTCACAATAGAACATCTAGGGCACATTTAGGCAACAATAAGACATTGGATATGATAAGGTCTCGGTTCTATTGGGTCAATTGCCGAATGAATGTAGAAGGGTGGTGCAGGAAGTGTGAAGTATGTGCTGCCAGCAAAGGCCCCCAAACAAAAAACAGAGAAAAGATGAAGCGGTACAATGTCGGAGCACCATTTGAGCGGTTCGCTATGGATATTGTTGAGCCATTTCCCACGACAAAAGAAGGAAACCGATACATACTCGTGTGTATCGATTATTGCCGCAAATGGGTTGAAGCATATCCGGTAATAAATCACGAACAATGGCAGACACGTTTGTAAACAATTGGTTCAGTAGATTTGAAATTAAAGATTTGGTTTGGCTATTCAATCCTAAACGAAGACAAGGGAAATCTCCGAAACTACAACAAAGTTGGGATGGACCATACAAGGTCATCAAACAAATCAACGATGTCGTGTATCGTATTCAGCAAAGCCCCACAACTAAAATGAAGGCTGTTCATATGGACCGGTTAACACGTTACAACGCCGGAAGCGGAGATGGATCTTTTCGAGACAAACAAAATTAAGGAGGGGTAATGTGACGATTTATGTGATCAGTGCAATAGTGAACAATTGAATAAGTAAGTACCCATAGTTTTTACTTAAATTCGATCTGCCTCAAAATCAAAAAACCAAAATCTGTAATAGTGTTCTGATTGGACTCAATGATACCTCCAAGAATAGAGTTTTGTTGACTGTATAGCCAACTTAGTTGTCTAGATTCACCTAAGATTACAACTTAAATGATTTACCCGGTAAATATCCCTAATTAAATTGTATAATTTACTAATTAATCAATAAACATCGAATGGCGTCAAAATTTTAATAAAAGCAATTGTTTTTATGTATGTTTAATTATTTAATGTATGTTTGTGATATGTATAAGATGATTACTTCAGAGAATTTGTGTATAAATTATATATTCATGTTGAATTACCATTCAAATATATTGATATATATATAAATATATATATATGTATATATATATATATATATATATATATATATATATATATATATATATATATATATATATACAACATAATTTTGCTATGGTATATGGTAGAGATACACGTGTTTCGATGGAAACTTCAGTTACAAGTTTTGTTATAACATTAACTGTTATTGAGCCTTTTGATACTACCCAGCCATTCTAAGCTAGAATACTTTGTCGATTGCGAAATGTGACTCTTCTGTCTGGATTACGTTTTGAGAAATATCGAGATATAGTACGCATTGGTTAAGATTTTGAGCTCGAATCAAATTTCATAATCATATTATTCAAGGAAGAGATGCATCTTATTTATCAGTAAACTTTTCGACCAACATTTAGGCGACTTAGAAAATTCATTATAAGTTAGAAAAGCAGTCAGCAGCTCCTATCTTTGGTATGAAACAGCTACTATAGAGTTTTTTGTAACGTATTTCGTAAATTTGTTGTGTGGCAATATTACATTAAAATTATTGCTAGCTAAAGAACCGTCAGAATATGTACTTAGTCGTCTATTAGGAAAATATTAGAGTTTACTAAGAAAAAATTATATATACTTCGGAATACGTCAATCCTTCCTTTGTGAATCCTTCACAAAGCTTTGTTGAATGACCAACTAATGAGGTAAAATATTCCTGGAAAATTTTATCCCTAAAACCAAAGTATCGATTTTTTTTGTTTTGAAATGGACAAATTTTCTCCAGTTACCGCTACATAATTTATCGATAATTTCCATTTCATTTAATTTATATTTAATTACACAAATTTTTTGTTTGTTTTTATGTATTTATGGTTAGATAACATAGACATTAAAAAAAAACATAAATGTTGTTGTTGTATATTATTAGTTTTGTAATGTTGCACAACAAAAAAAACTGGGTTTGGGTCAACAATTTATTGGTCAGTAAGCTGGAAACAAATTTATAGCACGATTATCGATGCATAGAAGAACTATATGTTCGTGTTATATCAACATAGAGCTGTCAATAAATGTATATCTTCCCTTGATGACGATGATGAAGTAAATCTCATGCCATACAGTATATTGATTTATTTTGTGTTGCTGATTGGCAATACAAACACAGTAATTCACAGTGATATTGCCTTGTAAATATACCAAGGATTTACAAATTTAGAGTACATTCTATATTTACTAGACTCAAACAAACATCCTCACTTCAAAAAGTTATATTCCCGTGTTTGGGGGTTATATATATATATATATATATATATATTTATATAAAGTGTATAACACAAATCTAATATTGAACCACTTTGCATAAACCAAACAACAACAACAACAACAACAATAATAGTAAAAATACTGGAATATTTCTATATTTTATTTTGATTGATGATGGAAAAATGTTATATCTTCGAAAAAGCTTAAAATAAAAGCTCAAATATAAAATTTAACGAACGAATGTTTTGTTTGTTTCATTTTCCACTTTTCGTTTTCGGAAAAAATTTAAATTTCCATTAATCAATCACAATTTTTTTTTTTTGCAAATAAAATAATAAACAGAATAAAAATAAATATTTAGTATTTCATTTATAGGGTTTCCCAAAAGGGGCAGTTTTAAAAAAAATTATTAAAATCATATATAATACTTAGTTCTGATTCTAAATGAGTTAGCATGATAAGCACCTTAACCGTAGACCCTTTATATTAATTCGATAGTATATCGGGCAGTAGATTATCGTTCAATATTATATACATATACAGTATGTAAAACAGATTTAGTGCGATGCTTTATTCATTAATTTGGAAATATAATATAATTTATTACCAATAGTTGTTGCCTAAAAAGGAAAGTACGATGGAATGAATGGCTTTTGAAATGGTCTAAATTAATAGTTCAGAAAACGATTGGATACAAATTTATTGGAAGACCAAACCAATTTATTTCCAAATTGGCGAACACAAAATAATCTAATATCTTAAATTTTAGGATTAAAAACGGTTTTGTACTCAGTCTGATATCCAATTTGTTGCATACCCTTGGAAAATACCCATGGATAAAACGGTTGCTGTAGGAGATGGGAGAGAGTGACAGGAAAAGACACATGTTTTTTGGGATTGAATTGGAAGAGTTATAACAATAAATATATAATTATAATTAATGAGTCAGTGGTTTTAATAATAATAAGGAAATAACAGATGAGGCGACGAGGATATTAGCATTTATATATTTGCGATGAATAAATAAATAAAATAAACAAATAGAAAAAACGCAAAACCTTTCTTAGAAAAAAAAAATGACTTTGAATAAGGAATTGAGTGGGTTAATCAGACAATTATCGGAAGTTGTGGCAAACCAGAACACTGTCATAATACAGCTAATGCGAAATTCAGCAGACACAGGAGTTACAGCTTCAAAACCTGATATTCAAACAACGATTTCAAATGCAGTCACCTAGTTTTGTTATGATCCAGACGCCGAAGTTTATTTTGAGTCATGGTACACAAGGTACGAGCAACTGTTCAAAGTGGAACAACTAACATAACAAAAATTGTTAGGTCTCAGAAAACACTGTTCGCAGACTGTGTTATGAATGTTTTTAATGGAAAAACAAAATTCCGAAGATTTTGTTTCATATGCGGCAAGAATAGAAAGACAATGTGGAAAGTCGAAACTATTGAATTTGACACTGGCACAATTCAAATTTCTATTTTACGTCTGTGTTCTTCGCTCATCACAAAATTCAGACACGCGTACAAAACTACTATCAAAAATTGATAACGATACTGACGGTAAACTTATACTTTTAGATCTTGTAGATGATTGCCAACAAGTAACTAATTTGAGACAAGACACAAACATGATTGCGAGGAAAACACAAATCGTAATTTACACCAAACCTAATGCTAAACCAGTATTTAGAGCTAAGCGTCCAGGAGCATACGCTTCTTTTAAGAAAATCGATGAAGAACTTCAACATCTAGGAATCATAACTCCAGTTGATTTTTCAAATTAGGCAGCACCTATAGTAGTAGTAGTAGTTAAAAAAGCAATAATTTTTACCAATTTGTGCAGACTATTCAACCGGTTTAAATGAAGTTCTTGAACCACATCAATTTTCACTACCAGTACCAAATGATGTTATCTCGAAAATTTCGAATGGGTCAATATTCAGCCAACTCGACTTGTCCGATGCATTTTTACAAATAGAAGTTGCCAAAGAGTCTCGTAAATTACTCACGATAAACACGCATAGAGGACTGTTTCGTTTTAACAGACTTCCTCCGCAGGTATCAAATTAGCCCCAGTAGCTTTCCAACAAATTATGAGTACAATGGTGGGTGACCTGGACGAAGCAGCAGCTTATCTCGATGATATTATAGTACCAGCAAAATTTATATAAAGTTTTGAAGCGAATTGAGGGATTCGGTTTTTACCTTCAAATTGATAAATGTAGTTTTTACATGAAATCCATCAAATAATTGGGTTACATCGTTGATAAAGAGGGAATTCCTGATCAATCAAAGGTTGATGCAATAGCTAAGATGCCTCCTTCGAAAGATATAACATCACTTCAGTCATATCTTGGTGCTATAAATTTTTATAGTTAATTCATAAAGGATATGCATCAGCTACGTAAACCGTTAGACGATTTAGAATTGTCTAAATTCCAATATGGAAAATATTTTAAAGTCATATTTGATATTAACACATTTTAATCCAAGTATATGGACATCATAGTAGCAGCAGATGCATCCAACATTCACCGAATGATTTTTGATCGAAAATTCATTCTTCAAACTGACCATAAACCACTACTAGCCATTTTCGGTTCAAAAAAAGGTATTCCAGTCTATACAGCCAATCGTTTGCAGAGATGGACTTTGACCTTACTTTTGTATGATTTTCATATCGAATTTATTTCAACAAAAATTTGTCTTATATGTTGAACGAATCAATTGTTAATATTCCATTAACATAAGGAATGTGAATCTACAGAGAGTCAAATTAAAAATCAACACTCGCTGGCCTCAAGTAAGTAAGGATATTTCTGACGAACAAGTTAAAAAGTTTTATCATAGGAAAAATGGTCTGTGTCAAGTATATTAATGGTCATTAATATATATGACATAGTTTTTGCTCAATTCGGACTACCAGAACTAAGTGTTTCCGATAATGGCACTCAGTTTGTTTCATCACTGTTCCGGGAATATTGCCAAGTAAATGGAATTCAGCACATTCGTTCAGCACAATACCACCCGCAGTCAAATGGCCAGGCGGAACGTTTTGTCGATATACGCTCAAACAAGCTCTCAAACAAATTAATGATGAGGGGAAACTGGATGAAGCATTACAAGTATTAGACTTACAGAGCAATGTCGAACAAGAACTCACCAGATGAAAAGTTTCCAGCTGAAATAATGCTTGGTAGAAAAATGAGAATAAAATTAGATCTTAAGCTAACAATTTGGATATCGTACAATTCCCAGCAAATTTAGAAGTTCAAAAAGAATCAGTCGGAGCAATTCAACAAAAAACATTCTACCCGTAAGGGGAGTTTTGAACCAGGCGACAAAATATCCGATATATATATATATATATATATATATATATATATATATATATATATAAATATATATATATATATATATATATATATATATATTATATAAATATATTTATATATATATATATATATATATATTATATATATATATATATATATATATATATATATATATATATATATATATATATATATATATATAAATATATATATATATATATATATATATATATATATTTATATATATATATATATATATATATATATATATATATATATATATTTGTATATATATATATATATATATATATATATATATATATATATATATATATATATATATTTATATATATATATATATATATATATATATATTTATATATATATATATATATATATATATATATAATATATATATATATATATATATATATATATATATATATATATATATATATATATATATATATATATATATATATATATATATATATATATATATATATATATATATATATATATATATATATATATATATATATATATATATATATATATATATATATATATATATATATATATATATATATATATATGTGGGATCACCCTGTGAAAAATATCGGAATATGTTTTTAATTTATAAAGTCAAAGTCTATTGTAGAAAAGTACTATATTTTTTGTATTTGTATTGATAAAAAATCATAGATTACTGTTACCTCTTATAATGTTACAACTGGTTGCAGATTAATATTGTTTGATAAAAATAAAAGAGCAGTGTTGTTAAATATTTCGAATCGTCAAGTTCTAAAGAAAATTAAAATTATTTGTGGTGAGTTATTAATTATTTAATAGCTAATTAACTAAGTTGTGAAATTAAAAAAATCCTACATGGGGGCCCAACCGGGATTCTACTTGTTTCCTAATATAAATTAAACAGTGGCTGGACATAGAAGAATTATTGGTGTCAAGTTTTGAAAGAATAAGTTTGATATTGTGGTGTTCAAGTGGTGTAAAACTTTCAAAATATAAAAATAATTTTCTATAAGGAAATACTAAACTTATAGTGAATTGACCGACATTTTCAAAACGCGTGTTTAAAAGGTCAAACAGTGTCGAGTATTTATCCAGGCATAGCCAAGTTGTAATATAAGTAAAGTGAATTTAGTAAAGGCGAAGAAATATTAAAGAATAAACATACAAATTAATTTCGAGAACAGGAAATTTGTAAATCGTGAAATTTTTGTTTGGTGTCAGAATATAATAAAACGTGGATCACGTGGTTAATACAACAGTTGTAACGGTACCATTTATTGTTGTTTTAAGATGACGTCCAAGTCTAATCGAAATATTTCACTTGGAAAGTGGAGAAGACCTTTAAAGCGGAATACGGTAAAAAATACTGATGATCATTATAACATCATGTTCCAAAGTTTTTGCTCTAGAATAAACGAGCATGTGGGAGGACGTACTTTTCTGTTTAAGGATGTTGAAGAATCTCTTCAACATTTTAGCGGCGATGATAACTTCCCCGTTACAAAATGGATTAAGGATGTTGAAGGGGTCGCTCATGTGGCAGGATGGACAGACATACAAAAAATGATATTTGGAAAACGGCTTTTAACTGGAACGGCAAAACTTAGCCTTAGATCAGTTACAAAAATAGATACATGGGACAAACTTAAACAGTTTCTCATAGCGGAGTTTGAGGTAAAACTAAACACTGCTGTTATTCATGAAAAGTTTAACAACCGTAAGAAGTTACTATCAGAGAGTTGTAAAGGTTATTTATACGTGCTTGCAGAAATTGCGGCCTTGGGTGAAGTCGAGGGAATGGCACTTATTCAACATTGTATAAATGGGATTGCAGACGACGAATTTAATAAAGCTATACTTTATGGAGCGACAAATATGAAAGAATTCAAAGTCAAACTTCAAATATATGACGAAATAAAAAATAAAATTAAGAAGATACCAATGCCATCAACATCAAATTCAAAACAATTTCCAACTAAAAGTCGAGAAGTCAGATGTTATAGTTGTGGTCCACGAGGTCATGTGGGCAAACACTGTCGAAATAAAGACAAGAGGCCTAAATGTTATAGATGTCAGGCCATTTGTCTCCAAATTGCACTAAACTAGTTACAGAAACCGAAAGCGGCAATTCAAAATCATGTGCTGCAATGAACAAAATGGATTATATTTCTAAAGATTATAAGTGAGTCATTATTATGGATACAGAACTACAAGCTTTTATTGATAATGGAAGTGATTTAAATTTTTTGTCAGCGAGCAAATATAAGGAAATAGGTGAACCTAATTTTGTAGAAATTACTACAATGTTCAGCGGTGCTGGTGCAAAACATATTTCAACATTAGGTTGTTTTAGCACAAATATTAGTGTTGATGATGAAAATTTCACATAGTTGCTGATGATATCCTTCCGTATAAAGTAATATTGGGAAAAGAGTTTCTGAAAAACACTGTAACCGTGTTGGCGCCTGATAATATTTTCATTAAGAAACTTAATCCAGAAATTCTGAGTATAACTATTGATGATAATGAAAAATTAGTTGATGCACTCAATCACTTGGAAAATGTTAACACAAAAACAGAAGTGTCTCGGCTAATCAAATCTTTTAAACCTAGCAAAGAGTTCCGTAATGACACTGCGATTGAAATGACAATTATACTTCAAGTTGAAATTCCAGTTTATCAAAGGCCTCGGCGACTGGCCCCTTTAGAAACTGAAATAGTACAAAAACAGATTGATGATTGGTTGGTGAACAAGATTATTCGACCGAGTAATTCGTGCTATGCAAGCCCAATAGTGCTAGCAAACAAAAAGGATGATAGGTATCCATTACCTTTAATTCAAAAACAAGTTGCCAGGTTACAAGCCGCACGAATTTTTACAACTCTAGATCTTTGTAATGGATTTTTCCATGTTCCTGTGTCAAATAATTCAATTAAGTACACTTCGTTTATAGTACCATTTGGACAGTTTGAATTCCTTCGCGTACCATTTGGACTGTGTAATTCATCAGCTACATTTCAGAGATACATTAATCAAATCTTTCAGGAGCTTTATCGTGAAAAAGTAGTGTGTGTGTCTATATAGATGATATAGTAATACCAGCTGCCAATGAAGAAGAGGCACTGATTAGACTTCAGAAGGTAATAGGTGTAGCCGCAAGTTATAGATTGGAGTTTAAATGGAGCAAGTGCCAATTTTTGCACTCTAAAATCGACTATTTGGGTTATGAAATTGAGGCTGGTACTATTAAACCTTCATCACAAAAGAAAATCGCGATTTAAAAATTTAGCGAACCAACAAATGTAGAGGATCTTCAACGGTTTCTTAGACTAACGAGTTACTTCCGTAAGTTCGCAGAAAACTATGCCATTATAGCAAAGCCACTATCCAACATTCTTCGAAAAGATATAAAATTTCACTTTGGTGTGAAAGAGAAGTCCGTATTTTTGAAGCTCAAAGAAGTTCTTATCAAAGAGCCTGTACTTAAGATATATTCCTTAAGTGCTGAAACTGAACTCTATACCGATGCAAGCAAATATGGGTTAGGTGCCATACTCATGCAAAAATGTTTAGACGACTCAAAATTTCATCCGGTTTACTACTACAGCAAAAAAACTTCACCAGCAGAAGAAAAATATTGCAGTTATGAGCTAGAGGTTCTGACAATAGTTGCAGGACTAAAAAAGTTTCGGATGTACCTCCTTGGTTTATCGTTTCGTATTGTGACAGATTGTTCTGCGTTTAAGGCTACTATGGAACTTAAAGAGCTTACATCTAGGATTGCAGGTTGGGCGTTGCCGCTGCAAGAATTTAATTATGTTTTAGAACATAGACCATCGTATCGAATGCGTCATGTCGACGCATTAAGTCTTCTTCCTATTTTGGTGACCATTGAAAGTGATACTGTTACCAGATTAAAAGCCGCCCAGAGAGATGATCAATTAATTCAAGCAATCATGAAGCTTTTAGAAAAGGGTACGTATAATAATTACCATTCTAATGACGGTCTTTTGTTTAAAGTTGTAGATGGTGATTCAAAAATGGTTGTTCCTGATGCTATGCAAATTGAAATAGTTCGTAATGTGCACGAGCAAGGACACTTTGCGGAACATAAGATGAAAAAATTGATCCAGCGCGAATTTTATATTTGAAAGTTAAGTGAAAAAATTACCAGCTGCTTAAAAAACTGTATTTCGTGTATACTTGCGGAGCGTAAGTTGGGAAAACGCGATGGTCTACTGAACGTCATTCCAAAAGGTGATATTTCCTTGGATACTTACTATTTGGATCATTTGGGACATTTAGTTGCAACGGAAAAAAGCTATCGTTATATTTTATGTGTTATTGACAGTTTTTCGAAATTCGTGTGGCTCTATCCCACTCGAAGCACTGGTTTCGCAGAGGTTCTACAAATGTTGCAACAACAGAAGGCAGTTTTTGGTAATCCCAGACGCATAATTAGTGATAAAGGTGCGGTATTTGTTTCCAATGATTTTAGGGACTATTGCAAGGTGGAAAATATTGAGCATCATATGATAGTAACGGGTATGCTAACCGGCAATGGCCAGGTAGAACGAATTAACAGAAACATTATACCAGCATTAACTAAACTGTCTCGCCCTACGCCAGAGAATTGGTTTAAGCACGTTGAAAAACTACAGAGATTTTTAAACAATTCATTTCATTGTAATATGTCCAATGTTGTTATTTGGTGTGAAGATGCGATGTCCGGAATAATTACGAGTCAAAGAAATAGTCAAAGAGAAAATTGCTATGCGGTTTAATGAAGAACGTACTAATCTTATAGAGATGCTGCCATATTACAAATTAGTAAAGTACAACAAGAAAATCGAGAAACATTCAACAAAAAACGAAAAAATTCGCGGACCTATTGAGTTGGTGACATTGTAGCTATTAAGCGTACTCAGTTTACTTAAAGTTACAGTCAAGGTTTTTGGGACCCTACGAAATTGTCAAAATTAAAAATCACGACAGATATGACGTGCGAAAGATTGGACAGACAGAAGGACCACTATTAACTTCTAATTCGGCAGAAAATTTTTTTAGAACTTCATTTTTTTTATTGTTGTTGTTGCATAAGATACAGTTCAACAAATTTTAAATTTATTGAAATTTGGTCGTGCATTTATGCAAATATAAAGAAAAGTAGTTATCCGAAAAATATAAAATAGGACTCATTTTAAAAATAAAAGAAAAAGGATTAGTACCATCTTTAAGTTTTTCATTTTTAAAATGGCCACCAAACTAATTTTTCTCAATTTTCTAGAAAATGGTATTTTTTTTTTAAATTTTTTTTAATTTTTATCTTTTTTACCATTTAATTCTATAAAACATAACAAAAAACAAAATTGAGTTATTTTTTTTTTTTTTTTCAAAACGCGTTTTAATATCATGGCCTACTCTAGTTTTGTATATAAAATTGAATATAAGAAGAATTTTGTAACTTTTTAACGTTAATGGTGCGTACATGTACGTGATTAAAAAATTTTATCACAGGATGAAGTTAGTGACAAAAGCTTTTGCTCAAAATTATTACCTATTTTACTTGACATATGAAACATATGTAATTATTAATTGTGTATCGTTGTTGGCTGTGGTATTCGAAATATTTGTGCGATTTTTTTTGTGATTAAATTTCCATTTTTAATTTCTTATCGGAGATTTTAAATTCTTGCTGTTTGCTTTTATCGGTGATTTAAATTTTTTCGTGTTATTTCGTAATAATTTCTAATATTAAATTTAACTTCATTTTGTTTTTGATTGGTTGATTTTAATTTCGTAATAATTTCTTTTTGTTTGTTTTCGGTGATTTTAAATTTTCGTGTAAGTTAATATTTTTCGTGTAATTTAATTTATTGAATTTAATTAATTCGTAATAGTACCCAAAATGTCTTTATCAAGACAAATCGCTATCGAAATTTTGGCGTGGGTCTTAAATATTGTCAGTGAATTGACAACAGTATATATAAACGAAAATCGGACACTTAGAAGTGGTAGGAGATTTGGGGTAAATCCGGTGAACTGCAATAGACTCCGACAAGGATTCTACGCAATCTTGTCGCTGAGATAAGGCTACATGATGAAACATTTACAAATTATCATCGAATGACGCCTGCAGTGTTTGACAAATTGTTGTCAATCGTGGGCCCCTCAATATAGCGATTGCCTGTTGGGGAAAGGTCAATAACTGCGGGTCAGCGGTTGTCATTAACTTTCCGGTAACTATTTTAATAAATATATTGTGATTAATTGAAAATTAATTATCCTTAAATACTTCTTTAGATACCTTTCGATATGAGACAGTATGATCTCCATTGGAACATATGGCTATCGTTTGGAGAAAACCACTGACTCACAATTAATAAAGGAAGTGTGCACAAAATTATGGGAACTATTAAAAGATAAAGTTTTTCCAAAGCCAAGCTGTTTATTATGGAAGGGATTTCCCAAATTGTTTAGGAGCGATGGACGGCAAACATGTTGTCGTACAGGTAAATTTGTTTTATATGATATAATAAATAATATTTTGTTATCAATTAATATATTTATAATATTAGGCCTTTGGTAATTTGGGATCAATCTATTTTAATTATAAACATAGCCATAGTCTAGTGCTATTTGCAGTAGCAGATGCAAATCATAAGTTAACTGTGGTAGCAGTTGGCGCACCCGGTCATGTTGGAGACAGCACTATTTTTATGAATAGCAGCTTTGAAAAAACTGTTCTAAGTAGTGGTGTAGCAGTGAACATTCCCTGCCTGCCATTTCACGGGATAATCAAGAGCATCCATTTGTTTTTGTTGGTGATGATGCGTTTCCTCTTCTTCCAAACTTAATGCGCCCATATCCTGGGAGAAACGCGTTGGTACTTCCCGTAGATCAATATTTATTTAACTATCGGCGATCTCGGGCTCGACGGATTGTTGAAAATGCCTTTGGTATACTGGCCAATAGGGGACGTATATATCGACGACCTATTCTAGTGAGCAAACCCACTGTGCTAGCTATAATCAAATCAACAGTGGTTTTGCATAACGCGAAAAGCGACTAGACGAGTATATGTGTGTCGATTTAGTTGATAGTTATGTTGGTGGAACACATCGCGCAGAAAGATGGCGAGAAGAAGGTGCGAATGGGATGACACCAATACAATGGCTATGATCCAATAATCCAAACCAAAGTGCAGTCGACATTAGAAACAATTACAAAGTATACTTCAATGAAGTGGATATTCTACCTTAGCAGAATAGTTAGTTATTTAAAAATAAAAATTTATGTTATACAAATATAAATAAAATTAAAAATAATTATATAACAAAAAAAAAAAATTTTAAATTAAAAATGGTTTTAGTAAAAATATTAAATATTAAAATGTAAAACGATTTTTAAAAAATGATTTTTGTTAGCTCGCACAAAAAGTTTGAAAAATAAAATAAGGAATGTCAAAAAATAACAAAATTATATATTATGAGCATAATTATTGCTCTTAATTTTTATTTTTTATTTTTTTATTAAGTTGGATGCTTGCGGTGAATAAAAGTTAAAATTATTTCAACTCAGGAGGGAAAGTTTATATATTTTTACAATTTTCCCCTTGATTCGCGAATCAGTTTTTTGATCACGTACATATATGCACCATAATTGCAAATAATATAATCACCTGTCGATGATTTTTCTAAAATCGAAACTAGTAGTGAATTTATAATATCAATTAAATCTTTTAGTTTTTGGGAAATACCTTTTTTTATTTTGTGAAAATTATTGTGGTTTTATTAAAAAGTGAGTAAAAATTGTCGGAGTTTTGTAGTTTACAAGTTTATTCATCGATTAGGTTTAAATTTTTGGTATAAATAAGTATCTAAATCAATATTTTAAAGTTTAACATATAGTTTATCAATTCAAGTTTTAGTTTATCATGAAGCGAATTACATAATGAATGTATATAAAATGTATTAGTAGCCTTTTGTTGACTCGAAGTGTTCTAAAAATTTACGAAAAATGAATAGTAGTAATCTTATGGAGATCTGCCACCTTCAATTAAAACAAAAATAAAAGTTTATTCATTTGTTCAACTTGCTATTTGAATATTAGTCGTAAACGTCGAAAAATTGAAACATTCTGCAGTTACACCGAAATCATTATCAACCAAAGATTCTGAAATAAGTTCAATTAGAACTGATAGTGAAGAACGCTAAATATAAAATGCGAGCATTCTTACACAAATCAATGAGATATTACCAGAAATTGGACGGTCTCCCATATATGCTAGTAAACTAGGAACCAGGCAACAGGATCAACAACAAAAATTAATCAAATTAGCTGCAATAGTACCATCAACATCATCATCTTTGATTACTAGAATCGATCCCCTTTTGAATCAGTCAATGGAGAACGAACAGAAGGCATATTTATATGATGAATTCACGGTGCAACTGAAAAGCAAATTCAAACAAATGGAAAAAACTGTGTTAAGATACAGCTGCTGACTACACTGCCAATGTCACTAATCATACAACAAATTCAACAGGAGTTCAAAACAATAGCACACTTGGTGTGTAGAACTAAATCTATTCAGCGCACGTACGGCCCACTTAGTCTTACTGTATCTAATGCTGGGAAACGAATCAGCGATTCACTAAAGCAATCAGTAATAGATTATTATAACGAAGATGAAGTCAGTAGGATAATGCCTGGAAAACACGATAGCGTGTTGAAAAAGTTAAAGTTCAAAAACGTTTAATGATGAGTACATTAAAAGAATGCTACGAGGGTTACAAGATTCGCCATCAAGATGATGAGTCAAAATCCAAATCCAAAAATGTTGGTGATTTTATTTAGTAGTATTTTGCAGGAAAGTGATATTTTGCAGTGAAAATAAACATTAAAAACAGTAAACATAAATTGTATTAAAAAAATTAAAATTGAAAATTGAATAAAGGTTAACATTTATATACAAAAATAGAGTAGGCCATGATATTAAAAAGCGTTTTGCAAAAAAAAAAAAAATAACCATAATTTTGTTTTTTGATATGTTTTATAGAATTCACTAGTGAAAAAGACAAAAAAAAAAAAATACTAATTTTCAGAAAATTGAGAAGAACTAGTTTGGTGGCCATTTTAAAAATGAAAAACTTAAATATGGTACTATTTTGAGTCTCTTAATAATATAATGTGAGTCTTTTAATAATATTAGCTTCAGAATCGACATATCAGTCTAATGTAAAGGTTCCCAAAAGATTGATAACCTTATATTTTTAGCATCAACACTTTGTATGTTCTATATAGGTGAAGATAGTTAGTCTTTAGTTGATGGTGTGGTTAAAGAAAATATATATGATTTATTATGTATAGCCTTTTTAAATTTATTGCAAAAGATTTTCAATGCAAAAGTTTAGTTATAGATATATCACCAAATTTGCCTCTTTAAAATTTTAAAAATATTAAAAACTTTCGTTTAAGGGAAAATTTTTGTCAAAGTATCAACTTTAAACTGCTAAAAATATAGGGAAGTAGAATGAAACCGCCTTCCCTATCTTTTTCCACATTTATCACGAAATCACCCCTAAACTGCCATTTACAATCGTTATCTGTTTGAAAAAACAACTGTCAATACTTTTACATTTCAAATTCATTACAATTTCTTCGAACGATCGAGATACACCGTAAACAGTTATGAATTTCGATGAATAATTTTTCAACACAAAACGGAAATTAGAAACATATAATACATATGTACAACATAAAAACATGTATATAGTCATAATATGTACTGCTTTGGTATCTACAACGGAAATTTAATATATTTCACAGTATGACGTTGAGAGCATCAAGCGTGTAATATTTTGTGATGAAGAAGAAATATTGGTTTGCTCCATTGGTTTTTACAAAGAATTTACACTGGCCATGCAGAGACTTAAAAGATACCATACCATTGGGGTTGATTGCATTAATTCCAAACTCTTGATATTGGGAGAAAACCAATGAGTCCAAAACAAAATATATGATCACTGGTTTTGGAGCTTCCGATATACCTCTACATGCACTGTTGGTATTGATCCTAAACATTAAAATCTCACTAAAAATTAATACTATATCTATAAGCCAAAAGTTTACTTTATAAAGTTCTAAATATATAAAAATGATAAGTGCCCTACAGATCACACTATAAATAAGGAAAGAAAAAAAAATCCGTGCGATGACACACAGCGAGAAAAACTCGATTTTTGAATACATATCGCAAAACAAATCAGTTATTTATAACACAAAAATCTGGCGATGAGTTCCGCTTCACTGACATATATAGATATAAACTGTGTCGCCCAACTGTGCTAAAATATTAATATATATTTCACATTTTGTGTACGTAGTCCTAAATTTGTACATACTTTACACTTGTGTACGTGTTATTTGTCACTTGACACAATTCAATATTAACTGCGGTTTAAAGTATTTTTTAGTCAACGATGAGCATAGAAATCAAGACTTCGGCATACAGCCTTTAAATAACCATTGCTATATGAAAGGAGGATGTACACGTTTTTTGATGTAGTCACGATAATGTCGATATTGAACGTATTTGGCCGATGAAATGACAATTTTATAATTCCCAAGAAAATGTCGTGTAATGTGTATAAATAAGAAAACCAACATCCAACAATTATACGAAGGGGGGAAAGAAAACGAATTCATTTAAGTAATACGGTTTAAGATAAATTTATCTTGATTTTGATAAGACATCCATCGATGAATTTGATTAAATATATATTTATTTAATGTTGTATTTGTTGTAAGAAAATTTATATTTTAAGATTGATGTGAATTTGATTATTTTTTTAATTTTTATGATACGATTCCGTAATTGAAGCTAAATTTAAATGATATATATATATATATATATATATATATATATATATATATATATATATATATATATATATATATATATATTTACAAACTAAATATAATAATAGGCATCCTCTGAAGATTAAATACGAAATTACTGAAACACCAAAAAGACCAAAGAAATCCTACATATAAATTTCGGTTTCTTCCAAAATCATGTACTTCGCATAGTTTTAGATAAATAAATTCACAAAGTTTGCTACAGCCTTCTATATGAAGAGTAGCATTAACAAATAAGTTCAAAGAGGACTCATTCAAATCTTTAATGGTAAACCCTTAAAAATCGTATCAGATAAAGAATCAGATATGAAGAGGCCTTTTTTAAATAAAAAACTTTAAAGCTCTGTAACAAAAACGATATTTTATCATAATTATGAACATTTCAAAAGCTAGCTACTTATTAGACTCAAATTAAGCTTTTCGTTTTTATTTGTTAATAAATTTACTAATTTATGGTGAAAGCTAAACAGTTGAATAGCATAAAAGTTTTAATAAGAAAAACTGAAAAATATACTAATCCAAACTGGCTTAATTTTTTTTTTCTTCAGGTTAAAGTAAAGCTTGTAGAAATAAAGCTCAAATTTGCAAACATAGGCTTCGAAAGTGTTGTTTGATATGAAACTGTTCTAGATATTTATTGTTAAAGTTAGTAAGTTTGTATATTGAATTTGAGCTTTATTATTCTAAGTTTTTTAAAACCATAATGTATTTGTTTATACCTTAAACTTTTATAGTTAAATTACGCGTCAAAGTTTTATTCCCAAGTTCATCTCCACATTTAAAAAAGCTTCAAAAAATTTAGTACAATTATTTAGTTATTGCTATTTTTTTACCAGAAGCTTTAATTTAATTTAGATTTAAAATAGGACAATATTTGAAGAGCCAATGAAAGCTTTTCACATTGATGAATAGATGAAAGAAATATGGTACTCATTTATGATCAAACAAATTCTTTTTACACTTTAATTAGTTCGTTAAGATCAATAAAAAATAATTCATGATTTCAACAATAAAAAAATATAACTGATATACTTACTAGTATAAGAAAGCTTAAAATATTTTCATAAACCAACTGCCTATATATTTATCATCGATTATTAAAAAAAGCTTAATAACTACTAAAGTGAAAATAATGGTCTCAATGAAACGTTGAAACGATGAAACGAAAGATGATTATTAAGCTTATATAAAAACGGAGGTAAACTTAAGTTTATTCAAGCTTAGTATATTTAAACTTTACTGTTTTCTTCAACAAAACTATAAAATAAATCTTTTCAAAGCTTAAATTAATAATCAAACCATAATTTTATATAACAAGCTCATTTTGCAACTTTTTATTTAAGAAGCTTTATTTTGTTATTTAAATTATTTAAATAAATTTTTAAAGTTTGTTGGGAAAATATTCTTCAGTCAAGAACATTTTACGTCCTTTATACAAGTTTTAGGTTTTGTAATCAAAAAACAAAATGTAGATGCTTAAAGCACATCCCTAAAGCTTAGTTCGAAAAACCATATTTATAAGTTTAAATTACTGTTTACTTTATCTGAAATCATATAACCTAAAGCTTATCAATTTTCTAAAGCTTTATTTATTTATTCAAATAAAACAAGTTAAGCTTTTAAGTTAATTGTGAAAATAACTTTTAGCAGTTTTTTTAAATTTAGGCCACTTTTAACTTATACAAATTCAATGTTCTGCAATTAAAAAGAAAAAGACAGTTTCTTAAAGCTCTTTAAAGTTTAATACACAAATATGAAAAAATAACTAGTAAAAACACTTAATAATTTTAAATTTAAAAAAATTATAAAAAAAACTTTTAATTTTGGTGTAATTAATGTTCAAATGAACTCGTCGAATGAAAGCTCTGTTTGAACTTAACTTTGTTTTTGCTATAGCTCTGTAAAATTTAAATAAAAATGCCTAAAGCTCAGTATTAAAATCCTTATTTCATCATAGTTGACACATTTTTGATTTGTTTATAAATAATATTATTAATTAAAAAATACTTAAGCTTTTAAAAAACTATATTGTAGCTTATCAAAAGCTTTTATTTAAAAATTTCGAAAAATTACTCCAATGCTTAGTTTAGAAACATGTTGTAGGTGCATAAATGCAATAAAACCTGTTTCTAATCAATTTTGTTAAACTTAATCTATTAACAATAGCTTTTCGTTTCCGTACCGAATACATAATTTAAAGCAATATTAACATCTTTTTCAAAAATATGACATATAATACATCATACTTCGTCATATTCATATCAACTGGACATTCCCCCGTTGAGAGATTGCATTCAACTTTGCAAGAACTCATGAAAATCGTAATATAGAAATATATAAAAATGTCTCAAGATACACGCGACGACAAAATTCGCCGATCGAGTTAAACTTTCCAATCTAAACGTAAATCAAATAATTCACTTTCGAAATAAGAAACGTTCGAAAATTAAACCAGAATTCGTAATAAGAAAAGCTTTACAATATAATACAGTGACTATTATCACTCAAGATAGCAAATACCACAAATATTAAACAACCGTTACAGGAGCATTTTGGTCACGAGTTAAACACTTAAGTTGACTTACCTAGAAAACAACAAAGGCTTGAACCGTTCAAGTTAGGGCAGGTCCGAGTAATAAGAGAGTTATAAGAGAATTATCCACTTAATCGAAATCGAACACTACGAATAAAGTCTTCAATTATTTCAAGATAACATCAATTTAGAATGGATACTCATAAGTAATAATATATGGAAATTCTACAGCATAAAGGAAAAAACCTAGTCAAAAGTATTAATTTGTTCAAACCTACACGGATCAAAAGAGATATGGTTAACGGAATAGGTTCCCTAACCAAAGATATCAAGGGAAATCTAGATCAACATGACCTAGAAGAAATCGGTAACGCCTTAAATAATCTCTACCAAATTCAAGAAAAAATAAATGAGCAAAGTAACGCTCAAATTCTTCAAAGGATTGATAGGATCAACCACATACAGAAATACATAAGACAGTAATATCAAATTTACTTTACACTTTACATTTTACACTTTACACTTTACACTTTACACTTTACACTTTACACTTTACACTTTACACTTTACACTTTACACTTTACACTTTACACTTTACACTTTACACTTTACACTTTACACTTTACACTTTACACTTTACACTTTACACTTTACACTTTACACTTTACACTTTACACTTTACACTTTACACTTTACACTTTACACTTTACACTTTACACTTTACACTTTACACTTTACACTTTACACTTTACACTTTACACTTTACACTTTACACTTTACACTTTACACTTTACACTTTACACTTTACACTTTACACTTTACACTTTACACTTTACACTTTACACTTTACACTTTACACTTTACACTTTACACTTTACACTTTACACTTTACACTTTACACTTTACACTTTACACTTTACACTTTACACTTTACACTTTACACTTTACACTTTACACTTTACACTTTACACTTTACACTTTACACTTTACACTTTACACTTTACACTTTACACTTTACACTTTACACTTTACACTTTACACTTTACACTTTACACTTTACACTTTACACTTTACACTTTACACTTTACACTTTACACTTTACACTTTACACTTTACACTTTACACTTTACACTTTACACTTTACACTTTACACTTTACACTTTACACTTTACACTTTACACTTTACACTTTACACTTTACACTTTACACTTTACACTTTACACTTTACACTTTACACTTTACACTTTACACTTTACACTTTACACTTTACACTTTACACTTTACACTTTACACTTTACACTTTACACTTTACACTTTACACTTTACACTTTACACTTTACACTTTACACTTTACACTTTACACTTTACACTTTACACTTTACACTTTACACTTTACACTTTACACTTTACACTTTACACTTTACACTTTACACTTTACACTTTACACTTTACACTTTACACTTTACACTTTACACTTTACACTTTACACTTTACACTTTACACTTTACACTTTACACTTTACACTTTACACTTTACACTTTACACTTTACACTTTACACTTTACACTTTACACTTTACACTTTACACTTTACACTTTACACTTTACACTTTACACTTTACACTTTACACTTTACACTTTACACTTTACACTTTACACTTTACACTTTACACTTTACACTTTACACTTTACACTTTACACTTTACACTTTACACTTTACACTTTACACTTTACACTTTACACTTTACACTTTACACTTTACACTTTACACTTTACACTTTACACTTTACACTTTACACTTTACACTTTACACTTTACACTTTACACTTTACACTTTACACTTTACACTTTACACTTTACACTTTACACTTTACACTTTACACTTTACACTTTACACTTTACACTTTACACTTTACACTTTACACTTTACACTTTACACTTTACACTTTACACTTTACACTTTACACTTTACACTTTACACTTTACACTTTACACTTTACACTTTACACTTTACACTTTACACTTTACACTTTACACTTTACACTTTACACTTTACACTTTACACTTTACACTTTACACTTTACACTTTACACTTTACACTTTACACTTTACACTTTACACTTTACACTTTACACTTTACACTTTACACTTTACACTTTACACTTTACACTTTACACTTTACACTTTACACTTTACACTTTACACTTTACACTTTACACTTTACACTTTACACTTTACACTTTACACTTTACACTTTACACTTTACACTTTACACTTTACACTTTACACTTTACACTTTACACTTTACACTTTACACTTTACACTTTACACTTTACACTTTACACTTTACACTTTACACTTTACACTTTACACTTTACACTTTACACTTTACACTTTACACTTTACACTTTACACTTTACACTTTACACTTTACACTTTACACTTTACACTTTACACTTTACACTTTACACTTTACACTTTACACTTTACACTTTACACTTTACACTTTACACTTTACACTTTACACTTTACACTTTACACTTTACACTTTACACTTTACACTTTACACTTTACACTTTACACTTTACAATTTACACTTTACACTTTACACTTTACACTTTACACTTTACACTTTACACTTTACACTTTACACTTTACACTTTACACTTTACACTTTACACTTTACACTTTACACTTTCCATGTATTTAGACGTTATCAGTGGCATTTCCATGTATTTAGACGTTATCAGTGGGCATAGGGTATACAAAGTATATTATCTCAGAATTGCTTAAGTAGCACACATTCAACGAATTATATGGTACATAAACTGGAAACAATTCAAGCAGCACATAACCTAGACGAAACTCAATAAAACTTATCTAACCAGATTATACATAATCGTATATGTATATGTATATGAATAGAAAAACAACAAGATGACAAACATCTATACCACGAACGTTACACTTTTTTTTATAGATGATAGCGACGTGTTCAATGCAATACAGTACTGTAGCATAGATACAGAAATTTTTCTACCCTCATACCATTGCGGAAGTAACTAAATAGAAATATGTGTCGTAATAACTAACAAACTATCGAATGCAACAATATTAGTTTTTTTTGCTGATGCTGATGCTGTGCTATATATCTACATACTATAATATGTATATATACAACTTTGCAACTAGACGAACATATTCAACTTGTTCGAATTTGGGTAGCGATTTCCACAGAGTTAGAGAATGAGTAAATTTATTATATGAGTATATGAATAGAGATTGACAGGCAACAGTACAAAACACATATACAAACATTAAATACAAAAAATATAGAAAATCGATATTTTGATTTGATTTTGGTTTTCCAAATTTTCCAATTTTGTTTTTTTTGTCGAACATTTTCTCTCGATGATTTTTCTATGCTCGTTCAATAATTTATATACTGAAATGAAAAGTGAAATAGTCGTTTAGTTACATGGTAAAGGAAAATAAAAACCAAAAAATAAAATTTGGGAAAATTTGTTGGGAAATAATCTATTAAGCCGAAATAAATGAATACGACTAATTTTTTTTTGTTTTGTTCTGTGTGTGTGTTCGATTCGATTTTACGAAAATTTTCGTCGTTAAAAGTAAATATTAATTAAAATCTGATATGGTGGATGGATTGGATGTCAGTTTTTTTTTAAATTTGGTTATACGAGACCGAGATGATATTTTTGAGAACTACTTTTGGGATGAATATGCAAGATTAACGAAATGTCGCACGTGGTGCGATGATTCAGTTGACAGGTGATTTTTGCCAAATATTGCCAGTGATTAAATGGGTAACGCCTTCTATTTTGCCAAAACACGCCAAGAAACTTGTCAATTTGCCAGACGAATGCTTTCGAAAGATGCTCCCAAGCATTGGTAAAATTTATATTATAGCTTCGAAAAATATTGATGTCAATTGAATTGAATTTCAAGATTTTATTTGAAATTTGCTGGGCAGTTGAACTATCCATCCGAATGTCTAAACTCGCTCAAATAGCATATAGAGTGAAATATCCCAATAATCTCATTTTAACTTTAATCCCTTCTAGTTTCTGGTACAGCTTAATTTTGCCTAACATAATAAACAAATCATAAGGGCAGATAGTTAAGACTCTAGAATTATTCCATTTAAATAAAAGGCACGAAGACAATAACTGAACTGCAACTAAATCACCTAGACTTTAAAGATTACCAACGCACACTTTTGATTATAGATAAGCTGATATCCGTTTTTTTTTCATTGAGTGGTAATACTTGAGACGTCAATTTGTAGTCATTCTGCCGTTAAAAAAAACCAATGTGAATATAAATAGGATTTTTATGTATTTGGTATAAAACGGCGAATTTGAACGTTCAATTATTTAATAAAACTTTATTTGTAATAATTTTGGTGATTTTGTGTCGAGTAAAGCGGATACAAATAGAACTTCCATGCAAGTACTTTATGTATTTAAAAAAAACGGTGAATTCGATCGAATTTGATCGTTTATTTATTTTATAAAGTTTTACTTATAATAATTTCGGTGGTTTTGTGTCGAGACAAGTAAATATAAATAAGACTTCTAAGTACTTTGTGTATTAGTATAAAACGGTGAATTCGAACGAATTTAAACGTATAATTATTTAGATACAATTTTGTTAATAATAATTTCGGTGATTTTGTGTCGATTCAAGTAATATAAACGAGCTTTTCTTGCAAGTACTTTGTGTATTAGGTATAAAACGGTGAATTTGATGGAATTTAAACGTTTAATTATTTAATACAATTTTATTTATAATAATTTCGGTGATTTTTTTTTCATATAAACCACTGTATCAACTATCAGAAATAAAAAATCTTTCCGTTTTAAATAATCGGGAAATAGTTAGGGTTAGAGGTCGAGTTTTCTTTAAAAAAGATTGTGGGAAAGTGTTTTTTTTGATTTTGAGTGATGGCATAGATACATTGCAGGCTGTTGCATTAAAAAATAAAGGAGCCCCTTGCCTATAGATGACTACAATGTACTACGTAAAGTAGAAAATGAATCTTTGATTTTTTGTTAAATAATATGAACATAAATATAATTTTTGTGCAAGTACTTTGTGCATTTGGTATAAAACGGTGAATTCGATGGAATTGGAACGTTTAATTATTTATTAAAATTTTATTTATAATTTCGGTGGTTTTATGTCGAGACAAGCGAATATAAATAAGACTTGTATAAAACGGTGAATTCGATCGAATTTAAACGTTTAACTATTTAATAATATTGTGTATTTGGAATAAAACGGTGGGGGACGAGTCTCGGCTAACAAATGATATAGACGCATTTGTTAGTCGATAGTGGAAAAATAAATAATTTAAATAGTGCAAGTGGAATTTTTCAGTTAAGTTTAGTGTTATAGTGTATTTAAACGTACAAAGTTTGTTTATAGTGTAGTGAAAGTAGAAAAACAGAAGAAAATTATTAAAATAAATGATTATTCTTTATTGGCAATTAATGACGTGTCAATTAATAACATGGCAACATTTTTTTTGGTTTTGTTATTGCTTATAAATGAGAGCGTAATTTTGGTTGTTCCTTTAGGTATGGCGTTGTGTTTACGGGGCATTTTACGAAGGCTTTGTAATGCTAGACTGTTCGTGGCCGTTACACTGAAGGCGCTTTTATGGTGCATTCATTCGAATTTTCTTCAGTATTTTTTTCACAAGAGTTGGTTCAACATTTGTTGGTCGTGCAATTTTGTTCGTTGAAGAGATCGGACGTGTTTTTGTTCGATCTCTTCATTTTTTGAAATTTGTTTTTGTGGTTTGAGTTGTGTAGTTTGTGAGTGTGTGTGAATCGGGTGATGGGGTGGATCTTGGACTCTGTCGTTTTTCCCAGAGACAGGTGTCAGTGCATAATTTTTGATTGTGCATTTTTATTTTATCTGATAGTTTGAGAATTTTAGTTATTTTTGTGTTCGTGGTAAACACGTTTGTTTTTTTTTTTTTTTTTTTTTTTTTAGCGAGGGATAGATATATGTATTACCGTTGTAGGTTGTTATAGTATATAGTTATAGCATATAGTTATATGTGTATATGTGCACATATGTTTATTATATATTTCGTTTTATGTGTTTTGTTTTATATATTTCGTATATGTGTGTGTATGTGTATGAATACATGCGTATATATAGGGGTGTATTGAAGGGGGATTCATGTAGGGCTTAACAATTTATCGGATTTAGTAAAGACGGAAAGATGTTTAGTTTAAGAAGTAATTGTTGTGTGAGTGTCTTTAAAACATAATTTCCTGAATTGGAGGTACCGTGGTTTTTGGTTTTTCAAGTGTTTGTTGCGTCTAGTGTTCATGTGTGATGTGTTTCGATTGTCGTTAATGGCATGGTTCGTGTTCATCGATTGTGTATTGAATCACGGTGTCATGGTCTGTTGTTGTTGAGGTTTGTGAAGAATCCTTTATAGTAAGTGTGGATTGTGTATTTCTACATGTTTTTTTTTTGTTTTTGTTATTGTGAGCTCTATTGTCTCTGTCATAAAGAGGGTGTTTTTTTTTTTTTTTTTTCTTTATATCATTCGTGTCTGATTGAATCTGATTGGATAGGTTCCTGTTAGAATGTTTCTGTTAATTTTCAGTTATGTGGCAGTGTCGATGTGTGTTCCCGGTTTGAGGTGCTGGTGTGAGGTGTGGACATCCACATTGCTTGGAATTGCCTTTGATTGGACAGGTTGGGGATGGTTGTGAGATGTGTGGATGGGAATGGCTTTGGTTTGTTCGTGCCAGGAGGGGGGGGGGGGGTTGTGGTTTGTCTTTGGTTTGTACTTAATGTTTTTGTATTTTAGATTTGCATTTGTTGGGTATGTTTTATATTATCAAAAAAAATACATTTTTATATAATTTTTGTGTTTATATTTTGAATATCGTTATATGGTCGTTAGGCGAACGTATTTTAGATGGTGTTATTGACAATGAAACATTTTGATTATTTTCAATTAATTTTGATCACTTTTAGCCCGCATGGTATGTATTTTTGACTGTCACGGTTTTATTACCATAGTCAATGAGCACAAAAAAAGGGGGGCAGATGATGCGTTTTATTTCGATTTGTTTATTGCCCAAACGCGGAGAAGTGTGAATGTGTACCAAATGTAAAGAGTCACTCGGTTTGATTTTCATTTATCCGCTTCACGAAATAGGAAATTGGGTTTTGTTGTTGTTAGAGGAGTGGAGTCACAAAGTGTAGATAATTGGAGTAAAGGTGATAGGGTGGTCAGTGGGATTGAGTGATTTTGTTGCAAAGCATAGTTGCAATAATGTTGAGGTTGTTGTTGTTTTTGTGGTGCCATAGATTCTCTATTGGATTAAGATCGGGTGTTTATGACGACCAGTCTGTGGTTTCTTGACCGAAGTCTTCAAGAAGTTTAGTTGTAGATTTGCTTTTGTAGATTGGAGCGTTATTTTGCAGTGGTAGGAAGTCTGTTCTTATCAATTTGCTCCCGGAAACTATTGCATGTTCATTGGGGGCCTCCAAGTATGTGCTTGAAGTAACTTTTCCCGGCAGTATTGTGGGATCTTCGATGCCATTATAGCTGAGACACCCCAAACTATTGCTTCGCCAACTCCTCTGTGATGGGTTGGCTCTGTTATGTTACGAAGGTCTTTTTATTGGGGTGTCGAGTGGAAGTATTTCTTTCCGTAGCTTCCATCTGGGGAAGGAGCGATTCATTGTTTCAAAGTTGTCCGCCAGAGCGCAGCAGGTTTCGCTAAATAGGTTCGAGCAGGGTTTGGCCGGTTTTTTATTCTTCTGGCTTATAAATGGCTTCTTTTACATTTGCTTCACAGGGCCGTCCGTGTACAGTTTTGACAATAGTTTATGTTTCTCTTATATGCTGTTTGACTCACTTGGAACAGATTTTCCTCTACTCAGAGGATCTCTTTGCACAATTGTGGTCTTCTTTATTGTTTCTTGCATTGTTTCTTTGCGCCCCCTTCCTTTGGGCACTTTGTGGTTTTGGATTTCCCCGGTTTTGTGGCAGTTTGTATCTGTGTATTATTATAACTGTGTTATTATATTAATTTCTTATTATATTGTGGGGTATATTTGTGTTTTTTGACATAAACGGTTACCTACTTCATTAGAGTCCGAGTGTTTAATTGTATTATTAAAATGTTATTTAAAGTGATTTTTGGACATAGTGCCAATTAAATGTATTTAAATGGGAATTATATTGTGGTGGTGATCATTATATTGTGGTGATGTGGTGGTCTTGGTAAATTTTGCTAAATTTTATAATTTGGTATTTAATGATGGGATCGACTAATTAATTATGAATTTCAGGTGGAAACTAATCCAATTTATTACAGACTATAGCTTCCAGGAATTAGATTGTATAATGATGTTATTATATTAAAAATTAATTAATTATAATTTCAGAGCAAAATTAATTCAATTTATTACAGCCTACGACTAAGAGTAGTTAGTTCGTTAATAGTTTTGTTTTCAAGGTACCATTGCAGATTGCAGATGAATGGCGGCATACTGGAGTTGCTGATAAGAGATGGCAGAATGCAGAGCAGTACAACAAAAATGTGATTGTCTTACACTAATAGTAGTTTGAATATTGGCTACCGGGAAATCGGACCAATTATGCCATAAGTAACATACCTTTCCTTTCCCTAACCCACAAAAATTTACTAACTATTGGCCGCCAAGGTGTCTGTAACCGGGTCGATCTCAATAATTTAACTAGTATCCTTCCATATCCTTCCAAGTATATGTAAAAACGGGTGTACTGTGGGCCCGGCGCTTTCCGGGATATCCTGCTTAATGCTTGGCAGTACATTCAAAATCAATCAATCAATCAATCAAATTCTGCCGTTAAAAAAAACCAATATCACCATTGAGTAGCCACTACAATGCAGAATGCCACCGATTGCTTGTCAAAGAGCGAAAGTTTTTATGAAAGAATATATTGTGGCTAGATATATTAGGATTGTCTTAAAATGATATCTTACAAACTGGTCTAAATCTGCAAGATGCCCTAGCTACCCTAATTATAAGATTCCGTAAGCATGCAGCTGGTTTTGGCTGACGCAAATGAAGGATGTACAGGCCAATTCTGGTAAAAAAAAAGTAACGATGTTAATTTTCAATTGATATACAAATTCTGATTTTAATTGATTGTCAGGCCGATAAAGTTTGCCCATTGTCGTGTAAGATCTTTTGGCAGACATCTCTTATGTAATGAGCCGATTAAGAGTACCTAAGAATATATTACTGGTTAAGTCTGTGATCAGTTTTAAGTGTATCACTTTTATACTCAAATATTTCCTTTTAAGTCTTCTGACCACGTCCTCTCGCTGGGTATATATAACAAGTATTTCGGCGTAACCGCAACCTGTAAGAAATGTCGAATAAAGTCAACTCTATAACTATAGGTATGTTGCCAATCAATTAGGTTTGTATTTATGCTTTAAAATTTGTGCACATGGTGCATTTGTTGATGATTTGCTTTACTTCATTTTTACCACCGGTTTCCACTCCTGTAGCTTTGCTGTTGGTAACACAAAAATGCGCCTGCATGCCTGTTATTCCTGTGAATTTTTTCTTTAAGTAGTGAAGTGACTATCAATTTCGCGAGAAGAGTTACTGGATGCTTGACTGAAAAGGCACTGTGCTGTTTTTATCTTTCTCTTACGCAAATAATCTCAAATTCATCGATAAATGGATGCAACATTTTAAGGCTACTTGTTTTAGTTGAAACTTCCTGATGTTTTTGGAAGGATGATTATTTTGCGATTAAGTCATTAAACTTTGCGATTAAGTTATTAAGTCATTACTCATTTTGTTAAACAGGCCAACGGTCTGACCGTTCGACCGCTCTGGTCTATTTCATCATAATTTGATGATAAATCATGTCTATAATGTTGACGTGTCTAGGAAGTTATAATATCGGGTGTTTAGTTGCCTATAAAAATGCTTCATCGCTTGGGATGATTTGGTTAGCAATTGTCGAGTTATACTGGCTTGAATAGCAAAATTCATCAATTTGAACGTAGAACTATCCTATGCATTTAAAACAGTGCTTTTTTCATCGCAGATTCCATCTGCATATCTGATAAAAATAAAAATTCAGTTGATGGAGTTAAAACCATCACTTATCTACTAGTCCCTTCAGAGTTGTCGTTGATTTCTTTTGGGTTGTTAGTTTTGTCATCACCATAATGATCGTGGATGGCGGTTAATGAAACCGTGCTTTCTGAATTATTTCTGGTTTCCTGTCCTTTTCTGTCTTAAGGTTATCTATATGGAAGTCGCGCTAAATTATGTTAATGTTACTAAAGGGGTTGCTGTTTAATTTTCTTCTGCTATTTGCTTTATTGCTCTGGTTGCTAAAAGTAAAGCCGATGCTTGACCATATAAGTTAAAGTGAGGAGCTGGTAGTGGAGATCTGCATAACGTACGCCATACTTTTTTTTTTTGAAATTCTGTGTCGTCCTTTGATATCTTGCGAATTATTTCTCTTCATCTGCCCAGAAAACGATAGCGACTTTTTAGAATCTCAATACTGTCGCATTCAATGTTGATCCAGTTATTATAGGGCTGACTACAAAACAGCAATTTAAAGACACTTCAGAAGAGTTTCTCGTAAAATAGGCAAAATTTACTCATTGAATGCCCTTTTGAATCAAGTGGCTTTTTGGCACATTCCCTATTAAAATCTGCTATCGAATGATACCATTGCTGCAGGTTTTTTGTAAATTTGTTTTCACAGAACTATTCTTCAGGTGTAAGTTGTTTGATATTTTGGGATACCGACTCTAGCGTTTGATCAAAATTGATGATAGAAATTTCATCAGTGAAAGCCAACATTCAATTTGCATTATTGTTGAGGAAAACCACCAGATATTCCGGAGACAACGCAACCAAATATTCTGGAGTAGGAATCCGTGACGGGTTAGTTTGGTATGACCTTTTTCTAGAACTCCCAAGAAATCATCAGCTCCCATAAAATGTTGACATTACTAGATGTACTCGTATGAAAGTGAGGATCTGCCAATATCCTTGCACAAGATAAATATCCTTGCACATCTCAGGTTTAAGATTCTGGGGTTGCAACTTTTTTGTGATTCTTGCCAAGACAAAAGTCTTGATCACATTAAATTTGATCTCACCTGTAAGCCTGAGTTTATGAAGGCTCTGCCACTGTTCGTATGCCAGAGTGATCCGAGATGAATAATCTTTTGAATGGACTATCAAACTAGTATAAAATCACCTATTGTTTTGGATTTGGGTTCTTCTCCTGGAACTTCGTCATTTTCCTTGAAGCGTAATATAGGCTATGGTGAATGCGTTTGTCTGCCTTCTTAGTGTGTTTTGATTATTGCAGAGTCTGGATGGAATTGCTTAGGAATTCTGATTTGAAGCAACTACAGGTGTTAAGATATAGGTAATAGATTTGAATTAGCTCTCCTCGTATTTATAGTCCGATTCTTCTTTATCGTTTATGGCACATATCAAGTCGATCATTAAATTTGTTCAATCCTCGCCGCTGACCACAACGGCTTGACCAATTGTGTGCAAAATCGTTCGTTGGGCTGATCACCTACAGCGATCAGTAAATAGTTCGTTAATTACAGAACAATACATTAACTCTGACGGATTTTTATCGGAATGCATTCAACATAAGAGCAACACTTCTATACCGCAAATGGTTCCGTTGTTTTATCACACCATCCACAAATTAAACCAATTAATTTAATTAAAAACGCATCAATATCGACGACACGCCTTAAAACATTTTTTTGTATTCAAATTCACTTCTTATCAACTCGTCTCATTTTTCCACCTTACATTACTTCATATTCCAAAACTTTAGTCTATATAACATTAACATTTTCCTTTCGTTTTGTTGGTGTTGAACACTGTTTGTGATAAGAAATATAAAATTACATTTTATAAAAATAAAAAAAAATAAAAGAAAATTTTAAATTTTTAATTTAATAAAAGTTGTGAAAATTGAAAAGAAGAAAATTTTTTATAAAATGAAAATCATAAGCTTTCGTACACAATGATAATAAAAATCATGATGATATTTAATATTGCTAATTGAATTATACGACTGTACGTATATATGTGTATAACTTTATACTTAGCTTAAGTTTTGAAAGTTTGAGCGTAGTTTTGTATGTAAGGTGAAACCCGTTCCATACATAGTTTTCAAACCTCGTTTTTGCTATCTCCTGCATCTTGGCTGGAGGTTTATAACACCTTGGTTTAGATAATGAAATAGATGAGGGAGTTGTTTTGATCAAATAAAAGCTTGTCAAATTTAATACTAAACTTCACACGCTTTATATTAAAACTTAATGTTTTTTAAAGCTGTTTAAATTATGAAAATATCATTTAGTTATCCCCTAGTTAAAAATATGTAATTTAACGTTCTAGTGAAAATCAAAACAAGGATGCAAATCTCGATATGTTACCATTTGTAAGTTTTTCGGTTAAACCTTTTACTAAAGTATCCTTTCCGGGATGGACATTACTAATTCGGGCTGTTTTCGTGACTATTTTGCCTGTGGTAGATTTAGTTCTCGCAGAAGCAATTAAAAAATTACCGGGTAAAGTGTATTATAATCATCATTATGAAGATAATCAAGAGGCCGGAAATTGAGTAGCGCCCTGTCATTTATTTCCCATGATAAAAGCTCTCTATTTTCTGGCGGAATGTTTGTATTATCAATGTGGGATAGTTTGACGAACTTTTTCTTAAATTCGCCATAACTAATTTATGCAAGAAGATATTTTTTTTATGTAAGCGGGTTGCTTCTATCGTAAATTTGGCAAAAATCAGGTCGTCCAGTTTAAAATTGTGTTTCAAGGTAGTGGATCTAACTGAAAATTTAAAGGTAAACTTATTAGCCAGGAAATGGAGTGTTTGCGTAGCTAAATAAGGAGCATTATCTATATATGTTGTAGCACATAAACGGAAATATTAAATTCTTGAACTGGAACTTTTACGTCAAAGTATCCTTTCTTATAACTATTTTGATTACACTGTCTTGAATAGTAAAGGGTTTACTAGAAGATTTGAAATCAATGATTTTATCCGGATACATTTAGCACAGAGGCGACGAAAACTACTTGGACCTTTGTGGTTGTGCTAGAAGTTTTAAAAACAAGATGGTGATGCAAGTAACTAATTTGTGTTGTAGGTTTGATATTTTATTATTCTGGGACAAGTTCAATATGGCCTAGCATTAAATACTCCAGTAAAAAAATTGAAAAGGTTTCTCTAAGTAAACTATCAGAGCTTAATCTTGTCTCGAGTGCAATGCGTCTAAATAATGCTTGTGAGAAGCTTTCACCTTGGTTTGGTGGGTTTGGCTTGAATGGTAATTGTATGCATACACGGTTATCGACATTATTTGACGTTGCTATAGGAAATTTCATAGTCACCGGTCGTAAAGTGTTGGTTAAAGGTTTGGCTTAAACACACTGCGGCCTTGAGTTCGCTCTCAAGAGCGATAGTTAATTTTCTATTACAATTTCTATTACAGCCAAGATAATTGACAATTTGACAATTTAAGACAATTTTTTCTTTTTAAGATAATTAACAGTCAGAAGTTATGAATTTATCGGGTCCTTCCGATCCGGTTGGATCGGAAATGAAGAAGGTCCGGATAAACATCCATTATTCTAAATTTGTTACAGATACGTACATAAAATCATGAAATGATCTGCTTGTAGAAAGTATTTGGAATGCATTATGACAACGTTTGGAACAAAAATCTTCAAAAGCATCCATTCGCTTGGTTAAAAATGCCAAAAAATCATCTATTCAAGAATATTCGGTTACAGAAGTTTCATACCTCCGAGTCTAAATAACCTATTCAAAGATTACGTTTAATAACAAGTGGACCAAGTGATTTGAGTGCACAAACAGTCACACCTATATTATCATAGATTTTAATTATGTTAGATGCAAAATCTCCTGTCTCCAGTAATCAAGCGCTGGTTTCCGTTTAAAGAACCTATATCCGGTGTTGCACGATGGTTAAACTGACATTCAGCAAACCTTGTAAAGTTACAGGCTCTTATTTAATCATTTGTTTATTTGGTGCCCACTGATAGATAAAATACTTTTCCTTGGTATGGTTTGGCTTTTCAAGAGCTGATTTTGCATTGCATTTTTTGAAGTCTTTTCAAAATTAGAAGCGCGGCGTCACTTTCCGTTTACGATCGTGAATAGTCGTTTGTTGTTTGCTATCCATTTTACAATATTGAAACAATATCTTTTTCCATCATTTTGAAATCACTTGCCAGTGAGCCAATGAGATATTCAGGCAGGTCTATTATTGATGTTATTATTGAACTTCTTTTTCATCAGTTTTTGACCAACTATTTTCATGATACTGAAATTAAAACTCTTTAGTTTTAAAGTTTCTAAAATACAGTAGGTTAAATATGTGTGTGTCTACACATATGCGTCCCCAATGATGCTCGTTAGCAATATTTTGGCACCGCCATCCTTGTAGCTTAGATAAAGCAGTTCGAAATTTCCAGCTGCTCTTAAACGGGCTCTTTAATGGCACTAAATTCGCCGTTAAAAATCTAATTAAGGTACAATAAATGTATTCAATGACCCTCCCTTTTGCCATGGTGCCAACAATGGTAAATCGATCTGATTGAGTCCTGCTTTCATCTTGGATTTGTCGATGGAGCGTTTTCCTAATGGGACTCCTAGATACAACTAAGCTTCTTCATCTCTTAAATCTGTAAAAGCTCTTCTTATACAGGAAGTTTAGTATCCTTGACGTGTTTTTCACATTTATTTACGTGTAGAGTGGCATATTTCACCTGATTTAATTTCAGCCCCAATTTCAGCCCCGAGGTCAGCCGCAAATGCCAAGATTATTATATTGTGCCGTGTGTAGAAAGTATTCATATTGTTTTATTATATTATTATATTATTATATTATTATATTATTATATTATTATATTATTATATTATTATATTATTATATTATTATATTATTATATTATTATATTATTATATTATTATATTATTATATTATTATATTATTATATTATTATATTATTATATTATTATATTATTATATTATTATATTATTATATTATTATATTATTATATTATTATATTATTATATTATTATATTATTATATTATTATATTATTATATTATTATATTATTATATTATTATATTATTATATTATTATATTATTATATTATTATATTATTATATTATTATATTATTATATTATTATATTATTATATTATTATATTATTATATTATTATATTATTATATTATTATATTATTATATTATTATATTATTATATTATTATATTATTATATTATTATATTATTATATTATTATATTATTATATTATTATATTATTATATTATTATATTATTATATTATTATATTATTATATTATTATATTATTATATTATTATATTATTATATTATTATATTATTATATTATTATATTATTATATTATTATATTATTATATTATTATATTATTATATTATTATATTATTATATTATTATATTATTATATTATTATATTATTATATTATTATATTATTATATTATTATATTATTATATTATTATATTATTATATTATTATATTATTATATTATTATATTATTATATTATTATATTATTATATTATTATATTATTATATTATTATATTATTATATTATTATATTATTATATTATTATATTATTATATTATTATATTATTATATTATTATATTATTATATTATTATATTATTATATTATTATATTATTATATTATTATATTATTATATTATTATATTATTATATTATTATATTATTATATTATTATATTATTATATTATTATATTATTATATTATTATATTATTATATTATTATATTATTATATTATTATATTATTATATTATTATATTATTATATTATTATATTATTATATTATTATATTATTATATTATTATATTATTATATTATTATATTATTATATTATTATATTATTATATTATTATATTATTATATTATTATATTATTATATTATTATATTATTATATTATTATATTATTATATTATTATATTATTATATTATTATATTATTATATTATTATATTATTATATTATTATATTATTATATTATTATATTATTATATTATTATATTATTATATTATTATATTATTATATTATTATATTATTATATTATTATATTATTATATTATTATATTATTATATTATTATATTATTATATTATTATATTATTATATTATTATATTATTATATTATTATATTATTATATTATTATATTATTATATTATTATATTATTATATTATTATATTATTATATTATTATATTATTATATTATTATATTATTATATTATTATATTATTATATTATTATATTATTATATTATTATATTATTATATTATTATATTATTATATTATTATATTATTATATTATTATATTATTATATTATTATATTATTATATTATTATATTATTATATTATTATATTATTATATTATTATATTATTATATTATTATATTATTATATTATTATATTATTATATTATTATATTATTATATTATTATATTATTATATTATTATATTATTATATTATTATATTATTATATTATTATATTATTATATTATTATATTATTATATTATTATATTATTATATTATTATATTATTATATTATTATATTATTATATTATTATATTATTATATTATTATATTATTATATTATTATATTATTATATTATTATATTATTATATTATTATATTATTATATTATTATATTATTATATTATTATATTATTATATTATTATATTATTATATTATTATATTATTATATTATTATATTATTATATTATTATATTATTATATTATTATATTATTATATTATTATATTATTATATTATTATATTATTATATTATTATATTATTATATTATTATATTATTATATTATTATATTATTATATTATTATATTATTATATTATTATATTATTATATTATTATATTATTATATTATTATATTATTATATTATTATATTATTATATTATTATATTATTATATTATTATATTATTATATTATTATATTATTATATTATTATATTATTATATTATTATATTATTATATTATTATATTATTATATTATTATATTATTATATTTTTATATTATTATATTATTATATTATGCATACTCGAATCGATCGGTGGCTTTACTTTTGGCGTTACCCTCGATGCATCGTGAGAAGATAATTACGCAGATTTCGAGAGTTTCCGGTAAAAATATCAATCATCAAAATCAACCCACCAAATCAGGTTCACCTAAACCAAAGCTGACATGGTAAATTTTTGCTAGATTGTTGATACTGTACGGACCAGCAATGGCGTGTAAAAATTGATTTTTTTTTATAGTTATATTCACTAAATAGGTCTCACATTTATTATTCATGTTTCTAATTATTATTTTAATATTTTTGAATTATAATTGATTATTTTTAATACTTTAATTAAAATTATTTTTATTTTTATTGGTCGAACGAGTTGTTTGTTATAAATTAATTTGTTATTTATTTTTTTTTTAAATTTTATGTTTGTCCGTTTATCGATATTGATATAGTGATAGTGCGATAGAAAGGATATTATTATTGGATGACATTACAATTAATAATGCTAACGTGCATCAGTTTATGTATATTTACCTATATATGCTATATATAAACATAATATGCAAAATTCATTTAAATGTTGTATCGTGGAAGGAGTATATTTCAGGTGAATTTATAGATAAGCGAGCTGTTATTTAATACATTTTTACCTATCTCCTACCCGAGTTTCGTTATTTGTTGGTGTGCAACATTATAATTATGCTGTGGAGCAGTAACAAAAAAAAAATTCAATTTGGGTATATTCACTAATGTTATTGTTAGGGATGAACATAAGGATTTTTTTTCTCTCATTTTTAAATTTATGTTATTTAAAAATATTATAATTTACATGTTTTGTAACAGGCACTCGTGCTATTACACCATATTATGTAGGTGTACATATATGTTATTTATAATTCATGTTGAACATTTTATATTATATAATGTATAATAAATATAATTTACATACTGTATATATATAGTACATATTTCAATTAACGTTACTTGTAAAATAATAGGTATATATATATATATATATATATATATATATATATATATATATATATATATATATATATATATATATATATATATATATATATATATATATATATATATATATTTATTTATATATATATATATATATATATATATATATATATATATATATATATATATATATATATATATATATAATGTACATACTGCAGAGGAATCTATAATTAAGTTATATTCTTGATGGATGTTTTACAAAATAGGCATTATGTTTCAAACATCCTTTTTTATGATGTACAGGAAACAAGGAGTAACATATAATATGATGGAAATTATTTTTACGCAACTTTAATTTTTATTCCTCGAATCAATTACGTTAATTAAAGTTATAAGGTCTGCATATGGTCTAAATGCAAAATAGTACTATATACATAATGGGTTAGAAGACTAAGGCATGAGCCTTTAATGGTATTTCTCAATCGTGGTTTTAATACGAATTTTTCCTGCATATAACAAAGTAAAATTGATAGCAAATTACTTGTTGTTCGAGTAAAATAATTGTGTTTAGGAAAATCGAGTAGGCTTAGTTTCTTATTGAAATATATTTTTTGTTTTTTTTTGTCATTATTGCATAATGCATATAGTTTTACGAAAATAGTGAATACTATCTTGTGATTTGGTGTGTGTCAAAATGTGTATATTTAATGCTGTGCAAGCGTGCATATAGTTAGACATTTCTTATACTGAAAAATGTATTTAGTCAAATATGAATATTTTTACAACATAATCTTGCTTTATTTATGCTATTAAAGCTTAAGAGGGTAACAAATTATTTTTATTTTTTTCATATAATTAATTATTATTGTGTTGTCAACATTGCTGCTCTGCGTTCTTTTAGAAATAAAGTTTTTTAACATGCGAAAAAACTCATGTAGTGCAGTTTAGACTTTTTTTTTATTTAATGGTAAAATTAAGTTTATAGAATTTTAATGATAATATCGATATTTCAAATTTTATTAAATTAGTTTTTTTTTATGTTCTAATCTATGCCATCTGATCTGGGGTCAAAGCTCTCCCAACTCGTTCGTGGTTATTGTAATGTCCTATTTTACGCAGTCGCCAGCCAAATTGAGGTCGCACGAATTAAATAACCATCTGCGCATTAAATTGCTCCAGCCCGTCTGTATACTGGCATAAAAGATGGTTAGATGGAAAAAATATTAATTATCACTCAAATTTTTTTTTTACACAAGATAGGCAACAAAACTTCTATCCTAGGCACCAGGTCAAGACGTATTTTTATTCTACGAATATTATTTATATACATGTGAGCTTTTGTATTCTCTACTATGCCAATGATACTGAATGAGCCAAATTTGTACTGAAAGCACAAATACACTGACGTTTCTACCTATGGAATATTTGAAATCTCTGATCAAGAACTATATAAGAGCAAGCAGATTGACGTACTGAGATAGTTGATTTTAAAGAGTGAATATGGAAATAAGGGATAAATTATACAAATCGGGAAATTTAAGTGGCAGCTATGAACATCCGAACTTCGTAACAATTGGTATCAGAAGTGGACTTTGCTAATTTTGCAAATGCTTAATATCAACACCTTTACATCTCAGCAGTTGAGAGCAGTTGAGAGGTGAACTACTAGAAGTTCAGCCGGAAGGAAATATCATTACATCAGGAGAATGCAAAACAGCGATAGGAAATCAAGAGTTTAGAGGCAAGTGAAGTAATTTTATTGGCTACAACGAAGCTATAGCTGTTCCAGGTCAGCTATATCTATTTTTGATATGATATAGCTTTTGATATGGTGGTGCTCCTAAACTCACTGTTACTGGAAGCACTTAGTATAAGGCACTCAATTAGGCATTCAGTATAAGGTGCTAAATTAGACTAACAAAGCAATAAATTAAACCAGCATGGTATTAAATTAAGCGCCTAATTAGACCAACAAGGCGCTAAGCTAGATTATCAAGGCGCTAAATTAGACCAGCTCAAACGCGAGCTAAGAACAAAGATTAAATCAATCAATGAAGATTTAGATAAGAAAGATGAAAACAATCATGGAAATTATAGAAGCAAAGTTGCAAGCAATATAGGCACAAAGGTATTCTAAAATCTCCTGCACTCAATGGCGAGACACCGTTTAAGAATTTTAAGGTGTGATTTAATGTGGCCGATATACATAGTGCGTGAAATACACTGATGAACGACTTAATGCTCTTGGCCAACCAGATCTGCAACAGATACTAACTGCGAAAGGATCTTGAAGGAGGTGGAACTCAAGTACTGACAGTCTGATATTCAGAACTTATTCAAAAACTAGCTACATATTAGGAGACAGCAGCGGTTACGAAACTCGCAAGACTGGCATACATGGTAAAGCTTCTATGGAACCATGTGACTATAAGCAATCATTATTGCAGCCTGCAAACCTTAACCAAGGAAATAGAACTGAGAGACTGTGACAGTTGGACGCACAGAGAAAGTTCGAAGATCAGTATGGTTATGTTTACTTCTTTTATTGTAAATTTATGATCGTCAATGTGATAAAGGCTACAATATTTACATTTAGATTTCATATTGCAGTCATTGGTATAGTGTGCCCAAAAATAGAATAGAATTCTGCCGTAATGATCATTAGGCGTCTGAAACCGGGTCGTTTCTATCCTGCATGGAAAATATTTATCGAAATATAAATATATGAAAATCCCTCCTATCTTACCGTTTGTTAAATATAAAAATGCTGTAGGAATAGGACTGGCGTTAACCGGAATACTTGACAAGCACTTGGTTTCACAGTCAATCAATCAATTAATTAATCAAGCAAATCAATCAATTAATCAATCAAGCAATATTACAATTTAGTCTCCTGGGCAAATGATCAATTTGGTTTTAGCCTAATTTAGTTCAAGTTTAAGTTGCCATTGACGTTTCACAGTTTTCGGTGAGTTGAAATTTGTACTACATCATAGTTACCTTTTTCTGTTTAAAGATAATTCCCTTAGCTGTTTACTTAAGTGTGTATTTAGGAGCTGATTTCTTGACCAAAATTTGACACTTTCATATGTCAAATTCTCTAAAGCTTTAATGTCTGCATACACAAATGTGTGAGTTGGTTAACATTTTTAGTTTTGTATACAACTTTTGACACCGCTCACTGTATAACAACCAAAATTTTAGCGCATTAAGTACATCATCCGATAAAATTTACTGGTCTAAGTGATACGGTAATTATTTCAGTGGACAAATATTAAATAAAAAACGATTTTAATTGCGGTTATACTTTAACAAGTGGTTTTAGATGGATTTGCCAATTTTGAAAGACTCTTACAATTAAGCTGATTAAATTAGCTTTCATTCCTTATTGAAATGTTAAAAAAACATATTTTGATATGGAAATGTTCTCTAACTTTAGAAAACATTATCCACCAATGTGCTTTTCCATTTAGTGCTGAGCAAAGTTTATTTCCCAAGAATATATCCCTACACTGCTAAACGATATTATTTCGTAAATATATTTAACTTCCAAATTCACTCATATGACCACCCTTTAAAATAAAAGTCGCACGTATCATGTTTTAAGTCATCTTCAACACTTTACATCATCAAAAATATGTTCGAACAATATGTACACAAAATTGTGATTGGTGAAAAGTCGTCAAGTTTTCATAAATATGAATTCCAACATATTGTGCTACTTACATACGAGTCGCATATTATATATATATTGCAAAAATATAGTATAATGTACGAGTATAAGACTTTATAAAGACTATTGATTTTGTATTTATAACCAGATTAAGTATGTGAATGACATCAACCCTTTTTACATCATTTCATATAATATTTTGTTGGTAAGTTTACTATAATATCGAATTTGGTACAAACATATTTCAAAAATACGAAATTTGTGCTATTATTTTATGACTGAGGGCTACAACATCAACATATTTTATATACATATTATATGATTTACAGAGTACGAGAACATATATAGGCAAATTCAAATAATTAGTAAACATTTAGGCCATGGTTGGTTCTTGTCGTATCGATAATCCGGCAACGAATTCGATATTCAAATCGATATCAGATAAAATGCATCGTGTTCCATATAGCATCAATTTAAAACGGACTCTATGAACGATAGTAAGCTATAGGTTAATTTTGTCCGGTTATCGATTATTTCATTTAAATTTAGTGTAAAATAATTTTTTTTGTCTAGTTTATATAAAAGGCTTATATAAACTAATGGCACACAATTTTAATGTTTTATTTATAGAAAATTTAGTCGATTTATAGACATTAGTCGATTTGCAGGGTAGATCCACATCAGTTGTGGAATTTGTTAATTCACCTGGTTGTGAATTGCTGTAAATGTTTAAACGCGTTTAAGATTGGTTGCTAGATACAAGTGTCTACTACAAAATGGATGTCAAGTTTTTGTTTCTGATCTCTTTAAACTCAAACATCGCTATATTGACGATATATTTAAGAACATATTATACAGAATGATAACCTACAAAATCATATTTGTTCAACAAGTCAAATCTCAGAATAATTTTCTATTATGTATACCAGACCAGATGATACGATATTCACATAAACATTTCCAACCTACCAAAAAAAAAAAAAAAAAAAATCGAAACGAAAAGTAATATCCTTGTCAAACATTTTTGAAATATTGAAAATTTATCAACAAACAACAACAATAAAACGAGATAAAAAGGAAATTTGACATTTCCTTGAAACGATTTTTCGACAACTTTATTTCGTTGCCTATTGTTTGATTGATTAAAAATTATGTCAACAATATGTATACGTACAACAATGAAAATGTCCATTTTCCTTGCCAGATTGTGAGAATGGCAATATTTATATCGAACGCATATATAACGTTCGTACATACAACAATTTTAATTATTTTTGTCCAACAAATGTCACTTAACAGTGTTGACCGTGCGTTACAGCTCCGTCAATATATTATTTGCAAAATACTATATGCGTGTTACTATATATGGATGTGTATTGGAAAAAATTAATTAAGGATATTATACGAAATGATAGAATTTAATTAAAAGGATTTTATATAGCAAATGATTAGATAATATTTTAAGATGTAAACACCAAATGAGACGCAATTAGATTAATGGATCTTACACATTTTTTTGACGAGTTAGGAAATTCACTGTGTTATTTCACTGTAGGGACGGGAAATGTGCTGTTAAGGATTATAGAAATGATTATAAATCACCTAAATTTAGTTAGATCTATACTAGAGATACTAGAGTTATTAAAACAGTATATATATATATATATATATATATATATATATATATATATATATATATATATATATAACCATGTGATTATATTGGTTATTATATCATCCTTTGAATGATGTACAAAGTAGCATATTTGAATTAACGAACCGGTTCAAAGGATTGGACGATCCCCAAATATTCATCTCAAGTTCTTTAGATACGTTGAAGAACGATTTAAAGGTGGCTCTAGAAGAAGTTAAGCATTTAAAATTGCACATGAAAAAGACTGAAGATGAGTACAAAAGTCTTCGAGAACGCGTGTACCATTTGGAAGCATCACAAGATTCAATACAGCAGGAAAAAATTAAAGGTACATTAGTTATAACAGGTATACCTCAGAATAATTATGATAATAATGAGCTTGTTTTAAAAGTATTGAAGTTGAAGAATGAATTGCTAGCAATGATATTATCATAATTACTAGCAAACTTCTATTTTTAATAAAATGAGAAGTGTAAAACGCCTCTCTACGGAGGTGTTGGGGTTGAATTTTAACATTTATAGTTCCAGAGTATATTGATTATGCAAAAATTAACAGCATTACAGTCCAAGTTATATACAGAGGCTAAGCTGATCAAGAAAAAATTTAAATTCAGTTTTTTTGGGTTAAGAACGGCGTCATTATGCTACGTAAAGATGACTCCTCGCAGATTTTATATATTCGGTCGTTTAACCATCTCCACAACATTAGAACATCATTTCAGCGGGTACCGGTCGAAACTGGATATTTTACAACTGGATCTGACGAAACAGGATAATTCAAAACTGGATATTTCGAAACGAGATAAGGTACAAAACGAGATATGGTACAAAACTGGATATTTCAAAATAGAATATTTCAACATGTGATTTAAACTTAAAATGATTTTTTAGGAAAGTTCTGGAATATGGCCAATTAGGAAGGAACTCGGCGAATTCTTAACCGATTATGATGAAATTCGATACGCAGGATGAAAATGAAATTTGGAAATGATTTTTTGGAAAAGTTCGGGAATATGACCAATTAGGGAGGAACTCTGTGAGTTCTCCGATTTTGATGAAATTCGATATGTGCTATCGAACTGTTCTATCGAACAGCGAAAAAATAAAGAATTTCCAAATCGTAAATAATTACTTTTTTAACTGTTCAAGATTGAAATTTTTCTATCGCTACTAAATAACAATATGTATGTAATATATTATGTACATGATTTTTAATGTAATTTTCACTATAGAGCTCGATCTTGTTTATATTAAATAATCAAATAATCCCGCTTTTAACTGAAAATGATTTTATAATTTATTTACTTTTTCTTTGATTATTTATTTAATTTTTCTCACATAGATTCTCTAAAGAGAAGAAAAGTTATATTAAGTAGAAAAATAAAAAATACATGAAGATAAATTTTACTGACAGTAAATTCGATCAAGTCAATGATTATTTTAATAAGATGAGAAAAGCAGCAATTAAAAAACCCATTAAGTGAAGAAAAATTTTATCTCTCTGCTTGAAATTATTCAAGTATCAAACCTCGCCGAGTTCCTTCCTAACTGGCCATATTCCCGCACTTTCCTAAAAAATCATTTTAAGTTTAAATCACATTTGATTTGATTGATTGATTTTGAATGTACTGCCAAGCATTAAGCAGGATGTCCCGGAAAGCGCCGGGCCCACAGTACACCCGTTTTTACATATACTTGGAAGGATATGGAAGGATACTAGTTAAATTATTGAGATCGACCCGGTTACAGACACCTTGGCGGCCAATAGTTAGTAAATTTTTGTGGGTTAGGGAAAGGAAAAGTATGTTAGTTATGACTTAATTGGTCCGATTTCTCGGTATCCAATATTCAAACTACTGTTAGTGTAAGACAATCACATTTTTGTTGTACTGCTCTGCATTCTGCAATCTCTTATCAGCAACCCCAATGTGCCACCATTCATCTGTAATCTGCAGAGGTTTCCTGAAAACAAAATCTATTAATGCACTAATTGCTCCTAGCCATAGGCTGTAAGAAATAGAATTAATTTCAATCTGAAATTATAATTTAATTAATTATAATATTATAAAATTATAATTCTGCAATCCATATGCTGTAATAAATTTGATTAGTTTCCCTTGAAATTCGTTCCGTTGCGTTTTCGCTAAAAATTAGGTGTTAATTTAGTACCGTACTATAGTGGTAATATAAACCATAATATAACAGTACAAAGGTATGAAATAATATAACGTACAATAATATAACAATATAAACACCAAAATTCAAATCTGAAACATAAGAATATACAGAATATAAAATATAAAGATATAGAAATTAATTAAATAACATCGGCATTTGTACGCAAATTAAATGGAGCAGCGATACTTGATTCGTCACTTATTATTTTACGGCTCTTAAGATCTTCGTTAAAATATGTAATTTGTAGGAAAAGCCAGCATCCATAATCTTCGGGATGATAGCTTTCAAAAACGTCACGTATTTGAGCATACGGATATTTTTTTTGGGTTTATACAAAATCTTCAAAGCTTTTCTGGTACAGATATAATTTATGTAACTTCATTTTATTAAATAAAATTGATCTTTCAACATATAAATTTTAATTTAAACCCTAAAACAGACCACCCAAATATTACGAACAGACAAAACCACTCTACACTCCAACAAAACTAAAAGATCCTAAGAATACAAATTTTACCTTAAAAACTAATAAATTTAGAGTTATTAGTTAATTTAGAAATATTTTATCTATTTGATATATTTTATTTATTTGTATATAGATTAGAAAAATGTTTGCAAACTACACTTTCCTAATTTACTTGTTGAACTGCCCAAAAAAACTAGAAATTGAATTTTATTAAAATAATTAAACAATTAAACTTGATCAAATCCACCGTTTTTTTTTTCAATTACACAATGTACTTGCATTAAAATCCTATTTATGTTTACTTTAAAACCAAAAACACTAGCAATCGAATTTTAATAAAATAATTAAACAACTGAATTCGATCAAATCCACCGTTTTTTAGCAATTACACCATTTTAAGTTTAAATCACATGTCGAAATATCCTGTTTTGAAATATCCAGTTTTGTACCATATCTCTTTTTGTACCTTATCTCGTTTTAAAATATCTAGTTTTGAAATATCCAGTTTTGTACCTTATCTCGTTTTGTCAAATCCTATTTTGAAATATCCAGTCTTAAAATGTCCAGTTCTGAGCGGTTCCCCATTTCAACCGTAATTTTTTTTATAAAGTATAAACTTTTTTTTAATCTTTGTTTACATTAAAGTAGCTGTTCACTATTTGTTTTTGTTTTTATTTTCAATGACATTGATTTAGCTGTCAATTTCAACCCTAGAGTTGGAATTATAATTTTAAATTTTATAGTAATTCCAGTTCTTGTAGTACTATTTTTCGATAGAAGGAGTATTAGTTTTCTTTTTATAATATTGTTAGTACTTTTTTTTTTACATAAAATTAAATTTTTTATGTGGATTTTCGAACTGAAATACTTGTTTTGTTAATTTAACTTTTGTGATATTTACACTCTTTAATGTGGCGCTAGTTGCTCTTGCTAAAACGAATTTTAATTTTATTTTTAGCATTTTCAGAAATTGGGTTGTAATCTTTACTTTTATATTGGTTTTAATTAATGTGTTATTACTAATCTTACATACAGTTCATATTGGTTTAATTAGTACTAAAATGCTGCTTTTAGTATTATTAGTACTTTTTTGTGTCTTACGTATATTAAATATTTTTGATTGTGTTCACAAACTTTTTATGAAGTATGGTTCATATGTTTGCTTCTATTATTTTATTGTATTGGAATTTATGAATGAAATTGTTTTTAAGCTTTTTTATGGCCTTATTATGATGGTTGAGGATATTGGTTATAATGCAAAACATTAGAAGCATACGTAAAAAATTTAATTCATTATTATTTAATTTACAAGCATTAAGTATCGATGTTGATATTATTTTGTTAACAGAAACCTGGATTTCAAGTTCTGAAATAAAAAATTATAATTTGCAGGGCTAGCCGTTTTATGCTAACTGTAATGATCACTATAGGGCTGGTAGTTTGCGGTCATCCATTATCCATAGTGTGTGTTCGTTAAATTTTGCCATCAGTTGACGTATTGAAATTAACTATCCACTTTGGTAATTTACAGATTTCTTTCATATTGATATATCGATTTAATTCATGTAAGTTTGACACATTTATATCAGAGTTAAATGATTGCCTAGAATCAGATCGATCGAAACATAAAATTTTACTTGGCAATATCAATTTTGACTTACTGAAAGATTCCCAGTTGAAGGATGATTATTTGATGTTATGTGGATCTTTTGGTTTGGATTCCATCTTGAATAGCGTTACTAGACCGGACGCTGGCACATGCCTCGATCACGTCTTCTCAACAACACATAGTCTACAGTATAATATTGTTGTAAAAAAACTTAAATCTGTATGTGACGGATCATAATACCATTGTGTTATTCTTGAGCTTGTTTAATTTCAGAAAAATAAATAGGCAGTTTAAATCTGCGCTTTATAAAACCGTTATAGATTATGCTGCGCTGTCAGAAGCTTTGTTTTTGAATGATTGGAATTCAGTTTTTTGACTTTAAACAAAATTAAATCTACGTTTAAAATTAATCGTATGAATTGTAAATTAAATCTTTGGATGACTGATGCATTGTTAAATTTAATTAATTTTCGTTATAGGTTAGTTAAAAGATTAGCTAGAAATCCAACGAATGAACGCTATTATTTCGAAAATAAAAGTTTTAGTTCCACGTGCTAAAGAATCGTTTTTCAAAAATAAATTTAGTGCAGTCACTGATCTAAAATCTAAGTAGACTGTTATAAATCGTGCTTTGGGTACCAAACAAATCAAAAATATTGTAACATCTATTGATGAAGGTAACAATAATTTAGTCACAGACCCTCATAAGATTGCTAAAGTTTTTACCGATCATTTAATTTGTATAACCCATAACATTATTGCTAGTTGTATTGAAGACATAGTGTTTGAGGATGCCATCAAGGATCGTTTTCATGTGCACGAGTATAGCTCCAGCTTTTTCTGTTACCCTATTTGCGAATCAGAAATTGTGGATATTGTCATTAATCTTAAGCCTAGTAGCTCTGCTGGTATTGATTTCATTTCGAATTTAGTGATTAAAAAAGTGATTTTAAGTATTGTTCATGTTTTGACATTCGTCTTCAATTTGTTCTTGTCAAAGGGAGTCTTTCCTGACAAACTAAAAGTAGGAGTTGTAATACCATTGTTTAAAAAAGATGCAAAACTTGATCCTATAACACTTTTAAGTACCTTTTCAAAAAATTTTGAAAAACTTATTAAATTCAGTGTATTGAACTATTTAAATAAAATCAATTAAATTCTAGACGGGAGGCAGTTTGGGTTTACAAAAAATTCATCTACTGAGAAAACCCTACTTTCATTTTTATCGCCGTTACATCAACATTTAAATGACAATCTTAAGGCTGCTGCTTTTTTCATTGACTTCTCTAAAGCTTTCGATACTGTCAACCATAATATTTTATTAGCAAAACTGTCTCGTATCGGGTTTAGAGGTATTACATTACATTTTTTCAAATCTTATTTGCAAAATCGATTGCAAAGTGTCCGCTTAGTGTCTATAGCGGTGAAAAGTTGGTAAATGTAGGGGTTCCACAAGGATCTGTCCTGGGGCCTCTGCTGTTTTTGATTTACTCTAATTCAATTTTTAGTTTAAAATTACAAGGGAATATTGTTGCTTTTGTAGCTTCGTTGAAAGACGACATTAAATTTGACATGGGTTTAGTTAAGAAATGGTGTAACGTACATGATATGATTTTAAGTGGAAAATCAAAAGTAATGAATTTTTATGTGAGTAGCAGGGTTGGGCGTTTTACATGTAAAAAACGTTTTCTCCATTTTACATGTAAATAACGTAAATTACAAAAAAAATGTGTATATTACAAAAATATGTAAATTATATTTAAAAAACGAGAATCCATCCAGAAATAATTTAAAATATTGAATAAATGATACAAACATTTGTTTTTTAAGAATAACTTGAATTAGAAAATCCAATTAAACATTTTATTTAAATGGTTAATCATAATTATTTTCAACTTTTAGTTATCTACATTGAGACTATAAAAATTACCTATCCTTCTACAATGCCATCTGTTTACGTCTTAAACTAGTTCTTATATTCGACAAAATAAACAACTAGTGATATAGTGCCATCTAGCTACATTTGAATAAACTAAAATAAAATATTTTTAAGAGTGCATATTTCTTTCGATATGTAGCGGAAAACTAATTGCAATTTGACGTTTAATCATAAATCAAATAATTCTCTGCAGTGAAATAAATGAAGTGAATCTATACTCGTTTGACTGGCTTTTAAATTTAAATCTTTATTAATTTCAAACAGGACAAAATCAACCAAACTATCACTACCCGTCTCACCCTCATCAAATAAATGTATGCCTGAAAATACTAGCCCTATTCTATCCATTCGATAAAATTCCTATGCATGATGCCTTTGATGTTCAGAGGTAGCGAATATGATTATCGAAGCGTGGAACTGTAGTGAATTTTATTAATTCAATTTAATTTTTCTTACTCTAATTACAATTAATAATTTTTCATAACCTAAGTTTGCAGCAATACCATTATACTAACCTTACCATAGAATTAATACTAGATAAATTGATTAATACAATAATAATTAAATTTGGGAAAAATATTCTTTTTGAAACCCAGCAGTTACCATTCCAGGAATTCCATATGCTAATTCCTCTTACGAAAAACGAAGCGTTCATCAAATTACATTTATTGATAGCAGGTGTCAAGATTTCATTGTCAAAATATTTCTTATCATAGGAAAGTTGCACTTTATTTTACATTTATACATATGTACAAATATCACAATAAATAAACACAAATACACTACACTGTAGTATATAGTCAATTTTTCTTTAATTAAGAGATTTGGTAACAGATGGCGATAATTGTAATGAAAAAGTTGATTTATATTTTACAGTATGTATAAAATAATCGTTTACATTTTACATACATTTTACATGTAAAAAACCCAGTAAATTACATTTTGTTATTTACACGCCCAACTGTGGTGAGTAGTGCATTTGAAATTCCTACTCCTATTATTCTTTACTCACTCTTCTGTAATGAGTCTAGGTGTAATGATTTATGTATACCTATTGAAATTGTTAGTTCATTAAAATATCTCGGATTGATTTTGGATGCACAACTTAACTTCAAAGATCATGTCGGTTTTCTTGAAAGGAAACTGTGTCAGACCTTTCGTACGTTTTATTATCTGCGCAATATTTGCAGCCCAGCATTTTTAAAATGTCTCTACCAAGCTTTAGTTGAGTCGCGCCTGTAATACGGTATAAACTGTTGGGGTGGAATCTACCTGGCTAATATCAAACCGTTATTGTCGATCCAGAAAGGGATTCTAAAAATTATAAATTTTTTTCCACGAATTACACCATAATTTCCGTTGGTTTTGAAACATAATATTCTGCCATTACGGTATTTATATATATTTAAAATACTTAAGGTATACTACATAATGAGCGGTAATCGGGTGTTTAGGAATTCGTTTGTTCCATATATGTTCCGAAATCAAAATAGAACCCATGTACCACATCCCCGAAAAACGAGTATTTCAATAAAATCTTTGCCTACACTGCTTTATGGGAATAAACTAGTTTTTAATAAATAAAATATATATATATATATATATATATATATATATATATATATATATATATATATATATATATATATAAATATATATATATATATATATAATCCGAATTCATATGTCCTAAGGATAAGTATAGACATCAGTAAATGATATCAGTAATCTAGGCCTTCATTTTATTCTATAGTGCCTCAAGGTTAGTCTCCGACGCCAGAATTATTAAAGCCATTACAAATAGTCGAAACGTTGATCATAAAATGCGATTCGTTCATCCAAATTGTATCTTTTGCTATGGAAGTTTTTCAATTACTAATAGACCATGTGGACTTTTAAAATACAAAAACAAGAGTAACTTCCAATTGGCTCTATATTTTTGTAATCAAACAATAACCCTACATTCCAGGAAATTTATTATGTGGGCGGCAAAGAAGAGCGATTGAATATTCGTTGCAGATACAATCAAGTTGTACAAACCCAAGAACGTTTCCAAATGTCCTTTTTTTGGACGAAAAAAATCAAATCCTCCTTTTTAAAATAGAAACCTATTTAAATATGCCAGAGAGAATGCAGAGTAACAAATACATGAATGGATTTTGATTAGATTAAGTTCCTGATGGAATATATGTTCGCAGATCATTGCTCTAATTTTGTTAAATTGAGTGCAATTTTGTTAAATTTTTTCCGAACACTCTCCATCGAAGATCACTCTCAATCGACGATCACTCAAGCATAAGCGCACTTAATTTAATTCTAAAATTTAATTTTGTTGTTCAATTTCCATAAAAACCAATCAAACAAACCTCAGTTAACTTCCGAAATACGTCTTTAAATATAAGCTTCTGGATTTTTTTGGTATTTATATTTGTCAAACGAATAAAATGCAAATTTGAATTTTCAGTAAAAATGAATCTAGGAAAAATAAAAGAATTAATTATAATAATAAAAACCAATTTTTGTTGTTTCGAAAAGTCGTTCAATTTATCATTAAATTTCCAAGTAAAAATGTAAATCGTAAATCCTATAAAAACTTAGACGAATTTTTGAAAGTATAGGTAACTTTTGGGAATATGCTATTTGATTTCAAAGTAAAACAATTTTTTTTTTATTTTTTTTTTTGGTTGATATGTGAAAAGCTTTATTTGGTTTAAGCTTTTTTTTTTAACTTTACAAATCATACATGTTATTTTTTCCTCGTTTTGGCATTATTATTGATGTTATTTTTATTATTATGATTAGTATTACTCATACTATGCGCATATGATTTTTGTAAAAGATTTGGTAAACTTCAATTTCAAGTCAAATGTAATTTTTTTATATATTTATTTATTATTCATAAATAAATATGTATAGTTATGTAATAATGTATGTTTTCTCTACATCAATAAATAATTTTATTTTTTGATTTATTATTTGGTTTTAAAATTTTATTTCAATATTTGAAAAGTTATTATAGGTATATGAATATATTATATAAATTTATATATATATATATATATATATATATATATATATATATATATATATATATATATATATATATATATATATATATATATATATATATATCATCCGTCCATAGAATATTGGAAATAAAGTTTCCACCTTCCATTTGTCTTTCTAAAACTAGGTTGCAAAACTCTGGGTTTATCCAAATCAGCGTGCAAAAGACCCTGAACGACTGTATAATGGTATGGACGTACATTATTGTAAAAAAGAATACTCCAAATTTAGTAGTTTGACATTTTGAACCGTAAAGCGAATTGTCCGATACTGTTTAAAGGTTAATTTTAAGCAGCTCGTTTAATAACATCATCGCTATAAACAGATAAAGATGGTAATGGATCATCCACCATATGATTACTTCTTGCTTGAATAGCGCTCCCGTTACACAAACCATACATAAAAATCATGTCTGAAAATTCTTCATTTGAAAAACTTATAATTTTATTATTTTTTAATTATAAATTAAAAGTAATAATTTCATTTACTTTTTTTTTAATTAATTGAGAACGAAACGCACTTCATAAATAAAAATGGATTATTAACTGAAAAACGAATTTTCATTTATTTTGAAACTAAACAAAAATACAAGACGAAAGAAAAGGCTACTAGATTAAAAAAAAATCAAAGTTTAAACACCAGGATTTAGATTACGGAATAGGCGTTGTGTATCTTTTTACATAATCCCTAATGCTGCCCATATACGGTCCAACTTGGAAGAACAACTGGTCTGCAGTTTTGTCAAGTTGTATCGTGTGTTATGCAGTTGTACAACTATTTTGATGGTTGGAAGCTAATATATAAAAAAATCAAAAAATTTTCGAATTTTGTAGGCGGAGTTTTAATTTGATTATCACGTTGTATTATTTGAGATAATTTTAAAATTTTTAAAATTAGTAAGTTGAATGGTGAAATATTTATCAACGACCGGCTTCGATTGATTCAGCGACCACTGCCAATTCGAGATTGGACTTCTTAATTTCTATGCTTTTGAATGTAATTATCATCTTGGCTCAACTTCAGTAGGTATAATAGACCATTATTTATCACACGGAATATAGTTCAGAAATGGCTGTCATCTATAATTATGTGACACTCCATTTTTCCACTTGTCTTGAGTTTACCTAACCCGTCTTTTCTGAATGTCATAGAATCATGATAGACTATATTTGGGCTTTACGTTAGATTAGAAGAGATGCAGGTGGCGGCCTTGGAGGTATACGACTGCTGAAAATCAGTATTCCCAGATTTGCATTGACTACAGCATAAAAATGTTAATATTTCAGAGATCGTATGAGGGGTGAAACTGCTAAAAAAAGAAAAGTACTGTACTAGGTAGTCTCAAAGACCTAGAGAAGTGACTCGTAGTTTATATATTGCACGCAGTTACAATATCTGCCGGAATTGTCGGCCAATTATGTGAGTAAGATGCAACATATGATGTTGATACAAACAACGATATCATCTGACCAAAGATTGGAGAACGAGATTCTTGTTTGAATGGGTATTACAGAGTGCATATAACAATTTGCAACCAGCAAAGCCAACGGAATGTAAAATTGCATTATTGGCAGCAAATAAAGTTAAAATATTCAAAGCAAAAAACACAATTTGTTTCTACTCTTTGTGAAAACATTTATGAAAACACAAAAACCATAAATTCTGGGAAATAAAGGAAATGGTAAAAACCACTAGTAGAACTCCCGAGGAGCACAAACCGGAGGTATAATTTCATTTCAAGTGAAGTAGCCATTTAACCAACCGCAACATATTGGGTTCAAGGAGATCAAATAGAGGAGACCTCAAAGCAGCAGCTTTTAGTGATTCAGCTTTCAGAGTTACCGTTAAAATTGGATGTCTTAAACGAGCGTAATATAAACACACATAGTACTACCATGGTATGGTAGCCCATTTACGTGCTAGATATCGCTACTGGTATCGTTTTAAAATAATCAAAATATATTTATATGGATAATCGCCTAAATGTCATTTATGTATTTATATTAAATTTTGACGTTATTCTATCGACCCGACATTTGAAACATCAATGGGTACACTGTTTTTTTTTCTTATGACGGTAGTACTATGTGTATTTATATTATCCATCGTGGCAGTAAAACATTTACTTAAATCTATTTTTACATAGATAATGTATTACACTAATAGACACCGTATCTCAAAATCGATTGAGTTATTTAATGGCAAATATTCAGAAAGATACATCATACCTTTTGGAAGTGATGATATCGATACTATCTAACACTGCTTAAAAAAAACACAACTAGACTTCCTATTATTTTTTAGGACACTTATTACTAATAATTTGCTAAGACTAATTGTAAAGTGATTACCGCTATCCGCTTTTGCTCCTGGTAAAACCACGATATATACTACCACTTAGCGTTAATATATTAAACCATCAATTTATTCTTAATTTCTTAAATTAAATTCACTAATTAAACAAGCTTTTGCTAATAAATATTTAATTTTCCAATTCATTGCATCATTCATTTATCATTTTGAAATTATCTTAATGAATTTTCATTTTAATTTATCGTAAACGATAAATCAAATAGTAAATTAAATTTCCCATCTAATTGAATTTAATAATATAAAACAAAAACAAAAAAACTTTTATTTAATTAATAATAAGATGTCATTGAATTAATAACTTTAGTATATATAGGTGTGAAATAAGATCATATGTCACATGACGAAAAGTTTATCACTATAAATTTAGAATTTAGTTCGTCTAATTGTCTAATGTGACAAATAATATTGATTACAGTTATATTTTTTTTATAGATATAACCTATTTATTGTGTAAAGTGAAAATTGAGAAACTTTATTTGAGGAAAGTGCACATAATATATAATTTTTCGGTACGAAGGGATGATGTAATTTTTAGCAAATTTTTATTTTCGTAACTAATCTATAATTGTGATTACGAAATAACTAGTTCAGACACACGAATATACGGTTAGAGCAATTTTTTTTACAAATCAATTTGTCTAAACGATGACACCTCATACCTCATCAGTCAAAAGCGAACGAATGAATTTATTTATATCTAAATATTTATGTTGCTCATATATCACATCGAAAGACTATTAGATTTTAGGTCAATAATATATAAACTAACATTTGGACAATTTAACTCCCATCCTCCTCCTATAGTTTATAAATTAACCAGGTAAAACATTTTGATTGAAACATAACATAATTGTAATATGAATGCATTAAGCCCGGTATACACTTACAATTAAATTGCGCAAAAAAAAAAATGAAAAAATTAATTGAGCAAGTTATATGTACACACTATAAATTAATTTGCGCAATATTATGTTTTCGTTGTTCGTTTATTGCGCAATATACCCAATTTTTATTCAAAATTTAAAAAATTTTACCATCAATTTTTATATTGTTCAAACTGAAGAAATATAATATATTGTGCAATAATTACGTCACACAATTATATTGCGCAATTTAGTTGTACGTGAACACCGGCCTTTAGGTGGTTTCAAGAGGAAAACTATCTTTTTTTTTATTATTATAGTTTATAGAATTTGCCATTTAATAATTGATGTTCTCTTTTTATGGGATTTAACCTATTGGTAAGTCCCAATTTAGCTCCTGATTCTAGGGATCTCTTTCTTATAGGAGATGTCTACTACATTTGTTTTATCCAATCTACAAGCCAGCATATTTTACTGCCTTTGATTTTAAGCTCTTCTTTTTACTTTTTGATATGTTCTTCTCTCTTAGGCAGAGCATCAATTATCATGCCTAGACGTTTGACTGTATTTGCATGTGGAGCTTGCCGTAAGTTGATTTGCACTGTTATTCCAGTCCCCCCTAGAAATCTTCTCTTTCTCAGATAAGGATTCATGCTGGAACTACTTTGGGTATTACTTCGGGATGATGCCTCGTATATGGCCGTATTATCGGTTCTTCTGTATTTATCTTTCTTATTATGTAGAGGCTGTCAGTTGCTGGTTTCTTTAGTCGAAGAATCTTTTTTACGTACTGAGCTACTATAGTCAAGTTTGGATTAGATTCAAGCCAGATGCAAACTATATTATTGGGCGTCAAGTCTGCGATCTTGCATTTAATTTCTTCCTGTGCTTGTTTCCATCTTGCACATTTAAAAAATTTGTGTTCTGCATCATCGTTTGCTGCATCTCCATAAATACACGAAAAATCTTCCAGCTTCCGAACTGTGTCGACATATTTGCAGAAAGTTTGCACGCTGTATCTAATTTACACAAGAGTCTATATGCCAATGGGAAGTTTCGGTCGCCCTTATTTTTATTTATGAGTACGAGCCGCTAGGTTTTCCATACCTTGGGAATACACCCTCCACAAGACACTGATTGTACATGTTTAGAAGTAACTCAGGTTGGAATAAAGATTTCACCTTCAACGCTTCCATGGGTAATCTGTCTAGTCCTGGTGCTTTCTTGTTTCGCAGGCAGGCAGCAGGTCCACAGATTTACAGACTTAATTCAATATGCACTCTTGAATTAAGTCTGCAATTCTGTGGACTTGTTCTATAGTCGAATGATTTTCCCTGAAACCAAATTAGTCGGTAGGAAAAAGATTTCTTCATTCTATGAATAATTTGAGTCTCTTAAGCACCAATTTTTCAATTTATTCAGAAATAGTAGGAAACAAAGAATCAGCCTATTCGATTTTAGTCGTTAAGTGATTTGCTTGGTTTAAGTATTATAATCACTTCTGCCACTTTCCATTGTTATGGAACATAGTTATGTATGAACGCTGCATTCATTTGTGCAATTTTTCTTTGGAGATGTTGGAATGTATCTCCAAGATAAGTTGCACACAAATCACCTTTTTTTAAGCTTCTAGCCCAACTTCCATCAATGTCATTTTCTAGATGGAATACATTGTGTCTTTTTGACCGGTAGCGTAATTATGGATGAATTCCGCATTTTCTATTTTTTTTCTCTTTAATTTCGTGCATCTTCAATTTTTAATTCCATGGCTTATAGGTATTTTATTATATCCTCCTTTGAGCAAGTTGGATGAAGCCATAACTTTAATTAAGTGGTCATTCTTATCTTCATAAGTCATTTCCATCAATATGCTATATAGCCAAAGCTATATGCATCTCAGAATCAGATTAGTTTTCGATACATCATTGCTAAGTAATGCAATTTTGTATAATTTTGTCTTCCAGCTACTTTGGCAGGTGTTTTGTTGTGAGTTTTGTTCAATTTCACCATTTAGCGAATATGGCTTTACATTCCTTTTCTTGATTTTCGTTTTCTTCTCTGTAAGACCCAATCTGGTTTTCTTGCTAGTTCTTCTTCATCAGTATAAAATCTGTCTATTGTGTATACCTCATTGCTAGTCTGAAGAGGCTCGTCAGATTCTTTAGCTTGTAAAGCCCCTTTAAATTTTAAAGTTTAGTGGCGACTTTTTCGCTTATAGTTTTCTTCAAAGCTCATCATTTTCGTTAACTTCTTTAAAAAAAGATGCGACTGAGTGTCAGTAGGGACTCGTTAGTTAAAACAGTCGATCAAAATTGTAAATTTTTTTTGAAGTTACAAAAAAACACATGACGGCAAGCCTACTAAAACTTTGGACTTTAGACCAAAAACTGAAAACTTTCAAAATCACTTTAACAAATCTGGATACTGATGTAACTCGAGGAATATTACTTTGGTTGGAACTTGCTGAATTGAAACCATTCCATTAAAATCAATCAAAGTTATGGCCAAGTTGTTGTAGGATTTTGTTCTACTCAACTACTGGGGAACTTTTCAGCGTCGAGAATCGGACCACCTACTTAAAGTAAAGGTCAAAAAATTATAGAATGAGCTTGTCTGAAGTGACATGATATAAAACATTATAACAGTCAAATTTTAATAGAAGGGCATTTTTTTTCAACGCATGGTTTTAGAAATTACAGCCACTGACCTCTGTGTTGAGCAAAGCTTGTTTCAAGTGAATCCATCGGGTGGAGAAGCAATAAATAGAGTTCGCACCAATCCTTTTAGGTACAGCTCTAGTCAATCAAGCAACAGACTAATTTATATAAAGCTCGCATTATTATAAGAGACATGGAAAATATTTTTTGTTAATTTGTTCGATACTAACAGCTTTTCAGAAATGCTCTTAACTAACTATACAGCAATAACTACTTAAAACTATATATAAAAATAATTAAATAACTCAAAACAGTTTTTATATTAATCTATCAGGATTATAGAATATCCATTGATATAAAATGTATAAATTGAATCTGTACAGTACAGTGCAAGTTTATTATATAACTATAATACTACTGTATAGTTTTATTGAACTATTTATAGCGACTGTGTACATTTAATTAAAATCTAAATATTAAAACATCCGATTATGATGGCATTCCAACAACATGTTTATATGTAAAATCGTTTCGTCGCCTCTGGCTAAAAGAATTAACACATCCATTAAAACATTGATAATTCCTTTCATGATTTTTGTGGAGAATTACGAGTAAATAAAAATGTTGTTGGCACAATAGTTTGATTATATGGTTACAAATATAGAATAAAAATCGATAGTATATGCAATTTAGTTTTTAAAAGTTAACCCAGACTTAAAAATTGCAAAATGCCTCACACCTAAATATATATATATATATATATATATATATATATATATATATATATATATGTATATATATATATATATATATATATATATATATATATATATATATATATATATATATATATATATATATATTACAGGAACGAAGCACCCGTGGAAGCAAGGGAAGCACTGCTTCCCTTAGCAAATAAATATGTTCAAGAAAATTCTTTATTAAAATCTTTATTAATAATTTATAGTACATAAATAATATATAATAATAACATTCAATTAAATAAATCTGTAGATGCATTCTACCATTAAAATTACCATAAAAAGTGAATCTAACATGAAAAAAATATAGAAACATTCTTAAAGCAGAAATCAAATAAATATCAATCAAAGCCTCCTATACATACAAAGCCACATTGATCAAAATCGAACTTAAAATTGATCAAAATCGAACTTGAACACATCAAAATCGAACACATTGATCAAAATCGAACTTAAAGGTGGTAGAAAGACAAAAAAAACTCTACTTTTCATACAAATCGTATGTGTTGTCTTTAAACGTATTTCAAACATGAAAAATGCCGTAAAATTAATTTTAAACGGACAGACATTTAAAGTAACAGTTAAATTATGCAGGATTAATAAAATCCATTTTATATATCTTTAATTAATGTTTTAATATACGGGTTATAAAAAACCTCTATTTACCAAGCCAACAAGAAATTATAAAAAAATTAAAAAAACATAAATTACAAAAACAAACTCTTTGTGTATGATCGACATATTATACGTCATCGATATTACATTATTTGGTTTTTTATTACATTTATTACTATATTCTACGAAAATTTCACACATACATGCGTAGAAAATTTGTAAAAAAATGAAATCCATGTCATTTTAATTTAAAAATATTGATATAATTACTGAATATAATTGATTGAGATTTATATATGATATATTTAAAGATTTGAGTTAAATATTGGAATATCGTAAAATTTATAGACCTTATATTAAGACCAGTTAAAAATTTGTCTGATCATTGCGGCTTTGTTATATAGGAGGCTCTGGTTTCAAACAACATATTTAAATTTTTTCCGCTAATTTTTTGTTTTGTTAGTAGTAACTGCGTTCCATTGAAGCAAATTTGCTAAACGCAAATACTTGCAATTAGATGACCAATGGAATACCGAAAATTATGATAGAAGTACAACATAACCTATAATTTAGTGTACATATTTTTTTAATATATATTTTAATTTAAATATGTTTATTCTATTATAAAATCACACAATAAAAAACAATGAACAGTAATTCACTTTTCTAATAAAACATAAACCTTTTGTGTATCATAAATTTAACATACAAAAACAAAAAAATTTTTTTTATATAATATAAACAAACCTCGTAATCTGGTCGATCGATGATCGTTGAAGAGATCGGACGTGTTTTTTCCAATCTCCTCAATTTTAAAATTAATTTTTTATTTATATTTCTTTTGTTTTAGTTGTGTTGTTTTTTGTGTTTTTTTTGTTTTAGTTTGAGTAGCTTTGTGCATGTATGTTTTTGAAGTGCTAAAGTGGATCTTGTTCTCTGTCGTTTTCCCAGAGATCAGGTATCAGTGCATCATTTTTAATGTGCATTTTTTATTTTTATTTTTAAGTAAATTGGTATAGGTACATAAGTACCGTTGGTGAATTTTTTTTTTTATCTTAAATAAATAGTTATAAAAGTATTTTTTCTGAAAAAACGGGAAACGATAGAGAACGAAAGAGAAAAAATAAATAAAAATTAAAAATATCTATATACATATATCCCGTTTATGTTTTACTGTATAAATTGTATTAGTATATGATAGTATTATTTGTATTGTTGAAAATTGTACATGCCTACATCTCATCAGAAGAGAAAATTTTATTTAATTCTCTGACCTTCTTGCATGTAATTTAGATTTCGTTATATAATTGTTGGGGTTTTTGTTTTTGTTATTTTGATTTTATTTTGTTGATGTGCTTCATTTAACAGGTGATTATCAAGTCGCGTCGTCAATGCATTGATAAAATTGCAAAATAATATGTTTAATAAAATTTTTTTAATTTTTTTAATTTGTAGAAAAACGTTAATTTTATTGTTAAAAAACAAAAAAAAAAAAAAAATCTTATATGGTAACACATATACAGTCGTGGTCAGGATTATTTATATCGTGCAGAGATGGTATGGTTTGTTCTGCGGGAGTTGTTATTGGGGATATGAGCTTGATGAAGGAAGTTGTTATTAGGGATAATTTTTTTGTATAGTCATGGTTAGTTGTTGATTTTTTATTTGGTGGAACGGAGGATTGGGAGTCTTTGTAGTTCGTGTAAACCTAACCCAAATTTATTTACTTTTCGCCGTGAACTCAGTAGGAGGTACTACCACCGTTGTTATTAACAACTTCTTAAAGGTAATGCTGCATGGATTGGATCAGGTTTTCTATAATTTGGTTAAAGATTTGATCCCAAATGAGTTTTATTTCGTCAAACATGTGCATCGTGCGTTTTTTCAATAATTCTTGTTATGTTTGTTTAATGTAATGCCATAGATTCTCTATAGGATTAAGTTCGGCGATTTGTTGTGGCCAGTCTATAGTTTGGTGGCCCACATCTTTAAGAAATTTAGTTATTAATTTACTTTATGGACTGGAGTTCTTATCATTTTGCTTTCGGAAACTACTGCATATTCATTAAGGGCCTCCAAACATGTGCTTGAAGTAACTTTCCGTGCAGCATTGTGAGATTTCCTATGCCATTATAGCTAAAACACTCTCAAGCTATTACTGCGCCTCCTCCGCTATGCCGAATTATCATTGTTATGTTACAAAACTTTCTTTATTGAGGTGTAGAATAATAATAATATCTTCCTTAGCTTTCTTCTAACGAGATGCCCGATTTGTAAGTTTAACAAATCAATTTGTAAGTTTAGGTTAAACTTACGATTTGTAAGTTTAACCTAAAAATATAATAAATTAAATGAAGCAGTTAAGGCGTTTCTTGCCTTATACTGAATCTGCAATAAATTGGAACTATTCCTAACGGCTATTTTAAACCATAAACATTCGCTTCTGTTTTGTTTGACGATTAAGTTGGTAATCAGATCGATTTAAGAGATGATATTACATTTTAAATTTTGATATAACTTTATCGGCCAATAGTTTAATTTTTTATATTTTAATTCATGTAATCTTTTCTGAGGCCAAATCTCTTCCAACTTCTTTGCGGTTAACTTATCGTACTATACTTTATACCCGCACCTGTCAAATCGAAGATGCAGGAATTCAGGTTTACTTTACATATCATCCATATGCAAATATTGCATTACTTCAGCCAATCTATGCCAACTGTGTGAAGGTTTTGGCCCATAGATTCTGCCCTCCAATAGAGAGTCATATTTGTTTGTGTTCATTGTCATCACCGATCGCAACCAAGAGATGAAAGAGCCCTATTACATTTCTTCCTGTTTGGATTCGAACCCGGAATCTCCCGATCCAAACAACGTTAGCCTTAACCATTGCACCAACTGTTCGGCGGCCAATTTTTAACTTTCCTAAATTATACCGTTAACAACTTAGAATATAATCACAGATATAAAGTATTAAAATAATTTATTTTAGCAAACAATTTTTTAACATGTCACAATTTTCTTATTATATTCATGGTATTTGATATAAAACAATTAATTCAATCGAATTCGAACGTTCAATTGTTTTATTAAAATTTAATTTAAATTAATTTCGGTAATAATATTTCTATTTAAGTGAATATGAACAGGAGCTCACTTAATAAATTTTAGCAGCATGGAGTTTGTAAATTGTCGTCGAAAACTAATGCTTTTTATTACAGGGTAGGGTTAAGAGTAATGGGTTCGTTAAATGGAGTTGTTGGATTGGTGTATAAAATACAACAATCCAACAACTCTATTTAATGAACTTATTATTATATTTCTTAAATTTTATTTTTTGATATTCTTATATTAATATATTGTTATGGAACAAATTAATAAGTTTGTACTTTCAGGAGAAAACTAATCCAGTTTATTTCAGCCTTGCAGACATTATATTATTCAGGCTTGCAGAAATTATATTATTATATTAATTATATTATTATATTTTAAATTAATTAATTTATAATGGCAGATGGAAATTAATTCAATTTATTACAGCCTACGGCTAAGAGCAATTATAATACAGCCTACGGCTAGGAGCCATTGCAGATTACAGATGAATGGCGGCATACTGAAGTTGCTGATAAGAGATGACAGAACTCAGAGCAGTACAACAAAAATGTGATTGTATTACACTAACAGTAGTTTGAATATTGGCTACCGGGAAATCAGACCAATTATGTCATAACTAACATACTTTTCTAACCCGCAAAAATTTACTAAATATTGGCCGCCAAGGTGTCTGTAATTGGGTCGGTTTCAATAATTTAACTAGTATCCTTCCATATTCTTCCAAATATATATGTAAAAATGGGTGTACTGTGGGCCCGGAGCTATCATTCTTAATGCCTGGCTGTACATTCAAAATCAATCAATCAATCAATGAACAAACCTCGTAAAATATCTAAAAATTTAATTTCCATATAAATTATATCTCGAAAATAATACACCATCGTATGAGCATGAGTAGTTGCGAGTATATACAAGTACTAGTGATTAGTTTGCTTTCGTCAATGGAACACGCTGATTATTTCATACTTTTTCCCCTTAAAAAGAAGCACTGATTATTTTGGTGAAGTTTAACATACGAAGCAAAACATACAAAACAAAATCGAAACAAAGTGATTTTCTCTCTTTTAAAGTGTTTTTAATAATAGCCATATTTTATTGGTAATTTTACAATAACAATTGCATGCATCTCATTCCGTTTGGAATAGTTTCATTCCATCTTTTTGATGGTTTTATATTGGAATGAGGGGAAATTTTTCATACTTATTCTTATTCCAGTGACCAATAAAACGCGCTTAATATAAAACAATATCCAAAATATTTTCCAAAATTTATTAATTTTTATTTTATTTTAATTTTATTATCACTAATTAATTTTACCTTATTCAACGGAGTACATCCAATTAATGACCAAACAATAAATTTTTCATGTTTTTTACCGATCAAAAATTCGTTTAATCTCCAAACCAAGGTGATCGCTAATTTATGACTTATCGTTTATGAACTACTGGTTGTATTATTTTTAGAATTGCTCCATAAATATAGCGAGGGCCACTAATCCCCAACCACCATGTTCTTTGTAACCTTTTGAAAAATTGAAAAACTTGCGATCTGCATTTAGATCTGGAATCTCCACCGATTTTCTGATGTAAATTTCCTCTGGTCTGATTTTATCAACTAACCAAACTAAACAAAATGTTCCTGAGATAGATCAAATTTTTGCAACTGAGTTCGTTACTTCTAGCGTATAAGGTTTTCAAATCGTTAAAGTTTTACAATGAAATATGAATCTGATGGACTTGGCGCATTTTTTTCTAAGAGATCGAACGTGTTTTGTTCGACCTCCCAAGAAAAAATCTCATTACAAGAGTATATACATATAAAATGGTTGCATAGTGATCAAATGATTTCTATAGTACTTTTTGATTGTGACGTGTTTTTCCTGTTTAACGGTTATTTCATTTAATTTTCGTTCTAATTAATTTTTTTTTGAAATGTAAGTATTAAAATTAATAAATAATTGGTTTAATTTTGCTAAACTTAAGGATTATATCACTCGGTAATGGCTTAGTATAGACTGTCAAATTTTTTTTAACGTAAATAGGCCGCTAAAATTATCTAAGCTACACTATGAACACTTAAGTCCACCCTATTTAAGTCCATTTAAATTCAGTTGAAATTCAAAAAATCTTCACATATTTTTCGAAAATATAAAAGGCTACAGACTGTCTAAATTTTTATTTTTTTCGAAACGGTAGTACTGTGGATGTAATTATTCGACACAAAAAAATGTTATTTCCATTTTAAATTATCTAAAATCAATGCGATAGAAATCGGAAAATTGGTAAAAAGTCCTTTTTGTAATTGACTTGGGGCTCTTTCATATTTTTGTTTGCTGTGCCTGTATATATAATTTAATGATACATAAATTTTACTAATTTTCGGAAAACATAATTTAATGAAAATGTCGAAATCAGATTCGATAAAATTAAAAAAAAAAAACAATTTTTTTTTTGGTTGGAAAAAAGAAAATTAAAATAAATTTTTCATCTCTATGTCTACATATATATACGTTTATGTACTTTTATTTTCTAAACATTTTTATCATTTTGTTGTTAATTAAAAATATATTTTTTGATTATTGATTTTTTTTGTATATACATATATGGGTACGATGAATTTTCCTATTTTTGCTTTTTCTTTGGTTTTTATGGTACAAAAAGTAGAAAAGATCTTATCGACAAACTCTATGTAGTCTTTTACAAGAATGTTGCAAAATATTGCTGTTTTAAAGTATATGTGTTTATGTATGTATATCTTTAGGTTAAGTATATGAGATGTACTACAATGTGTTATTTTATTAACGTGATGAAGAAGTTAAATTCAGGTTATCTTAATTCTTTATTTTAATATACATATTTTTAAAGAATAAATTAAACATTGTTGCATATGACATTAAATTCAAAAAATTTACAGGATATAGATTAAATTTAGATAAAATGCTTTTACTTTATAATTCCAAAATATTTAACAAATAAAAAATTCCGTAAGTGACGTCACACGATATTATTTTATAAGAAACTTCGTAGAACAGTAAAATACTTTGAAAAATCTAACTGATTCCATTGACGAATCAACCATAAAGGACTTATAACTATATATACTTATAACTATATATTGGGTGTCCGGATTTGGAATGCTAATCCATTAAGGGGTGATTCCCTGGTTTATTCTAAAGGAAATATTTTTGATATCCTTTGAGATATTGGGAGCTTAAAAATTGATGGTTAGAAAAAAATTACACATAAATATTCAACTGTAACTTCTAAAACATTTGTTGTTGTCGGACTGAAAATTATTTGACTGGTAATTATGTAGGCAAAAATAAAAACCCACGTGCCATAGTTTATACGTATATCGATTTTTCTTAATCTAATTACGAGACAATGTAGTGTTAATATTGTTACAATTTTTTCGATCAGTAAAACAGTAGGCGATGATTATCAACGCTTTTGTTTAATGTTGAAAACACATAGAAATTAAATATTTTCATTAGTTTTGAGAAATTGTCTAGTGTTGTGAATCAAAAATACTAAATAATTTAAGAAAATTAATATTATGGTGAACTGCACAGCCTATTTCATGTCAGGAGTATATTAAAATCGAGCTCGCACTAAATAGCAACGTAGATTCACGTGTCAAGATCCTGACGTAATAGTATTCATAAATATGCATAGAACATTGCTAGATATCATTTGAACAATTTTTAAATGCTTTAGACAGTCCAGCCAGAATACTAATAGTTCGCAGATCTTTCATAGGCTTAGCTTATTTCTTCTTAGCAATTGGAATTAATAAAGCAGTCTTCCAATAATTAGAAAACTCAGATGTAGTGTAGTGGTTTTTGGTTGAGCCATAAGCGTTAGATTTATAAGTTTGCGCTGGTTTCAGAAAATATAAAATTACGATTTATCGATATAATTTCAAAAAAAGAACCAACTTGGGTACGAGGCACAAATTTACGAAACGAAACAAAAAGATCAAACGTCTCTAAAATTTCATAATTCAGAATTTTCTACCATTTCGTCAGTAGAAGTGTAGGTATAAAAAGTATAACTTTACCGCCACGTGAGTATGAATAGAATTGACGTCAATACTATCTTTGACATAATATGATGATTTGATTAGGTATCTTATATGAGAAATATATTAAATCATATCTGGACAATGCATGAACCATTGTCACCTTTTGAAGTACAGTTAGTTGAATTTACCAAATAGTTTTACAAACATTATCTCCTAGGCTGCAAACATACGGGAGAAAATCACACATTTAGACAACATCTTCAGATTGACTAAATAAATGATCAAAAACTTTCAACAGATTATCACAATTCTCATAAAGCTTTTTTTTGGGTTACATACAACCCCAACTGAAAACGGCAAGTTTTGCTTTACCTTGTATTTATTAAAGAAATAAATTGATGAATCCAGATTACGAATCGCCAAATCTGAAAAAGCATATTTGGCCCTGTTTGTGTGTGTGGCTACAAAGGCTGTACTCTTATGGAGCGACATGAATATAGAGACATTTTTGGCGGCTTTTCCAATTTTGGTGAGATTATGGTAGGCAAACATAAGCTCTGCTTATACGATTGAAGATATAACGATATCTAGCACAAACAAAGGCCATTCTAAATTCCCGACCAAGTTTTATACATGTTTTGAAAGCTTTTGCCAGATATATCTATCATTCCGAAAGGATGTCTATAGAAGGTTTTCGATTTCAAGTCAACATTTTTTGCAAATTCTAACAAAAATTAAAAATTATTTTTTTTTTTAAATTAAAAAAATTAGCCTTTGTTAGCTAAATTAGCCAGGAACTTCCTGATTGAACACGGGTACGTCAAGATATTAAAAAAAATTCCTTGCTTAACAGCTCTGCCGAATTACAACGCATCCGGTAAGCGTAATGTAGTACACCACATAGTGAATACAGGACATCTACCGGTGTCCAAACCAAGATGATTGGATCCGATCCGACACAAAGTGGCCACAACGGAACTCCAACACATGATACAACTGGGAATATGTCGGCCATCGGCATTACCAGTATCATGTCTACTTCACATGGTCAAAAAGAAGAACCACGATTGGAGACCATGTAGGGACTACAGCAGGTTGAACATGGAAACGGTACCTAACCGTTACCCTAATTCCCACATCCAGAACTTCTCCATGCACTCACAAGGTTGCAAGATATTCTCGAAGATCGACTTGGTTCGAGCTTATCATCTTACCTCAGTCGCACCTTCCTCAGTCTCAAGATCACCTAGAATGGTATTCTGCCGTCCACTGAACGAATTAATGCCATTCGGGAATTTCCAGCTTCACAAACCATCAGGCATGTACAGCAATTTATCGGCATGATAAATTATAAATTATTACCACAGGTTCGTGCCTAGGATAGCGGAAATCTTAGCCCCTATCCCTGAGAAGCCCAAAACGCCGAAGAACTTCTTCTGGCCAGACGAATGTCAACAGACATTCGACCACCTAAAATTCACTTTAGCTCACATTGCGTTATTGGCACATCAATACACGACGCTAAACTTAGTTTCACAACCGACGCCTCTAGCACTGCTATAGGCGTCGTGTTGCAACAAACAATGTAATAATGGGGATTGGGAGCTGCTTAGTTTCTTTGCGAATACAGAAAAAAATATTCCGCTGTCTACCAAGTGATCAAACATTTTCGATACTATATCGAAGGTCGAGATTTTACAGTCTACATCGACCACAAACCGCTCACTCAAGCGATTCAATCCAAGTTTGAACGCAACCCGTGACAAACTCGCCACTTGGATTTTGTGTCCCAGTTTACTACTGACATACAACACATTTAAGGCAAGGATAACGTGGTCATCAAACCACATCAAACCACGAAACTTCATCTGTCGAGAATCACTTCGACATTAAACAAATCGCAAAACCGCAAGAAGCTGACAAGGAACTTCAGGATATTCTTTCTGGTTCCTTAAAACAGTCAAATTCCACTTGGAAATTAGAAAGTTTATATTTGCTGACTTAACGATTTACTGCGAAACTTCAACGGGCAAATAACCGTCGTCCGTATATCGCAGAACTACTGCGACGAACCATTTTTAATGCACTGCGTAATATTTCGCATCTACTAGACATTTCTGGCCCAGTAAGAATAAGGATGTAGCTCACTGAGCAAAATCCTTTTTATCCTGCCAAAGATGCAAGGTTACAAGACACACTAAGTCCAAACATGCGGACATTTCACCGTTCCACCGGGAAGGTTTGAACATATCCATTCAGATACAGTGATACCACTTCCACCTTCTTATGGATACACATACTAACTTACCTGTGTCGATCGTTTCACACGATAGAAGCGTACTGTATAAGAGATATCTCTTCAGTTACGATTGCCCGAACATTTGTTGGGAACTACATCTCCAGATTTGGAGTACCGGGTAACATCATGACCGATCTAGGTACACAGTTTGAATTCAAACTGTTTGGTGAGCTAACTAAGCTTCTCGGTTCCAACTGGATCCTAACCACCTCGTACTACCCTCAATCGAACGGTATGGTTGAGTATTTTCACCGCCAGCTGAAAATTTCATTAAAAGCCCGATGTAATACTGTGCATTGGAGTCACGAAGTACCCATAGTACTACTAGGTATTCGAGCTACAGTAAAAGACGATCTCAATTGTTCCCCAGCTGAGCTTGTCTACGGGCAAACGATGAACCTACCAGGTGAATTTTTTGTAAACAACACTCTTTTACCTGTCATTTCCACTTACTCTCTGATCGATCAATTGTGATCAAGTATGAGCAATTTAGTGCCCAAAAACACTCGTGTATCCAATGAAACGGACATACACGTCCCAAAGTCACGAGACACTAGTGAGTTTGTGTTTGTGCGAGTAGATAAAGTGCGCACAGGTTTGGCACCACCATACGATGGTGGTATGGTGACCCATACAGAGTCATTCGATGCTTACGAAAACATTTCGTACTGGACGTCAAAAATAAACATCAATCTGTCAGCATTGATAGATTAAAACCTGCATTTGGGATCATTTCTTTGGCGGAGAAACCTTCTCTTACAAGAAAACCCCGAACAGTCCGCATACGAGTGTGACACTTTCACATTGTGTAACTGCCTCATGGTTTATCAGATACTAGACTACAGTTGACAGCAACGAGGATGCACAAGCAACAGTGTTGCCTCTGTCGCAAACAAACGAAACAACACTGTTGTTTTCACCAACCACGGTAGCAACTAGTTCCTGTGTGCCACCACGGTAGAGATACACTTGATTTCCCGTTGGCATCGACAGACTTCATCTGGGTAAACATTCACCACCTGGGGGGGATGCTCTACTCGGGGCGAAGTCCTGTAGCGGTTGAGTATACTATACTCAGCCGTACAAATAGTTAGTTATGTAAATATATAATTAACGTAATTATATATTTACATAACATCACAACAACAACGCAATAATAATTTCATAAACTAATTTTACGTAAGTAAATTTTATTATACCTAAGTGTGCGTGTTTTGAAATAAGAATTTGTAATTTAAATAGTGAGTTTTATTCTCGACATGGGAATTATATTATCCTATAGTAGCATCCTGGGCCCATTTTATGCTTGTCTAGCATAAGCGAGAACACACTAGCTTCTTTCGCGGATGGCATACCGAAAGGGTTGGTTTGATCCCAATCAGACCACAATTAAAGATTTTTTTTTTTTAATGTTGAGGCCGATCGAATTTAAGTAAAATAACGGATACGATTTAAGAAAATATTTCTCGTTTGGTCACTAAAACAATGAAGTGTGTCAGTAATATTGCGGTCAAAATATACGTAAAAAAGTAGAACTTAACGTTAAACTTGGTACTTAAGCTTACAACTTTTTTTCCGTCTTAATGGAAATCACCACCAACAAAATTGTCGATCAACTGGTGGCCAATTGTTCATCGTGGTTCAAAATAAAAAAAAAATGCATTTTTACCATCGAAGTCAGAATCAAGGGGGAAACGATGGTCGGGGGGGGGGGGGGGGGGGGAGGAATTGCAATACTTCACTTCCCAAAACTCAGATTGCTTTAAAGCCACAGCAAGAACAAATGACCCTAGTCGAAACGGCATCGAATACGGACCCCGAGCTTGCTCTTATGAACACCAAACGTTCAACATAATGCCTTCCATTTCGTTAGCAAAACCACCACTAGAACAGACCTCAATTAGATCGCCTCGGTCTAGATCACTTAAATATTGAAGCACGCGCCGCCTCATTAAAACTGCTTTTGCTGTCCCCGGGAGACCGTTGTACCATTTTAGGTTAATGCCCTTTGGGCTATGCAATGCCCCTCAAAGCATCTTTCGTTTGATGCACCGTGTTATTCCGAACGAACTCCAGCACCAAGTGTTCGTCTATTTAGACAATCTTTTGATCACATCTGAGACATTTGACGAACACGCGTGTTTATTAAAGAAAGTCGCAGGATTATTGAAGAGAGCTAACTTAACGATCAACATTGAAAAAAGCAAGTTTATGCTTCGAAAAATTCGATACTTAGGGTACATTGTGAGATGGAGTGGTTAAAGCTGATCCCGATAAAGTGTGTACCATTACTGACTATTCAGTTTCAAGAAATGTCTCAAACAGGTACGTCCTTCTCTAGGGATGGCTGGGTGGTACCGTCGATTTATCCGAAATTTTTCAGATGTAACTGCAGGATTAACAAATCTATTTAAAAAAATAGGAAGTTCGTATAGGATCAGGTTGCAAATAACACGTTTGAACATCTTAAAGAAGCTTTGTCCATCTCGCCAGTTTTGTGAAACGCTGATTATTCCAAACCATTTTTGATCCAGTGTGATGCTTCCACTACTGGAATAAGAGGTGTTCTCTTCCAAAAGAGTGATGAAGGTGTTGAACGTCCAATTGTGTATATTTCCGATCCCTGCGCAACGTCGTTATTCCATTACCGAACTTGAGTATTATGCCGTAGTTGTTTCAGTCAAAAAATTTCATCAATACGTAGAGGGGTTCCCATTTCAAGTGGCTTATGGATCAAGTGGCAGTCTCAAGTGGCTTATGGATCAAAGAGATCTTTCGGGAAGGTTGGCGCGTTGGAGCTTGAAGCTACAAGCTATTGATTTTACAATTAAGTATTGCAAGGGAAGCGAGAATATAGTGCCGGATGCATTATCAAGACAAACAACAGAATAATTGACTTTCAAGGATGTTGACCAGGTAAATCAAAATCTACAAATGCATGATATTCTTAATGAGTCCGCCTATAATAGCGATGAGTATGCATCACTGGTAAACACAATCTTGAGAAAACCAAAGTTTAAACAAGCTTTCCAAGTGCAGATTGTGCAGGATAACAAAATTTATTTTAACCCTGTAAATACACCATACGCAGTAAAAACCGATATTCCTGAATGGAAGCTATATGTATCGCAGGAGTTGACCTCTAGGTTGATTCAGGAAGAATCGCATTGTCCACTTACCGCAGCCCATGCAGGATTTAACAAAACTCTCGAGTTTTTGCGTCGATTTTATTATTGGCCTAACATGAGTCGTGACGTATTAGAGTTTATTAAGGCATGTACCATTTGTTAATTATCAAATGTTCTGAACTATATTACTCGTCCGCCCATGGGATCTTATCACGAAATTACACGGTCATGGTAGAAGTTGTTCATCAACTTTCTTGATCCTTATCCACGATCATCCTCTGGAAATAGGTACTTGTTTATAGTACTAGATCAATTTTCGCGTTTCGTGCTTTTAGAGGCAATGAAAGATGCAACTACTAAAAACGTAGTTAAATATTTGGAACGAATTTTTTTTATTATTTTCAGTCCCGGAAATCATCTTCAGTGATAATGGAAAACAGTTCGTATCCAAAAGTTTTGAGGAATGCTTAAACAAATATGGTATAACCCATTTACTAACTCCTAAATATTCTCCACAGGCCAACGCTGCCGAAAGGGTTAACCGTTCCATAATTGCGGCATTACGATCATACATAAAACCTGGGATGCTCATATTTCCAAAATTAGTTCCGCTTTGTGAAATTCGGTACATCAGAGTGCGAAATTCTCGCCTCACTACAACCGAAATTCGCATAGTTACAACCTCCGCAGTCGACGTCGCAATTTTGAAATTGATCAAACCGTGTATGCTCGAAATTTCGTACAAAGTAATAAAATGCAACAATTTAGTGCCAAATTAGCACCAAAGTTTATAATAGCTAAAATTAATAAACGTGTTGGTGATGTAGCTTTTGAATTGGTAGATAAGAGTAATGGAAAATCTTTAGGAGTTTATCATATAAAAGATATAAAAACGAGATTAGTCAGGTTAAGTTTATTTGTACGAATCCCCTTTGTGGAGTCGTTTTTTTTTGTTGTGTTTTTTTTTTAGCTTTGCCCGGCTACAATTATTGAGACCTCTTCCCAAGGCTGTGCAATGTCTCCACGATTTGTAGCGATGTCAGTCGCATGTATGAGCGGATGGTTTTTTTATAAATAAATTGAATGTGTATGAGAATCACGGGATTCGACCGTTATGGGAAAAACGTATAAAAGTAGATTTTTTTTTATTTAACGAGGAGTCGAAGAAAAATATTAAGCAAAAAAAGAATAAATTTAAAATCTGGAATAAATTTAGAATGTGTTAGATCCACAAGTCGTTTTTGTTTATAAAGAAAAATTGTAATTAAAATTTAAATTAATAAAAGAATAGATAAAAGTATCAAATGGTGATTTAAAATACTTAATGTTATAATAAAGAAAGAAAAACTATTTCTTCAAACAATAACAACATAGAATACTGCAAATTGCATCGTCTAGGTCATAATCTCTCGTCCCACACCCAACCACTGGGTTATAGCTGGCGAAAACTGACCGTATTGCGGTCGATCGAGTAATTTCTGTGGATGATTGCCACAAGGAAAACGTTACAATATTGTCAAAATTTCGAGTCAAATGACAGAGTGTTCTACAAAAACCTGAATATTGATATTCACGAATGTGATAAATTGAAAGTCGACGACTTTCGTATATAATCGTTTGGTTTAATCTTAAAAATGTAAAACATAGAAACTATGCTAAATTAAAGTTGGTTTGAAATTTAGAATATTGAATAAGATGTTTATATTTGAAACGGCGAGGATGTATAGAGATGCTGTCAACAACTACCTGTACCCCGATTTTGTACCCTTTACCTCATTCCAATGCAAGAGAATTTAATCTTTCGTATACGTATACAGTGTCCAATATACACATTCATCATTGTGTGATTCAACTTTACTTCAATGTGTCAATTCAATTCTCATGTAAACCACGCCCAAATGTTGACTCAATAAAGCCTATTTTCAGCTTCTCCGTAGTTACCGTATACTAATTAATTTTTTAATGTTGCCTCCAATTACGCGGGTACACAAAATGTGCGAGTTCACCTTCGTGTACAAATACAATACATCAAAGAATTACAAGTCAGATTAAAGCTTTTACTATAATAAACTAAAAACCAAAAAAAAAGAAAAAAAAAATTGAAAATTTTTTGTAATAATTAAATTGCTTTTCTATTTCATCTCCGTCTATTTTTGTTGTTGGATTTCTATTCCATTCTCATTCTGCCACTTTAGTTTATCTCAATTAGAACATGGTATTAATTTTGAAATGAAGCTTTATATTTTTTTCGGTTTTGTGTGTGTGTCTCTGTGGTATTTCAATTCAATGAAAAATCAATTAAACTAATTGAATGCATTACAAGTTCCTCTCATGTTCGTATGTAACGTGTGGTATAGGTATATATATATATATATATATATATATGGGAACACAATTTTTTGGTATTAACATTTTGCAAAACTTATTGTTGTTGTTGCTGGTATTCAGCTAGCTCTCAATGTATACATAGACGAGTAAAGTGCTTTTTTCTTGTATTTGATTTTCGTTTATTTTCTATCCACTTTTTGTTGTTGTATTTATTTTTATGGAAATCAAAATTATTTATTCATTAGGTTTACCTTTTCCAAATTTTTTTTTATGTTTTGTTTTCCCTCCATTTTCTTATTTCTTATTCAATTACATATTACAGCAACAACAAAAAATCTATTCGCATGCGGAACATGGAAAATATGTTGGCAAACTTGGTTTCTCATCTCGTGTGTGTTTGTGTGTGTGTGTGTGTGTGTTGTGTTGTGTTACGGGTAAATTTTATTACATTTTTTTTATATTTTTGGGTTCCTAACAAAAAAAAAAATTATTGACATTGATAAATGATTTATATTCCTACAGGATTTCATGACGGTTAAAATAATAAACTGGAAAAGGCACGGATGATAAACGAAACGAAAGCTTGAATGTAACACTTTATATACTATATACACCAAAATATGGTTTTAATGGTTTCGAATGAGGTTTTAACTATTATCGACGAGGAGGAAAATTATTTTATTTTTATCTTCCGCAAATAAAATTTTAGCCAAAAGCGAAAAACAAAATTGTCTCGGCGATCCAACATCTTGCGCAACTGTGTATTCGATTTATATACCTATATAGTTATATGTTCCGGTGTGGGAAAACATTTTTATTTATGGTTTGTAGTATGGGAAAAAATGGAAATAAAGTCGAATTTATGGAATGTATAAGTTAATTTATCGTGATATGGATGGTTGCATAAATTAAATTATCAATTAAAATTTGAACTAATGGTAAACAAATGGAATAACCTTCGACTGATACTTCTGTCAACACACGATCTAAACTATTGTTTTGTTAATCGCAGGAGAAGTAATTTTATTCGAACCCAAAATTAATTGGTTGATATTTGATATTATACCAAGTTGTTGTTGATTACCAGCCTAAAAAAAAGGACGTGGAAAACTAAAGGCAAAATAGATATACTACAAGGAATCTATACTGGATGTGCAGTGTTTAAAAACGTAATCCAGTTTTTGAATAAAGAAAGCAACATGTTGACCAATGGAGTCAACGGTTTTGAATTTAAGTCGGCTTCCACTTAAACTAACACGATAATTAATTCCTCAAATGTTAAAGTGGAATTATCGAGAGCACGATTCAAATAGTCTAGGCAGGCTTTAGCCAACTGACACAAACCATTAAAGTATGGTGAGCTTGGCGGCATCTGCACAATGTGATCTCATAATCCTTTTAACTTCTAGCTTTTGATGGACTCCGTTTTAAGACCAATACGTCATAAAATTGCCGAAAATCTAATTTATTTACTGTTGAACTTACGATTTCTTGACAGTTCGATATACACGTCACATAAGCACAACATTCGTATAGAGAGATTGATGCATCCGAAACTCCATAAAGTTGAATTACACTCGACTTTGATGTAGTTCAAGTATTTATATTCTCAAATGAAGATCTTCGGCAGCACCACAATTAGATTTGACAATCCCAATGGATCAAACAGTTCCACCATATCCAATAAAACATTAGATTTGGTCACTTCCTGGTTTCTTTATCTATAGGTGAATAATCAAATAGGAAAACATATTTCTCAGACTGCCATGAGATGCCGAAAGCTGATAAACTAATGTTTTCTCTTCTGATACTTGTTTCTCGATACTCCATAAGAATTTGTGCCAATAATCCATCGGAATTCCAAATAGGATTCATATTACATCTTTGATATTGTTACGTTTCCATCTATTGCCGGTTTGTATCACTAGATTGTGAATAGCTTCCACTGATTATCACTGTCCACAAACAAACAAGGACGCAACATTTCACAAACTACCTGTCGAAAAATCAAGGTACAACAAAACAATTAAAGTTAACGTTTATTTAGTCTATTGATGCTAACATGTCGCTACTAAATTTAGCTGAAACACGGTTCAGTGGACTAAAACTGGTTTTTGTAAAATTATTTGGACAAGTAAAAATAAAAACTATGAGTTGACGATTTTTTGATTTATACAAGAAGCGAACGTTCAAATGCAAAGATTAGCGAACAAAATAAAGCGGTTATATTTGTGCAATAAAATTGGCATTTTACATTATTTACATTTCTGTATTTACCTTACCAGTTTCTGCGACAAACAAAATGGGTGCAAACTACATCAAATTTGAACACAAACAAACACTACAAAACAGTTTCCACTTCAAATACTGTTTACTCTCACACACAATAATTTCCACAAGATTAGAACCTTGCCACTGATGGGGACTATGGCACTAATCTTTAACTCATTAACTCTTTGGCATGTCACTACTTTATTCTATTTGCTCAATTTTCTTTAGTACTGATGCCACTTAATAGATGTATCTAGGTTCAACTCTAGAGAAATTGCAACAATATATTATGTGCAATTAGCGCGAAGCGTTTAAATTATTACAAAACAAAATTGAAAAAAAATATCCTTTTTAATTGTAGGACCAATATTCATAATTGAATTTAACGAACACCCGAAGACATCCGGTAGAAGTTCTTTTGGGCTTTATAACACAGTGATGGAGCAGAAAATATTTTGATTTATTTATGCCTCTCGTCTTTGTTGACTTTCTATATGTGATGGCTCAGTATCGCATTTTGGATAAAAGGTTTCTCTAAACTTTTGCTTTCCCATCGTGAAAGTACGATTCTGTCGCTGTAATAGCCCTTAATTGACCAAACTTTTTCTACTTTGCGGCACAAGCCCACTGCCTCCTCCGGACTTTAAGAATCTACGGCACCATTATAATTGATTTGAGAACTCAATATTCTTTGTTCAGTTTTTATAAAATCAGGGGAATTTTGTTACCGTGGTAATTTTTATTGTTCCTTTTTGATTCACTGAACTCAATTGTTTATGATCGACATTTTTTTTGTTGCTTTATTACGAATCACTCAATTCTGTCGAAGCTCTGCATTATTTAGATACGAGGAATTTTTTTATTTATTCGAAACGATTTTGAATAGGAAGCTACGTGAAAGCTTTTATTCTTTGAATCGAATGTTATTGTTCAAATTGTTTGGATTCTTCAGCAAGGTAACATTTTTTTAAAAATTAAAGCTGTATAGAGTTGAGTATACCGGGGTATTTAATTTTTTTTTCACATGGTCTTACACAAAGAGGGAGATTCTACAGAATTCTGCGGAAGCGGTAGTGTGACCTACAATTCGGAAGAATTGGAATTATCTAATCACAATTAGTTATTTCGCTTGGTAAATCTAACTTAGATAATCTATCTGTCAAGCAAATCTTATCTCAATTATAAATAACTATATTTCTGAAAGATTATGCAAATATATTCACTAATTGGTCACCCTCTTCGGTCACACACTTAGGAAGTGTGTCATAGCTTCCAAAGAGTGTGGCCAAAGAGGGTCCACAACAGTCCGTTCTGGCCTCAAATGTTTGTGGGACATTGTCTTCAATAGTAGAATGAATACCAATGTCTATATAGTAGCTTCCGCTGATGATAAGGTAAAGATCTTTGATGCAAACTCAAGACAAAGCTTTTAGGAAGTAGCTCAGAGTGTTTTAAATAAAATGACTGATTACGGTATTGCAGCTAAAAGATCGAATTTTTGACTCCCCAAACAGTAATAATCCAATTTAACGCAAAAAACACATTTGGTGTCAATGAATGGAGTGAGCAATAATATGGTCAAAACTGTGAAATGGCTTGGTGAAGATTTTAACAAAAGGCTGAATTTTACGTCACATATCAAAAGGTATGCAGGAAGCAGCAAAAAAGTCTTGTTCATACTGAACCGAGAAGCAAAAAAAACTTGGGTCCTGAAACAAATGATACTCAAAATTATAAACAGGGGCATAGTGGTTGCATTACTTATGCTTGTGATGAGTTGGCTAACAGATTGAATTACTACCACCGAAAATCATTAATAAGCATACAGAGAGGATTTTTTTGTATTACAAAAGCTTTCAGAACTATATTAACAGGTCATCAGCAGTTCAGGTGTTAGCTTAGAATCATTAAACAAAAAGGTTGTGGGATGATGGTTCTTTATTCCAGGTTAGAGTGACCTGAGCTCTAGTCTGGTCAATTTTTTTTATTGATATAGCATGTTTTAGCACTAGAAAATGTCTCTTTTTGATGAAATTTTATTTCGTATAAAAAATTTAAATTACAGTCCCTTTCGTTTTTTGTAACACTTCCTAACCTGTAAAAGAGAAATACATATGTCATTCCGAATAAAAGTGAGTGCAATGGTTACAACATACATAAAAGTTATGAAGTATGCTTAAGACCAACGGGTAAATTTTTTGATACAAGTTAACGAATATGTATATCTCCTGGATAGAGGCAAAGGCCATACAATACTCAAGTGAATATGCTCAAAGCGACCAGAAGATCTAAAAACCAGATAATTTAAAAAATTGTAGTCCCCATAGCGAACTCGATGGACGTCCGAAACCAAATACTTCTGCATTTTTCCTTAGCAAGTTCGAAAGCTTTAAGTCCTTAGAGTCTGCAGCATTTTAAAAAAGCCTAGGTCTGAATTCAAAGCTTCTTAGCCGTTTAATACAACGCAAACTGGTAAGGAACTTCTGGTAAATGCTCGTCCAGAATTTTGACAAAAGTGCGGGTATCCGATGTTAATATCGTCTGCTTTCAAAATCCACTTGCTAAAATCATATCGTATACCATTTATGTCAACTTTCAATTTGATGGCAAATAATCGAATTAAATTGAATTCCATCAAATCCACTTGAAATCAAATATTTTGTCAATTTGTTTAGCAATCCTTAAGTTACGAAAGAACTATGTACAGTAGTATTTTGTGGTAAAAATTATTCTCAAACATATTTCGAGATATGTACCAACCAACTTATCTACTTTTTAATAATTTTAAGTTCTCCTATATACTTGTACGTATAAGAACTGTTTACCACATCGTACACAAACCACAAGGAAACTAAAGTAAAAATATGTACCATACATTTCGTATATACATCCTTATGTGTACAGATATACATCTTAGATCCTTATGTGTTTATAATAGAAATATACAACAACAGTAATAACAACGAAAAAACGAATAAAATAAATAAATAATCAATTAGAGGAATACATACAAGATAAGATAAAAAAAAATTCTATTTATATACGGTTTATTTTTAAGATAAACCCGAAAATAGATTTTCATTTTTTATCTTAAAGCTTAAAGCTTTTTTCCATTTTTTTCTTGTATATTTCGTAGTCGTCGTAGATTTTGTTGTTGGTGAATAGTAGATAAGCTAGATAAAAGAATAGAAAATGATAATAGTATCAAACAAAATAATGATAAATTTATATTTATATATATATATATATATGTGTATGTGTGTGTGTTTGAGTATGGGTTAATATATAAAGATGAAGATTATGAAAGATAAATGTATTCCGAATGAGAACTGGTGCTTTTTGGTATATTGTTCATTCGTATTTCAGTAATATCGTATTTTTTTTATTTGATTCATTTGTTTTTTGAGTTCAAAATTTCTGGCCCTCTTTCAATGAATACTTGAACTTTGATTTCCACGTCAATCGTCAATATTATAAATGAATTCATATCAATGTTTTATAACAAAGATACATAAGTCAAATATGTATAGAATTATTTATTACATTTTGTCAAGAGCCTATATTATATAAAATAGAACATTGATATATATATATATATATATATATATATATATATATATATATATATATATATAATATGAATATATAGGGAAAGATTAAAGCAAACCTACCCCTTTGATTTGTAATATGTTTGTATTATTATGTTTGTCTGCATGTGTTTGAGTGATTTATATTTGTATTTGATTCCTTTACATTCGAAAACACAAAATTCGAGATACATTTCCGAATATCTTGGAATTTTACGAGTAACATTGATTTTTGACTTAATCTACTTTTGTTGACATATACAGTTGTGAAATTTGCGACAGATAACAAAAACTGTATGTGTATTGGAAAATTGGTTTTAGTAGGCCAACAACTGTCTTTAAGAAAAATTTACATTCAAATATATTTCGAATAATCTTCGATTAAGTGTTATCATATATTAAGATATAAAAAGATGTTCCAATTAGCACAAAAAATAAAAGAAAGTGACGGGTACCTCTAAAAGGGTACCACTAGTTTCAATAAAAATTTAAAAGCATTTTTTGGTTTATTCTACAAAGTACAAAAATATATTTTGAAAGCAAGATTTCATTGTTTAGAAAGGCTACTTGGTTTTAGTTTTCATTCTTACATTGTCGAATGCATATTTTACAAACCTTAATTATACAGTAACCAAGAAAAAATTTTCTTTTTATTTTTACTCTCTCTATTATTATTTCTAGGTATGAATTTGTTTTTCTTGTGTATGGACCATCTTTATTATATCTTAATCTATGGTATTTTACCTAATTAAAACAAACAACAATTTACATCAAAACTTAAAGTAAATTAGCAAATTTTTGGCAAAAACTCCTTTATCGGCAAACTCTGTGTAGATTTATGGAATACATCTTTGAGGTTGTACTAAAAAGACGAACATTAAGACAATTCAGAAATTCCAAAGTACTTTGGAACATTGTAAATGCTTCGTTGTATATATTTAAAATGAAGACCTGCACCGAGACTTAGAGATTGAAGACATCAATGAGAATTGCAGTATATGCTGCCAAACATGATTCACACCTTCAACAAGAAGAAAATACCAAAAATCGCGATAGCCCGATTACAATAAAATGCCTACAAAGAACCAACGCAATGGATCTAGTGATCTATACGATGGAGCTAGAACTTTTGTTATTGACCCGGTACCCACTTACTCACATTTAAAAATATTTTGTTATTTTTTGACCAGCTACAAAAGCTAAAAAGATCTTTTTGTAACAGCAGGCAATCGGTAATGTTAGAGATTTGATCGATATTTTTCATATCGTTAGCAAACGGGAAGTATGCAAAGTATCAATTATGATAAATAACAGGCTACCGATGTGATTGCCTAAGGGAATACCAAATGTTTCACGAAAGCAATGGGAAGAGTGCTGTTTAAAAGATTACCTGCACAGAATGAGACTTAATTCATGAACAAAACGGGTGGAAAACTTCTCTAGAGGCAATTAAAAAGGGTCCTATGCATTTAGCACCTGTGAATACAGATGTTAAGGACAATGTTGTGCCGGTTAACACATGATAATCTTATCTCTGATCGATTGAGGATTACACTCCTTGTTTATCTCACAGATCTGATCATTAGGCACTGGAATTTTAAATGCCATATCGTTATTGTAATCCTGCTCAATTTCATCCAGTTCAGCATCTAGGTATGTTATTTCATGTACGTTAAGTGGTTTTGCTTTAAAACGAACTTGCTGACTAGCTGGAAACCGGAAGCTATCCTTAGAAATCTCTTGTTTTTTACTGGCAACCTACACTCAGGTTATTTCCAAAATATTGCTGGATGTCTTCCAGAAAATTGCAACACTTCACGAGGTCAGTTTGACTGTGGTAATTCGGTCATCATACAGCGCCATTTGGAGACCTATTGTTGCATATTTCTACGCAAAATAGTATAAATTTCATTGTCTGATATGGTCTAGTTGGCTTGTGAAGCTAATCTTAGAATCACTTGGTAGAACTTTTGGAAACACTTTCAAAAAGCTAGAAATTATTCAAAAATCGCCAAACATTGTCATCCGCCTCTTAATTAATGTTTTTCTATTAGTTATTGCCCATATGGTTCTGGAGTCACAATCTAACTCTGTTAAGAACCAATCTAGTGCAAGCTCCTCTAAACATAAATAAAGCACTCCAACTAAATCATCGAGTGTTATTTGAATCTTTCAAGCGGCCCACTCTATAAGAGCACGAAAGTGTTCTATGGTAAAGCTGCTTTTTGAACCTGCATACTTTACCTGCCTTCCAGGTGTTAAATTTTTGTCGTTTTTTATAATAGCTTCATTATAATAGCTCCAACTGATTTCTGAGGATCTGACCACTCAAAACCATCGTAAGCAGGTGCAACCTTTACTGAGCGCTTACCTCCTCAACTACAATTCATCCACTTGCTGAATAAAACTGATTAAGGTTTTTTCTTCAGCGAATCCTAGTACAATGAAATTTATTTCATTACCTCTAGTGCAACTTTTCCATTACCAGGGATAGATTCCAGCAAGAATGTTTATCCTCTTGGATTAGCCGTTTCGCGGAAGAGCAAGAACTAATTTGGACACAGAATCGAAAAAAAATTAAACGTTCAGCTTCGCAGCTTTTAATTCCAAACGCGAAGCTCCAAATAGCGCGCCAACATTTTAAAAACCTTCTGTTTAACAATCCTACACAAAGGGTTTCCAACCCTGTATGTTTCAACTTTATTCGAAACTTTGCTAACATGTCCTTGGTTGTTTTACCAGTTGATTCCAAACCAGTTAAGATCTTTTGTAGTTCTAGCATTTTGCCTTCTTCTGAGGTCGTTTTGCCATCGCTTCATGCTCCTTTAAGAAAATACTAAAAGGATCCTCCTACCCAGTGTTTTATACAGCAAAATGCGCAGGTGTTACATCTCGTGCCACTGAACCTAACCAAACTCCAAAAAAATTTAATAAAAATAACATATTTTATAAAAAATAAAACAAAAATTTTCATATTTTTCGGATATTTTATGTTTCTTTTGTACAACCAAATAGTAGTGCGTAAAAAAATATGCTTTTTTGTGTTTGGATCTAATTTTTGTTTTCCTCGATTTCGGTTGCTTTAATTTGCGTAGTAATAATTTACTTGTGTAAATTTAAGCCATACAAGATGTTCATCTGGTATAATTATCTGTGCTTAAAGAATAAAACTTTAATAATAAAAAAATAATAAATTAAAAAAATATGCTCCGTCAAATATGCTCGTCATCTATGAAAAAAAAAAAAATAAAAACATAATAAAAAAATAAATTTAACTAAAAAAATATAACAGACAAAAATGTAACTAAAAACAATAAAAAGTCCCTTCGCACTCTTTCATTTGGTCCACTAACTATGATACTCACTCCGTTGGTTAAAAGGCTTGTGAAAACACTTAGCTGGACCTCACTGCTATAACAAACATAGGTCATATTTTATTCAGATAACCCAAAAGTTATGAACTGGCAACACACAGATTGTGGGAAATAACCAAAACTACTCATGCAGATATACTAAGCCGAGAAAATCCTGTCCTTTTACCATTGAGGAACAATAACTAACCGCTTACTGTTATGATTTCGAAACTAACATAAGAGTCAAAGTCGCATTCATACTCATCCTAATAGCAAAGCCGGTTAATTGACCATTAGTCTGAAGACTACATTTTTTACTGATGCATAAAATAATGTAGACATCCGGTCAAATGGTAAAAACCTTTTAACCTCTAAAAAAATTAAGTGTCATCCATTACGGTTTATCGCCATAACACATTAAATAAAAAACACTTAACATATTTTAATACTTAATTTATTTCAAATAAGATAAAACTCGACTTGACCCTAGCTAAAATAAATAAACCAAAATTATTATGATAATTAAATTATTTCGCGCGTCGGATAAAAGAAATCGGTGCGAATACAATCAAAAAAAAAATGTCTATTTACCACAATTTTCCTCACAACAATTCAACGAATCAGTTTTTCATTTTCTTATTTGTGTGCGCTCGTATTTATTTTTGTATGATAAGATTACAAAGCTTTGTGTATATAGCCAGTGATAAACGGGGGCGCAAGTAATAAAAAAAAATTATAAAAATTCAACCGCAATAATTAGAGATGATAATCCTCTTTTTAAATTGTTTTTTTGTTGTTGTCTGATTTACTTAATTTTTCTTGTTGTTGTATTTTTGCTTAAAAGGAAAATTGATAATAAAACAAAATCTTAATTTTCCGGTCTAATTTATTTTTAAATATGATATTTTTAAAGCTTTGTATGCGTATTTTATTAGGAGTGAATTAAAAACAAACGCACACCAATAAAAACAATTGCTAGATGATAGAAATGACGTTCGCACTTACAGAATTATCGTTGGGATTGTGCCACTGATCATAATAAAACCACGATAACGTGTTAAGGGGATAAAATTAGTTCATAAGTCATAGGAAGTAAGCATCTATCAGTCTGGTCGTTTGGTCTTTAGCAACGAATCTCTATAGAGGCTTTTAAGTTTCCTGATCAAATTTTTGCGCAACGATCTCTGGTAGAAGAGCCGCCATTTAGCGAGTACAGAGATCATTGTTAACGATGATGGCTATTTGGTGTAGAAAACGACTTATCTTCTTTGATGGAGCCAGTCTGTTGCTTCGGTCTGGGCCAGCAATGACCTGTAAAAAGCCGTTAGATTCTTGTTTTCAAGCCAGTATTGAATGTCAAGCACGTATGCAGCACCTACAGTTAAGGAAACGAAATGTTCGCAAAAAAATCTTTTCCTGAGTTCTCCAAAGTTGTTTTACTAATATTCAACACAATAAACCCTATTTTATCATAAAATCTATCAGATAATTTCAAACCATCGTCTGGAGTTAGTTTAGCTGATCTCCAATTTAACATGAAAGGCAGCATTGACATTTTTATCGTGCAGACTTCTTCTATAACTTTATTCTAGACGGACAAAAAAGCCACTTTTACAAAATAAAATGTTTAGTTGAGTATTTTCGGGGCAAACTGGTAATTCAAGCGACAATGAGGTAATTTTAAGGCTTACCTTTACAGAAATAAAGAACATATTATCGATATCGATAAAAAATGTATTTTAAGAAAGTGGATGTCCAATAAACGAAATATTTTGCCTACGATTCAAGCCAACATCTCATGGATCCTGTCTAGGTATTGGAAATTGCATGGAAGTCTAAATCTGATGGCTTAATATTCACATCAAGCATTCAAAAAAATAATGGCCACACCTTTTAAAATGTTCTTACAAAGCTACCATTAGTTCAATATTTAATATGGAAGGATAAGCAACCTTCAAACTATAACTTCTAATTCTATTACCATTTTTTTAGAAACGACCAGTAGTTTCATCACCGAACTGCATGGATTCTGCGATGCATGACAACTGGCCTATTTAAAGCAGTAATACTTTTTAAGATCATTAACGGGTAAGGGATTCCGTAAGATTCATATCCGTAAAAACTAAAGTGTCACTAGGAAACAAAAATCAATCTCGATACTGGAGCTATATGTGCAGCTTTATTGTTGGTTGACCTGAAGCAAAAGGGAATCAAGACTATCCATCAAAAAAATATATCTTTCATGATGGGCATTTTTTATAGGAAATTGCACTTCTGATATTTTGTTTACAATTAGGAGAAACTTGTGACTGGTTCTTCGTGACCAACAGAGGAGTACAGTAAACATCGCCATGTGTAAAGTTTAGTAAGCTACCCGGTTGTAGCTTGTTGCTTTTCTCAAAACTGACTACCATTTTATTAGATTATATCTCCCGAAAGCTTTTTTAATTAACGGGCCATGATCTGGTGTTCCCAGGAACAAAAAAATTTAACACTTGGGGTGTTTAATTACCAAAAACCAGCAGATATGTCGTAATGTTGATTTAAAACAAAATAATACCACAGGTGGGAAAAGAAAAAGAAACTGGAAAAGGCGATACATGTCATCACCTACTACAAAAAAACTGGAAGGCAGCAGAGGGGCAAACCAATTTTTCAGCCGAGCGGTTTGGTCTTCCAACCCAGTTTTGGTTGAAATTGTTTAAAATAAGAAGAAAACGTTTACTTCTAGCTCTGTAAAGGAAGACTTTGTTAAAATAAAAAATTAAGGTGAAGATACACAGTTATTGACAAAGCTCCAGTCACATAAATTGAATGTGGCTCAAAAACTGGGACTTTTTTATGAGGCCTTGAGAGGTGCTTTGGAAAAGCCGGTAACAGTACGTATCCTGGAAAACCACTATTGAAATCGGACATGTAGATTGTAGGTCCTTTAAAAGTGAAGTGAAAGAATCCATCCAGAGAGATCTTGAAGGTTTTTCTGGGAAATTTAAGGTGTCACTCACAAAACCAAACTCGAGGAAACTACGAATACCCTTCATGAAGATCGGTGACCGAGAACCTAAAAATGGCCGTATAAAATTCGGACGGCTAAATTTTAAGATTATGGATAAAAATGTAGTCACTAACTGTTATGTCTTTCTTGACTATGGTTAGTGTGGACATATACTTTCAATGTAGAGAAAAAGATCATATTAAAGAGGACTGTCAAATGAACCCAAGTATTTTCTCTCCATTGATTATGAAAATTGGTCAGAACAAATAAAACTCGTACCCAGTTTAGGAACTTGGCAAATCTTTAGGCAGTAAACTCTTTAGGAAAACCTTTTCAGAAGTCAAATAGTGGATGCTCTGCTAGATCAACTGGGACTAGAGGCAGATACAAACTTGCTGATCGGCATCTTCACTCCAGATCGTGAATCCCATGCTCACCACCAAGTCAAATTGGGACATGGTGGCACTTTATATTAAAATGATGGTCCAGCATAAAAAACAGAAATGGGTAACCAAAGAAAATGTCTGAAAATAAAAAAGTCTTAAAGAAGAAGGCTGAATAAGACTGAAATAGAGAAGGTTTTAAGTGGGTGAGATTCTCACACATCACGTATAATGCATTATCTTCCTTTCTAAAAAAAAATCCGCAGACAACATATTGACGATAAGCCAACTCTAACAGGTTTCCTAGCAATCAGCTGCAGTGTTTGGATCGGGAGGTACTGGGTTCGAATCCCAAAGGCGGAGGATTGTATAAAGGGTTTTTGCATCACTTGACTACGATCAATGATGACTATGAACACAACTATGATCACCTTTTGGAGCGCAGAATCCATGAGCTGAACTATTGTCCATACCAGTACAGGCTGGTTGGAGTAATGCAATGTGCATATGAATTCGTGCGTCCTAGGTTTGCCTAGTGATGGCGTAAGGTAGGATGTGCTCTAGAACAGATGGCATTGAATAAAAACTAAAATAAATGTTTCTCAGGTTCTTAAAAAAGGCCGTATAAAACCGGAGGGCTAAACAAAAGTTTAGCAAGGTTCTGGGCACAAATATAATGACAAAGCGTTATGTTAGTTTTGACTATGGCCATCACCTAATAATTTTCAAAGGACCTTAAATAATGAAGATACGAATATGTTTCCAAATTGAGGAGAAAGATCATATTAAGGAGGACATTGGGCCAGAACAAATAAAACACGCACCCAGTTCAGAAACATGAAAATCTTCAACCAGGTAAAAGCAAGGTCTTGCATAAAGCAAGAAACAAGAATAAGAACCTAAAGGGAAAATTTTTCAAGGGAACCTTCTCGGAAGTAGACCAACTGAGGTCTAACTGAAGTAGACCAATTTTGCTGAAGTAGACCAACTGAAGTAGACCAATCTTGCTGATTTATATAGTTATCCATATTGTAATAAATCGAAACCTGCATATTTCTCCGATAAACTTGGTACAGACGCAATTTCAATTCATCGCGCAATCATTGCCGTGAATAATGAAAGCAAGAAGTCAACGGTATTATGAACGTGACTTGACATTTTACCACAAACAATTGATTGGCGATTTTCGAAGTAAAATTGACGTTTTGGAAGATAAAACCTAGAATTAAATGGTGCTTTTGTTGAAATGGACATCATATGAATATTGATATGGCAGAAAATGGCAGTATTATAAAAAACCAAATCTCCTGGTAAAATGACGTGTAGCCTAATGAAATTAGTAAATCAAGCATGTGACGTATCTAAGCCAAAAAAATGTTATCGATTCGGGTACTTTTACACATGTATAAATTTCTGTCTTAAGAAAGGACGTTCACCAAAGACTTAAAAGTGATCGGAACTTCCCATAACCATATCGACCATTAAGCACGCTAGACACAGTGAGGAAATCATTGAAACTTCTACTTAAGCCACAGACCGCAGCTGAAGTTGAAGCTTGAGAAATTCTTTTTAACAAACAGTACTTCAGAAAGGGCCACTCTCCTATTGGCCTGTAAATGAGGTGGTCAAAATTGTCTATATGGCACAACAAGGAAATCACTTTTTGAGGAAAATTGTATTATTTGGCTTGTTGGACGTGAAGAATGTATTTAATTCTGTAGAATGGTCAAATATTTTGTCCACGTAGCAAATGCTTTCCAAATGCTTTTCAAGACGAAAGGTTTATGTTCAAGACCAATGAGGGCTAATGTCATAAAAATATCACGGGAGGTGCCACTTAAAGGTATTTTCTAAACCCAGATTTGTAGAATATACCGTACGATGGCAATTTGTGCTTGGAAAATCCGGAAGGCACCTCCATAGTGAGGTATGTAGATGATATTGCGGCAGTAATAATCGCCCAAAACATATATGACGTACAACGTAAGCTTAACCTAGTTATGCTCAGAACTAGTTCTTGGTTAAGCTGTCATTATTAGACTCTAGCAACGGAAAACGAAGTAAGTTTTGCTTACAAGAAGCCACATTGTGACCAATGCCATAGAAGTTGGATGTTACATACGATAAGCGAAAACCATAGAACAAAAAGGGTTAAAAACTTAACATCTTCCCGACCGATAATATCGAAAACATGCTCTAGATGGTGTCAAATTGGGACACAGTGGCACTAAAGAAGTAATCCAGCTTAAAACACAAGAAATGGATTACCACCATCGAAAACAATTGTTGAAAATTAAAAAATCTTAAAGAAAAAGCCTGGATATGACAAATACTAGACCTCGTAAGTTCGGATTCGTGTCGGAAATAAAAGAGGTTTATAGCGAGTGAGAGTCACATCATCTCCCTTGCATTATAAAAAACTGATTCGATGAAGATTATAATCACGTTACAATAATCTTTAAAAAATTTTGAGAGCTTTTAGTAAAGAAATGAAACATTTTAATTTGGCCAACTATATCATAATTAAGATAAAATTTAACTAACAATTTTAATTTACTAAATTGAAATTCCATTTATTTAATGCTATTATTTGTTTAATATGTCCTTAAATGTCTTGCAAAGTATAACAATTATCTTTTTTGAAAGTTTCAGGTTATCAAATATTTTTGTTTGGTTTAATTTAAAAGCTTTCATAGAATTTCAATTATTTTAATTATCCAAAAATGTTTATATTTAAAAGATTTTTTTTTGGTTCTTAAGACTATATAAAAAGTATTTTAGAACATCAATAAACAATGGTTTTAACTGAAAAGACGAAAATCCTCAATAATATCCAAATCTTATGACAACAATGATAGCTGTGTGCTCATTTCTTATTCTTAGATGTTGAGCTATAACTTAAATAATAAATCGTGACACAATTCAATTGAATTTGATTATTGATCTTAACGCTGTTGAGACGCAAAGTTCTGTGGAAAATTGAATATTTTAAGAGGATTTTGAAATGGCGTTTTTTTCGGACGATCTTATTACTCGATGTGTCCGTATTAATGGAGTAGCTGGATTTTTTGCAATATAGGCTGATTCAATTCATATCACGCAGATTCTATTGTTAGGGTTTCGAATTAATTTAATTGGTTCTGCGACTTCCATTTCACTAAATGCCTCGTTAAGGCTGTCAATTGTTAAAAAGTTGAATGAACTTGAACATTGTGATCCCATTTTAGTTTCCTCGCTAATTGTAAAATTAGGTGCTGAGTCTGTTGGATTATTGTAGATGAATTTTGGAAAAACAAACGATTTACTAAAAAACGTTAGAAGCAGTCGGTGAGAACCAGAAAGCATCAACACTATCAATTACAAATGCCAACAATTTTGCGGGGCATTAGGATGGAACATCAAGAACGATAAGGCATCAGAAGTCATCGTTCCACATCAAGAAAAGCATGACGGAATACGTCAAGAACATGATTAATCGTGACAGATGTTGTTAGATCTGTAAAGGCCACAAAGTGGATTGTTTTGTCAAAAATGGTCTATATGATCAATTAGGATTATTGTGCCCCATCATAACTCTGGCAAAAACAAAATTACTACCAAGATCTTTGGAAACGAAAGCTGGATTGGGAGAAAGATTTATTTTTGGAGTGGTAAATTGGGCTTACTTGGCACCATTTCAATTTCAAAGTTCGTGTGCAGTAATCTCAAAAATGTCAAATTCGAGCTACACACTTTTTCGGATGCGAGTGAAAAGGCTTATGTTGCCTACAGTATCTCCGGTAATCAAACGAAATAAATGGTCGGATAATTGGATTTCTTTGTACTAAATCCAGAGTAGCTTATCATATACCATATCATTAATACTATGGAATATTATTGGATAGATTGGTTTGGACTCGTCCTCAGATTTTACTTTCTAGTACACATCGGTTTTCCAAGACATTATTTCAATATTTTCATCGTTACTGGACAATGCATTCGAGCCCACGGGATGTTCTTACTTCTCACTACCATCCGTTTAAGATATTGAATTTTGAAGACTTGTTGAGTGCCGAGAAATGTAATAAGTTCGAGAAATGGCACAAGTTTTAATTTGGCATGAAAAGCCCATATGGTACAAAAAATGGCTTAAAGGCTCAAAAGTATCTACGCTATGAAAATACTGCTATGAAAAACTCATGATCCCACGCCGCACCAAACGACGAAGTACCCTTTTAGTAACACGCGAATAACGAATTTAATATTCCTCCAAAATCAGGATTTATGTGTGTAAATTGTACAAACATAAAAAAAAACATAAAATATTCAATAAATCACCAAGACATTATAAATGCGTATATACGTTACCTAATACGATACCAAGCCTTATTGATCGTTTACGAAACAACCAACATCGAAACATACATAAATCCATTTTTAACATATTTCAATACATTCTTTAAGTTAAATATCTATAGCTATTTGATTTACCAATCTTAAATACTGTATATATATATATATATATATATATATATATATATATATATATATATATATATATATATATATATATATATATATATATATATATATATATATATATATATATATATATATATATATATATATATATATATATATATATATATATATGTATATTGTAGTATATAGCAGTATTCTTGTCTTTGCTACCCCTAAGGATATACACGAAAAAAAAGTTCCTTTCTTTACTCCTTACATAATACTCCTCGTACTATTACTACTACTACTACTTCTACTATTTCTACTACTACTACTACTCCTACTACTACTACTATGCATATTTGGTACTTGCTATTTTCCTTTTTTTTTAAGTTCAATGTTAAAGATAGATTAAGAGTTTTATCTTGACACAAAACGTAAAGAAAACGAAGAAGAAGAAGATAAATTGGGTAAAAATTGAAAGAAATATTATGTATTCGAAGAAATTATTGTCGATACGAGAGAGAATTCGAAAATGTTTTGTGCTTGATTAACTTTTGATGGTTAAATGACAACACACATATACGAAAACATATATACATACCAATATATATACATTTCAGCCATACTACGATCCTAATTCCGGCGATGTTTGTGATATATGTACCCATTTATGTATTTAATGTGTATTTAATTTATTGATTAAGCTGACGATGAGTGGAAAAATTGTTATGGCAAAAAATGGTTTTCCTTTCCTTTTTTTTGTATGTTACATGATTTTTCGCATCATTTCATTACAGAATGAAATGAATCGTATAGATTTTGTTATGCATAAGTGATGAATTGTATAATCGGTGCAATTGTTATTGGGCTTAAAATATCTGCAATTCTCACCATTGATTCATTCGGCCACTGTTGCTCCACTCCATCTCACGAGGAATATAACTCTTCTTCTTCTTTATGTAGACATGCGGTCTCAACCATCTATCATCACAATTAAATAATTATTTACCGATTTAATTTTCAGAAATGGCCAAAGATGGTCCAACTGCACTATATTTAACAATTCTCTCGAGAGGATGCTAATCTCCCTCTGGCTATCCTACAACCTTTTTTGGATAGCAATATTCAATACATTCCACCGTGACCAACATCACTATCAATTGCATTCCATTTAACCAATCGCTCTCACACTAGCAAATTTGAAAAACAATAATGGTCGCTTGCTTTAAATTTTTTTAATTTCAACCACCATTTTTCTATGCTAGGTATCAGATTCCTTTTCGAGGCTGATATTATAACGTCTCAACTCATGCGAGAGCTTTGCTTCGATTACAGTCGTTTTTCGACTGAAATACAACACAGGTCTTGTTTTCTTCTTATCGCCTATTTAAAAAAGCACACCAGCAAGCCCTTTTGAAATTGCGTCTGTAAGACCATGTTCTTTCTCCAGGTTATTTAGGAAAATAATTTAAACATTGCGGCTTCTTAACATCATTTTTAATTCATGAAGCTCATTTTGTTCATCATCATTGAAACCCATTCCTCGCGTGTAATTGACATTGGATTTGCCTTATCGAATTCCGGCAAAATTACTGAGATATCACGCGATATTTAATTAATCCATTTTTCACACTCAAAATATTTCTGAGTTAAATCTGAGTTTGAGGCAAAATATTTGCCAAAATCAACTCACTTACTGAATCGCGTCGCTTAACCTTTGATTCATTCCGTTCTAATCATAGTTCGCTGCTCTTTTATTTTTGACATCGTTTCGTAGAGCTTAGGGATTCCTGTCACTCGTTAAACGAATCCACAATTTTATTTTCAGAACATCAATTATGTCCAATATAATATAACCGTTTCGAAGAGTCGCTGCATCAAAATATTTTTATTTCCTATGTCTGATAACGATCGATTTGTACACTCCTACTTAAATTAACTGTATATATCGGTTCATAGCTGAATATCGTATCACAATAACTGTTATTGAAAATAATTGCTTACCGCAACAATTCGTTGTTTTTCAGATTATCAATCGCTCACTTGACCTCATTGATGATGTGACCGATGTCCTCAACAATAATGTGTCGCACTATTATTTAAAACATTTATCACGTTATAATTTTTTTTTATTGTAGTTTTTATTTTAAATTCGATATTATTACCGTATTTGATTAAAACTGTTCTTGTATATCTTAATTCTGAACTGTAACACTTGTTACTCCCGCTAATTTTATATTTTAATCGCCCCTTTTATAATATATTTTTTATTTATTCATCCGTCCGACATTACATCACTATAATACTAGTATATACTATTTTTCGATTGCTCGTTTTTGTTTTTCTCAAAGCATGCTATGTCGTTGTTTTTTCTTAAACCGGTACACCGGGTTACTACTTACAGTTTATAAAAATACAGTTCATAAATATTTGCGTACGCATTTACACAGGGTGTTTGTAGTGACCTTTGTCTTCAGTGTCGATTTTACGTTCTGATGCTTTCGATGTAACTATACTCAACGGTTAAACAAAAGTTCCGCTGAGATCTTTCCAGTGCCCAATGTAAACGTTTACAAATATTGCCTGTTGGCAGTTTCTTTAACTACTACTTTGTCTCACATAACTTTCGCTGGGCTTGTCCGTTATACAGATAGGTGGAATAGAGCCGCTTTAGTGTTTATTGTACTCCGTTGCTTTCGCGGATTATTTGGAAGTACACTGATGAAATAATCCTGGAAATAAATAGTGCACGCGTACTAATTGATAATTGACACCACAGCGTTGTGAAACTTTTTTGGTCGATTTTATTTTTGTGGCAACTAGTATTAAGGAAGTTGACAAAAAACTTCTAATGTTCCTCAAATTATTGGGCAGATAAATTTAAAAGCTATTAGTATCTTTAATAGCTTCAAGCAAGGTAGGTGATCTAAGATTCGAAGCAATATAGTTACCAAACAAACTAATCCCTTTCCCCATAGTCATCAGAAATCACGCCATCATTTAAATTTTTTAATCGTGACCAAATGCCGGACGAGAAGCTGCCGGTTTTATTGCCAACCTATGCATGTTAGCAAAAATCACAATTTAGCAGGTAGTCCAAGCCTCTTGTTTTGGGATACAATTATCTGTGGTAAACAATATCTAGCCTAACCTAAAAACACAATTTTTGGTAGAAAAAACAATATTATTGACAAACCGTTGCTGTAGAACTGGTAAAGAAAGACCACAAAGACAAGAATCGATGCCCAAGCTCTGTTAAAATTTCTATCGATCTACAAGTACCAGACCAAGAATAACTGAAATATTAGAGCGCGTAGACTACAATGTTTGGATCACTCTAATTTGTACATGTTCTAAAATTGGGGTTGAAGCGTTCCAAGCGGTTTGCGGTTAATTTAACGTTCGATTTTATGCCGTCGATTTATGAAATCGAAACTATGAATTTTTCGCACATTTTTCAACGGGCAAGTCCGATTAAAGTAGTTTGGGATAATTTAAAACTTGACTTGAAGATTCTGGTCTACTTCGTAGTTAACTGGTTTCAACTAGACTGGTGAATTGCGGTTTGATGGAATTTTTCGTGAGCAATATTATTATAACCGCTCAAAAATTGAACGGTGCCGGTATGAATATGAACTATGAATGGTTTTGGATGTCATAAAGTTGATCACTATAAAAAATGTCCAAAAGCGAAAATGGCAATAGTCATTAGTCTGTTTTTTATTGTTTGCCGGCACATGATATGTGAGCAAAGTTAGTTGGAAAATCATAAACCTGTTTCAGGAGAGCCACGGTTACAAATGAATAAAAATAGACAGCTAAATTGATAGGTGATATTGGACTTCAAGTTTACAATGGTTCAAAATGTGTTTTTCATTCCAGGCCTTTGCATAAAATTATTTTCGGTTAAGCAATTAGTTAGCCAAGGATTAATTGTCAAGTTTACCGCAAACAAATGCAATGTTACTGGCCAAAACAGTTACAGTTGCTGGTTGATGTAAAATATTGAGAGCTGTAGATTCACAAAAGTTGTAACATCGTCGTCCAGTGCATAAATTTCGGAATGGTTTTGTGATTGAATAAATTTTGTCGTTACCAAGAAAAGTTTGAAGATTGTATCAATGGAGAACAAACTCGTCTTCCGGTCAAGGACAGTAAATCTCAAGCTTAAGAGCTCTATAGAACTGAGTTCTAGAGTCTGAGCTGTAAGCTTTTCAATGCAAAGCTAGACACCAGATTTTGAAGTAAGGCCGTTAACACAGTGGCTTTCCTTGTGCATCGATTACCGCGTCGTGATGCCACCAAACACCTTATTTGTCTAGCTAGTGAATGTGTTCGGTACAAAGCGTATGAAATTTCATCCGAAAGAGTAAATTACGGTCAGTTACAGTGTGAATTGTAAAAGCGGTCGAGTTTTTGATTTGGCAATTACGTGTGGGTGTCAGTGATATTGTCGATTATCTAGAGAACCAGCAATGTGAAAATAAGGCAATTATGATTGTAACCAATTTTCTAATCATTTTTATCCATCCTAAAATGATAACAATAAAGTGGAAGATGAAGCAATTGTTACAACAGATTACAACAAATACTAATCAAAACAGAGAAGTTCATCTGTTCATCTGTTCTCAACAGATTCTCTGATGAGAGAATCTTGTGATGTTGATGATGGTTTAAATCAAAGTGATCAACATGAGAATTGGGGTTCTACAAGTATTTGTCTAGTTGGAAAACCATTAAGTATCAAGGTTCAACTGACGCTTCTAGAAACTTTCTTTCTAAAACGCGGTTGTGACGAAACCAATGTTTCGTCACGACCGCGTTTTACGCTGTCAAGCAGACAGCATAAATTGACAAAGAGTAACAAGTTTGTTTATGGGGTCTCACCCGTTCCATTAGAAGATTCAGTGTCAGTTTTGGGCAATTCAAATGCGTTTCACTAGACAACAGCAATAGAAGAAGAGTATCGATTGTTAATTGAAAACTGATCGTGGTCGCTTAAATATTTGCCGCCTGATCGTAAGGCAATCTAATGTTAATCGGGTTTCATAACCCAGTGCAATGGGAAAGTGGTGGTAAGTTGCATCAAAACCCGCTTCGTAGGAAATTGTTGTGCTCAGCCAAATCCAATTCATTAAAACAATTTTTGTCTTATGTGATTTCGAGTTAATTTTAAAATGTGTACGTCAATTCGGTCCGAATCATAATTTTCGTATTGTATTTTATTAGAAATGTAGTGCGTGAAATCTGTATTAACTTTTCTAAATAGTCCGCTACAGTGTCGGAGGCATTTCCGTTCAAAAATTCTGTACCGTTCCATGTAGCGTGGTGTCTGATTATACCATACTTGGCATCCGTATGTCAGTATTCGTTTTATTAGTGCTTTGTATGCTATAATTTTTACTCGTTTGTCAATGTGTCGCCTGTAAAAAGTTGTCTTGCCCCCATAAAAGCACGACGTGCTTTTTCTAGTTGAATTTTCGTGTGATTGGCCATGTAACACATATTGTCCCAGATTCTTGATTGTTTCTTTCAATATTATTGGTTGATTGTAAATTTTTAATGAATATTTTTTCCAATTTCTGTTTAGATCACGTTGTGCATTTTTTAAAGGTTGCCGAAATAATATTGTTTCGCATTTGGATGTTATTATTTCAATGTACCAGATTTTTAAATAATTTTGAAGAAAATTTAGAGCCGATTGTAAATTGTTTTCATTGTTGCCAAAAAGATAATTGGAACTATAAAGAATCATGTCGTCTGTGTACGCACATGTTTGTATATTCCTTGAATTTAATTTGTGATGATTAATTAATTCGGCCGTGTATAAATTAAAAAGGATTGGTGCCGTGATGGAGCCCTGCTGTAGACCATTGAGAATTTTAAATTTTTCCGATGAATGAATTTTGCCCGAGGTAACAATAAAATTTCGATTGTTTAATAGTCCATAAATAATTTGAATTAGATCTGCCGAAAAGTTCATTTTTGATAATTTAGCTTAGTAGTCCATCCAGCCAAATGGATGCGTGGTAAATATTTTAGTACAATGTTGGGCAGCGTATCGGGTTCATATGATTTTTTATTATTAGCCAAATTTAAAATTGCTGATAAATGTTCTTTGTCGTAATAAAAAAATTTGGATCATTGTTTGGTTGCTTGGGTGTATTCGGCCGATTTGTTGCCAAAAAGTTGATTTTGGTGTGATGATTTATCTTGTCGATTTTGAATTTTGTTATTAGTAGATCGATTACATTTCTTATTTCCGCTTTGTTTTCCGTGTCGCTTAAAGTTGAATTTATTTTTGTATGATCCTCGATGTGTTGTCCGATAATGTTTAAGTTGATAATTTCATTATAAATTTGATAATTGTTTTCCGAATTTTTCATGATTTGATTCCAGTCGATATCGAAATGTTTGTATGTGTCAATGTCGTTTTCGTTAATGTCCAGTCTCTTAATATTTATACTGTCCGAATTTTTTGAATTGATAAATTTTTTGATTTCAGTCCATATTTTAGAGCTTGGCCGAATCCTCTTCATCACATTTGTCCAGTAAGTTTCAATTTGAATTTCCATTCTTTAATTTTGTTGTTGTTGTTGATGTTGCCGATGTTGTGCTTCGTCGTCATTGCCATTTTGTTGTTCGAGAAGTGCTGTCCGATGTGCATCATCTAAACTTTTGGTCCATTTATTCCAGTCAATTCCAATAAAGTTGTAGCGAATTTGCTCGTCGTTGTTGTCATTAATTTGGTTGGTCCCTTTTTCAAATTCTCACACGCCTTATATAATAATTTGGATGGGTCGATTGTCGCTGTCGTAGTGTAGAGTTGGTATTTCGTGTGCAGAATTTTGATAAATTTTGATGCGTGCGTCTATGATGGCCAAATCAATATAGTTACCGGACCGGACCGAATCATCGTCGGTTTGTCACTTTTATATAATTGAGCTTGAAAATCCATTGCATTTTCCGTCATCCATTTGTTGAGTCGGTTCCCCTGTGAATTATTTAGCGCGTTTCCCCAATTAATATGACGTGCATTTAGGTCATCTACTATTATATTAAAGTGATTAAATTTAGACTATCAAAAGTTTTGCTCCACTCGACTAAAAACTATTCATCGGTGCTTTGATGTGCGTTACCCGTGCAATAGATTGAGATTTAATATACTTTATTGATCGAAAGTTTTAAATGTAATTTAACTATAACAATTTCGAATCCTTTCCGATTTGCCAAAAATTGTGGTTCGATAATTTTATAATTTAGATCTGTTTTTATCAAAATTGCAGTGCCGCCTCCTTGTTTCGAATTAATTCTGTCCCGTCGTATACTATCGTAGTTTTTAAATTCAATTTTGCGTCTGTCGTTCAGTTTCGTCTCGTTAATAAGTAAACAGTCCGGATGGTGTGTAGTCAAAAATTTCAATAAATTAAGTCTGCGTTGAACGCTCACTATGGAGAATTTTGAAAATTTCGTTGGCGAAAAGATGATTGATTTTGAAAATTTATAATGATGCGATGATTTGGAGTAGTTGGGCGATTTGTTCACCTTGTTGTTCCATAATTTTTGACATTTTGTCAATCCGTGAAGTTAAATTTATGATTGTCTCGTTGATGTGTTGTTGCAGTTGTGGTTGCGGTTGCGGCAGGGCTGGTCGATTCGCATCATCTCGGCAAAGGTACCGTTCTCTTTTGACACTTTAACTGAATCGAACAATTTTGGAATATATTTTGATGTTATAGTTGCTTCATTTTTTTTTCTTCGACTCGTTTACGTATAGTTTGGCCAACATCGTTTGGTATAATGGGCAACCCTTGTACGAGGCTGGATGACCCATCTTTTTACAATTTATGCAAAAAATAGCTTCTTTTGCAATATCATCCGTGATTGCACATTTAACACAGCGAAACTCTAAATTACAATTTGATGCCGTATGACCATAACGCTGGCAATTTTTACACTGTATTATTGCATCAATTTTGTTTAGCCGTTGCCATATTATTTTTTGAAAATTTAATGCATTTATGTTATAAACAGAATTCAATAAAGTATCTGGCGTAAACTGTACGATGTATAGCGGTAAAGGTTTTTTGTAATTGTCCGTCCGTCTTGATCGCATTTGTATAATTTTTGTAATTTTAATATTGTCCGTCTCGAAATAGTCTTTAAGTTCGTCTACATTTTCGATTTCCGTTAGTCCCCGAATACTAGAGATTTTGGTTGCAGTTCCTTCGGTGTGTATGTATAGAATTTTGTGCTGACCCCGTCAAAATTTGTCTTAATCGCAGTATAGTTTTTTGATGTGTCCGTCGTAAGCGTGTGCTTGTTGAAATTTATTCGCTTAACTTGGAATTTTTCGATATTGATTCCTTTGGCAAGTGAATCAGTATTTTGAATATCTTGCCCAAATATTTTAGTTGTTATGTTCGATATCACCGGTGGGTCATCAGCTTCAGCGTAAGAGCATTGGTAACGCCAAATGTGCACTAGGCACAATTTCAATAAATCAAAGAAAGCCAGAATATCTAAAACTACTTGATCGCTTTCAATTGGCCGGTTAGAAAAATGTTATAATGCTAATTATTAGGTTCTTGTTTTTTTCAAAAATGGCTTAAGTTAAGGCGCTTGTTTCTTTTAAATCGTATATTTTATTTTATTTTAAACCAATTTAACATCATTTTTTGCGCTATGAGTTTCATATATTAAGGCTACTCAAGGTAAATGGCATTTTCGGTAAATTTTTTGGTAAATTGAATTACTGTACTAGAAAGGTGGGTATTAGAAAAAAGGTAATAGGTTGTTGTGGTTATTTTTCATATTTAATTTATTTATTTCAATAAAAGTCAGGCAAAACAGTAAAGTTATATTATAATTACTTGAATACGTGAACATAGAAGACATTTTGGAAAATATTATTAGACTAAATATAAAAAAACCAAAAAAAATTTAAACAAAAAAAAAATGTTGACGTTTCATTTGTTACCTACAAGCCTGTAATTTTAACCCTCAAAACCTAAATATTTATTTAATGTTTGGCACGACATGAAAGGTAAATTTGTACTAAAATTAGAATTTACCGAAATTTACGATTTACCTTGAGTACATTTGGCATACAGCCTAAGAAAACCAGCCTGATTTCGTTTGCCTTATATTGACAGATGTTTTTTATAATCCTACAGTGTTATCAAAATAATTGCTTGTTTATTTAACGGTTATTTCATTTAATTTACGTGTCAAATATTTTTTTTTTAATTTGTAATTTGAGTACATTTTGAAAATTTTAGTTTGTTGAGAGTGTTGGCTTTCATTTGGATGTTTAGTGCATTTTTTTTTTGTTTGCAATCGAATTTGTTTTGTTCAAACTTAATTTTAATAATTAAATTTACTCTATTACCTTTTAAAATTACGATAATATCTCATAATATTAAACTAAAAATTGATTTTTGTTGTGGTTTATTATAGTGAAAAAACACTTCATTTACTTTTATTGATTTTCCAAACAAAATATTTTCATGAAAAATATTTGGATTTTCTTTTTATCTCGCGCGAGATGCAAAATGAATTCCACAGATACTTTAATATTATATACAGTGTAAATACGAGCAATGTTTATACATAAAATACCAACTACTATGTAAAACCGTGAAAAAGATTGATAGCTTTTGGCAAAATAAATTCCCAAAAGCACATCCGTCTGTAATTATTATTGATTCATGTTTTGTTTTTGCTCTCAAAAAATTGTGTGAAACTGTGTCACTCCCTAGCATATACTCGCGTTCTTTTTATTTAAATAAAACATACAAGGATATAATTATTTTATATTTTAGATCGAATAAGCTTTTTTCATGACGTGGCCAGGATGTTATAAAATTCGTATTTGCCATGGGATTCGTATCATATATAAACAAAGCAAAAAAAAGGATACCAAATATTTTAGAATAAGCCACATATTTTCATAAGAGAATACATTAATATTTTCATTTCATTTGTTTTTCCATATATAATATCAACATTGACCTCGAGTTATTTTGTTATCGCATGCAAAAATATTTCGTTGTGTTGATTAAAAAAAAAAAAATTCGTTAATGGACAATTTTTGTAACGAAATGATACTTGTAAATTACCAGAGCTTTTTGAGTGGTTATCAAAATATAAAACGAAAAGTTTATAAATTGTTTCATAACGCTACAATAATTCTTTACAAAATTGGAAAACTAACGAAAACTTTTAGTGGAAAATACAAAGTTTTCATCATTGTAGATTGTGGCTTTAAAGTTATTGTTTTTAATAAATCAGCATCATTACAAGCCAATGTTTACTCTTTACTGAGATCTTTGACAAGATCTTTCAGCGGCAGGGCTTGACCTTAAGACCGCGGTGTGTTTAAGTAAAATTTTTAACCATCACTTCAATTTATTATAGCCTAACACTTGAAAAATATTTAATATAATATTTAATAGATTTTTTTCAGAGAAACAAAGAATTTTCACCGTCTTTAGGTGCTGATAAAAGGTTGCAGAACGCAGAGCAATTGATTATAAATGTGATTGTCGTGAACTAATAGTAGTTTAATATCTGTTACCGGAAAACTGGAAAAATTCTGAAAGTACTGATATAACTTTCTTTTTACACTCTCAGAAAAGCAAAGTAACTATTGATCGCTTAGGTGTCAGTAACCGAGTCAGGACTGTCCTAACTAACATTTTGGTATAATATGCAACATGAGTTCCTGATTAATCGGTGGCAGTACTCTCTTATCAATCAAAATTATCACAGTAAATTTTTTAACCAGGTGCTTGGACTTAAGTTTAAACCGAGTCACATAAAACGCAACGTTATGACTTTTCAAGTATACAAAGCACCCATAAAATGTTAACAAGGAGGTTAAAAAGGCTTTTACACACACAAACAAAAAACAGCTTAACTTTTTACCTCCTTTAATACTGAACCATATAATTATGTCATTTCTGCGAGCTCCTTTGGTAAAGTGTTTTTTTTTATGGTAAGGAGGAAAATAATTTTCTTTTTTATGATTATCGGCATCGATTAAATTTTTTTTTTTATTTAATTTTTAATGTGCACGACGGTATCAAGTAACATGAACTTTTTACTTCGCAGCTGATTCCCCCGTAAATATATGTCCTAGATTCACGATTCGTGTCACATTTTTAATCGAACTTTTTAATTTCAATTATTAAAAGAAAATTTTCTTGTTTTTATTTTGTTTTTATTACTTTTCTCGGGAAAAAAGATTAGAGCTTTTTTTTTTTTTGGGAGGGAAAAACGAAAAGTTTTGTGATAATGTTTTTCTTTTGTTTGAAAATACTTATATATACATATATATATATATAGAAGAGAAGTGGTGCGGTTGTCGGATAAAATGTCGATGGAAAATTATTTTTATCTTGTGGCATGGGTGATTCATGTATTTTGCCGAAATGGAAACTTTTTTTTTTTATGATTTGCGTCGATTTCAATTTCTATTTTGTTTGTTGGTGACGATAATTCAATAATAAAATAAAATTATAGCAATTGAGTGGAATTACATTTTTTTGTTGTTTGTCAATGGTTTATATACAATGTTATATACTTGAAATCGATTGGGAGAATTCGAAAATTCGATTAAAAAATGTTTATGGCTGAAGATCGAGACATTTTTTTTTCGTGTAGGTGAATGCGATGGTAATTTTTTTATCTTAAAAATGTGCTTTAAACGAGCTTTAATTTTGGATTAGTGTACATCGACTGCCCAATTTCTTATTGAACTTATATTTTGCGCAGAATAACATGATTATTATTGACAGAATAACAGATACTTGATGATCCTTAATATCTAAATACATATAAGAAATATTTTCGATACAACTCCAAAGATATGTCCTAAATGATGAGAAATTTTCCTAAGGCTTTTACTACAACTGGACGAGCATTATTAAAAATCACTAATGAATTGCATGACAAAGGTAAGAGACCATAAAGCCCACAAGAGATATGTATCAATATTCGTTTGCACGACAAAAAGAATAACGGTGCAATTGGTATAAGTACACATCAAGGAATCAATAAAAAAGTGCGATTGGTATCTCTTCGTGGGCAAAAGGGATCCTGTTAGAAATAACAAAACTAAGCAATATTAGTGTCATTATCCAAAGACATAAACAACATTGCTCAATATGTAAAAATACTTCAAATACTATAAATTTGGAATCTATGTGTATAACAATGAAACAGTAATCTAATATCTTTCCATTGAACATTTATTATAAATTTCAATTTAACAGAATATTAGAAGGACATCAGAGCCAAAGGTCACTTATTAGATGCTTAAACGAATCATGTTAAAAAAGTTTGCAGATATCACGAGTAATAAAACCAGTGTTTTTACCTTGCTCGAAGAACAGTTAATCTAACAGTAAAACAAAGAATAATTATTCATATAATTATTAGTTTTTATCAAGGTCACATTCAACCTGTTATCTATGAATCAACAAATCCTAAGGGACGAGCTACAACGGATTCATGACTATGTTTAATCAGCTATTAAGATTCTTGATGGAGACGACAATGACGACCTGGGACTTACTTAAAACTTACTCGCCATCCGCAGCAGAGTTTAAAAAAAACTAAAATTTTGTTCTTCATGAAGCTACCGTTGGGATATACAACACTATAATAATCGTATGGTGTAGCTTCAATACCAATAATTGATAATGATACAATTTATTATGCGCATTTTATCATTAAAATGTATTGGTATTGGAGCTACATCATACATAATTGTTAGAGTGTTGTATATGCCAACGGTAGCTTCATGTAATATCATCTTTTAAATTTAAAAATTCGGTCATATCAACATGTTTCAGCAACCAAATTTATTTTTTTAAATTTGAATATCAAATAAAAATTCACATTAATTCTCATGAGCTCAAAACCGAACTTCGATGAAAGTATAAAAACTAATACGCATATTATTGTATTTAACGTTATTTGTTTAGTTTCCATCTTATAATTCACTAGAACAACATGATCAAACGAAATCTTCTTTAGTACTAAACTAAACCCCACTACAAAAACTCTACAATTAGATTCCAATTAGATTCCAATTTGATTTTTTGTTCTTTGCTATGTTATTTATAATGTATTACGCGTAATAAAGAAACAAGCATGATCGTTGAACGGTGTTTGTTTGTTTTTAATATTCTATATATATATATATATATTTCATTGGAAAAAAAGAGAAATATCAATATAACAAAAATACGATTTTACAATTTCGTAAATCGATATATTTGTGATATTGTCTTGTCTCTCAAGAAATTGCGTTACGTTCGTAAGAGAAGGACAATATCATCACAAATTTTGTCATTATTCTTATTTCATGTAAACCTAACAAAAATGTATAGTTGTTTCGGTTTTTTACAGTTGAATTTTGTATTTTCAATAAAAGCCATTTTTTTGTGATATATGTTTGCGCGTTATACGTTAGTGAAATAAAAATGGAAAAGTTTTTGATTAAATATAATAAAAGCGACCATATCGAACAAGTGACTGAAAATAATGTTCCTTCAACATCCCAAAGTTTATTATCAATGTCACAAGAAGCGAAAAAAAGGAGAATTGTTGAAAACGATAAACTTATGTCGATTTCGATTGAAGAATAAAACTTGCACTGAGTGCAAAAAGGGTACTCGATTTACCCTGATTATGTTCGATTGATGAAAAAAAAAACTGCTCTGACACCTAATTTGACAGCTCTAGTGCAAGTTTTGCTACTCGAGGTTTTTTGGTCGAGTAACCCCTACTTTACACACACCAACAAATATATTCTGTTTATTTGTCAATAAATAATTTGTCAGTGACGGTTAATTTGTTTAGCAGAAAATTTGAAATGTAATTTTGCATTATATTTTGTATGTAATTTTTTTTCAATTCTGTTTAAAGTTTTTGTAAATTTTTCTGTTAATTTTCTGTTAATTATTGTTAATTTTTTATTAGAATTTTTGGTAGTCAATAGATTTTGGCAAAATACATATTTTGACAGAATACATAAAGACATGCATAAAGCTATCAGAGTAATTTTCATGTTCGATTGATTGAAAAAATCAGTGTACTCGACTAGAGTGGGGTAAAAATCAATCGAAATCGACATAAGTGATTTTAGTGAACCAAAAACGCATGTGTCAACAGAAAACGTAAATATGTTTTTAAGCGAGCACGAGAACGTTGTTAATTCAAAAGAAGTGCTTACTAAAAAAATAATTATAAAACAAAAATTTCGTTTGACTTGGTTACAGAAGTTTACATGGTTAGAAACAAAACTAGGAACCGATGGATTGGCAAAACTACACTGTAAGTTTTGTGACATAACATTAAGTAATAATATCGCTCACATTTTGAGACATGACAACCACAGTTGGGCGTGTAAATTACAAAATGTAATTTACTGGGTTTTTTACATGTAAAATGTATGTAAAATGTAAACGATTATTTTATACATACTGTAAAATATAAATCAACTTTTTCATTACAATTATCGCCATCTGTTACCAAATCTCTTAATTAAAGAAAAATTGACTATATACTACAGTGTAGTGTATTTGTGTGTATTTATTGTGATATTTGTACATATGTATAAATGTAAAATAAAGTGCAACTTTCCTATGATAAGAAATATTTTGACAATGAAATCTTGACACCTGCTATCAATAAATGTAATTTGATGAACGCTTCGTTTTTTCGTGAGAGGAGTTAGCACATGGAATTCCTTGAATGGTAACTGCTGGGTTTCAAAAAGAATATTTTTCCCAAATTTAATTATTAATGTATTAATCAATTTATCTAGTATTAATTCTATGGTAAGGTTAGTATAATGGTATTGCTGCAAACTTAGGTTATGAAAAATTATTAATTGTAATTAGAGTAAGAAAAATTAAATTGAATTAATAAAATTCACTACAATTCCACGCTTAAAATAGATAATCATATTCGCTACCTCTTTACTACACTGGAAATCAAAGGCATTATGCATAGGCATTTTATCGAATGGATAGAATAGGGCTAGTAATTTCAGGCATACGTGAGACGGGTAGTGATAATTTGGTTGATTTTGTCCTGTTTGAAATTAATAAAGATTTAAATTTAAAAGCCAGTCAAACGAGTATAGATTCACTTCATTCATTTCACTGCAGAGAATTATTTTATTTATGATTAAACGTCAAATTGCAATTAGTTTTCCGCTACATATCGAAAGAAATGTGCACTCTTAAAAATATTTTATTTTAGTTTATTCAAATGTAGCTAGATGGCACTATGTCACTAGTTGTTTATTTTGTCGAATATAAGAACTAGTTTAAGATGTAAACAGATGGCATTGTAGAAGGATAGGTGATCTTTATAGTCTCAATGTAGATAACTAAAAGTTGAAAATAATTATGATTAACCATTTAAATAAAATGTTTAATTGGATTTTCTAATGCAAGTTATTCTTATAAACAAATGTTTGTATCATTTATTCAATATTTTAAATTATTTCTGGACGGATTCTCGTTTTTTAAATATAATTTACATATTTTTGTAAAATACACATTTTTTTTGTAATTTACGTTATTTACATGTAAAATGGAGAAAACGTTTTTTACATGTAACGCCCAACCCTGATGACAACTCCGAATATCATAAAAAATGTGTCAAATCTTTGAAAAATCAACCTGAAATATTAAATAAAAATCAAACTGAATGCTTAACCAAAAAAATTAATCTAACCAAAATTGCGGAACTACGAATAATAATGTTCATTTTACAGCAAAATCTTGCATTTAGCTTAATTTCTCCATTGATTTTACTTATTAAAGCCGTTGCATCTGATTCTCTAATAGTTAAGGAAATAAAGTTTGGCAACACAAAGGCAACTGAGATAGCCAATACTATTTTATTAGAAGAAGGCCTCAACAAAATAGCAAAGAGTTTAAGGCAACAAAAATTTTCATTAATTATTGATGAAACTACCGATGTCAGCTCAGACAAATGTTTAGCTTTGATTGCCAGGTACTGCGATTTCACTGTAGGCAAAGTGCGTGACAAATTTTTCGGTTTTAATTAAATTAAATGATTCAAACGCTAATGCAATTTTTACTGCAATCTTAAATTATTTTGAAGCGGCTAAGGTGTCAATAAATAATTTGGTTGGGTTTGCATCTGACAATGCATCAGTAATGATGGGCAGTAAGGGGGGTGTGAAAGCGCTTTTAAAAAATATTCAGCCAAATTTGTATGTCATGGGATGTACGTGCCATTCTTTACATTTGTGTTCGTCCGCAGCTGCCAAAAAATTACCTCAACATTTGGAACTTTAGGCCAGAAATATATATGTGTTTTTCTCGCATAGCGCGAAGCTCCAAAATGAATATCGCGAATTCCAGGATTATTTTAATATTAAACCTCACAAAATTTTAAAAACTTCTACCACTCGATGGCTGTCTTTAGAATCGGTCATTACTATGCACAAATGACGGGTGAAAATAAAGTTTATTTTTATTTCATTGCATATATTTTGAAAATGACTAACAAAATTAATATAGAATTCCAGGCAGAAAGCGCACGCATACATGTTTTATTACCCACAGTCAAATGTTATTTTAAAACTATTTAAACCAATTTTATTAAATCGGATTTCATCGATGACAGTGCATTAGACAAAACGAATTTTTCAGATGAAGGTTTATTTTTAAATTATGATCAAATTTATATTGGAGTAAAGGCGAACTTGTTGATTAATATGGGGCAAATACCTATAAGCACGGTCAAAACTATAAAAATAAATTGCTGCAATTATTATTTAGAGTTATGTAATCAAATCAGCAGTCGATTTAAATTTGAGGACGTAGTTTTAATTGCGGCGCAGTGCATAGATCCTAATCAAAAAGCTGTCAGTCTTACTCCGCTTATTCGATTATTTCCAAATCTTATTAATGAAAATGATCAAGAGGATTTAGATGAGGAATGGCGAAACCTAATTAACCGAGGCCTGAATGTCACTATTGATAAAAAAGAAGAATTCTGGCAAAGAGTTTTTAATATGAAAAACGCAATAAATGAATAAATGTACCCAACCTCAAAAACTTCATAGGATCAATATTATCTTTTCCTCATAGCAGCGCTACAGCGGAACGCATCTTCTTACAGGTAAATTTAATAAAAGATAAAAAACGAAATTCACTTTTAACAGCAACAGTGAGCAATCATTATGGCAAAAGAGTTACTAGATGGCATGGATGCAAGTCAATAGGCTCCTTCTCAAGAATTAATTAGCAAATATAACAAACAATTAAAAAGTTAACTTTAAAATATTCGTTATATTATTCATTATGAGATTTTTTTTAATTCTGAATTAGCCATCATCAGTCAATAATACAATATATGTGATTTTATTTATTTTTAGATTATTTAAATGTAGTGTATTTATATGATTAATTAGTTAACACAATGAATGTCCTGTGTATTTTATTTATGTTCTTTTTGTTTGCTGTAATAAATAAAAACATTTTGTTAGTAATTTTTTTCATACTCCCTTTTCATTTAAAATACTCCCCTGAAACTATAAAATATATTACTCTCTTCATTTTCAAAACGACAGCACTGATAACAATATGACAAATTGTTAATAAGTAGATGTAATCTAAAATCCACACCATGTAAGCAATATCGAATTATGTGATCATGATCGAATTATTTAATTTATGATTCGATTAGTTGTCACGTCGATCCACATAATTTCGAAACCGGATATACCATTATTATTTTATTATTACTGTGACAACCATCGTGGAGTCATTATCCAAAGAAATTAGCAAGTGAAACAATCAAGGTGAATCATTACCAAGTGGAAACATTACCAAAAATAAACAATAAGATTAAAATCGAAGGTGTACGATGATTTAGCAATTAACTAAGTTTGATTTATACAGTTCACTAATTATCGATTAAACATTGGTCCTTCGAGCCGGATCATCGAAAAAACCAGCATTTATATCAGGAATTATACGAGCGACTGATCCAACGAGATATCTTAACTAATACCAACCATAAGAGCAGACATTTTGAAATAATTAATCGGTTTACGAGACATCGGAAAACACATCATCATAATTTAACCTAACCTAAAAATACACGTGGTTAATTCAGCTATCAAGAAATAATTTATTTGAGGTGAGTGATCATTTATACTTCAAGGGAATTAAAACAGAATGAAGGCAGTCATAAAAGGGCAACTTAAAAAAGCATTAGTTATATGAATTCCAAAGGAAAGGATACCAGTATAGAGGAGCTGAATGTACGTTTAGAAAAAATAATAGAAATTTACAAGCAGTTTGTGGAGATGGAAGACCAACTATTTGTGATTGATGCTAGTGGTGTCAGAAATGGATACAATTGACGATATCTATTACCCCTTGGTATCAAAAATACAAGCTATCATTAGTAAACAAACATTAGTTTGTTTCCTAATGATATCCTTTTATGTAATTTTCTTATCTGCAGTGCATGATAATACTAGTTTATCCCCTGCACAAAAATTTAAGTATTTGCTGAGTCAATTACGTGGCACGGTATACACATCTCTTTGTCACTTTCATGTGGACGACGCGAATTACTATGAAGCATTGAAGTGTCTTGTACAAAAATATGAAAAGAAAAACCTATTGTCGAGACGTATGTGTGGGATTTCTTGGCCGCATTTAAGTTCAATAAACACACAGCAAACAATAAATTGAAGTTGCATGACATCATCGATGAAACTGCTTGCGGAGATTGTATTCACTTGGCCCAAGTGCAACCGAACGAGATTCATGGATCTTTTTACTAGCTACCGATAAACTAGATGAAGAGACACGGCGTCTTTGGAAATACCAAAGTGCTGATAATGATTTCCCCACCATTCAAACGTTGCTCGAGTTTTTAAATAGGCGAATAAACGCATTTGTTAAGACAGTTGTCGACCACACCCCGATGAAAGTCAATTACAATAATCAAAGACAGCGGTCAAACAAGCCTTACCTTACCACATTCCAGTTGCCTCGTTGGTCATTTTGTGAAGAAGTTCACATACTATATAACTTTCCAAAATTTCGAGAATTCACCGTTACTGAGCGTCGAAATTTTATTACCAAAAACAACCGATGCTTTAATTGCCTCAGTGAAGGACATGTAGTTATAAATTGTAGAGGAAATAGGCATTGTCAGAAATGTTCAAGACATCATAACTCACTACTTCATGTGACTTTGGAGACCTAAACTCCAGTGGTGAATCATACAAGTCCGTCTCTTGCCGAAGTATCTTACAGTGCTAAAAATGTTCAAACAGCTGTAAATATGCATCTCAACAAAGATTCATGGAACGTACCTGATTTCCTCTCACCTGTGTACCAACCAAACCAAGAATATCTATACTACCACCCGCATGTATTGAAGTGGAAGACAAATACGGTAATTGGATTAAGGGTCGAGCATTGTTGGACTCTGGATACACCCATATGATCTCACGTCATAAAACCGATTTAAAGATACAAACACATAATAGTAAAGAAACTGGACGTTGAAGAGGAAAATGTGATCTGAGAGTCAGATCCCATATTGATCACAATTATATAATACCAGTATAGAGACCTTAATATTACCATCAATTACGTCATATTTACCAATAGCTCAACCCGCAAAATTTCATCTTGAAGAAATTTATAGGTATACACCATTAGCTGATCCTAGTAGCCTAACCACAAAGCGTTACTAAGCCAAAGGCGCATTCAGCAAACACCATAAACCATGTGGACGTGAATGAAACATCAAGCATTAAAGTAGCAATCGAGCGATTCTGGAGAGTCGAGGAAATTGTACCCATAAGCCACTAACACCCGAAGAAAAAAGTGTATCAAACTATTTAATAAGACAACGAGGATGGATGATAATAGAATAACCGTTAGTTTACCGTTCAAAAATATTCCACCCATATCATCGGTGAAAGTTTTTCGCAAGCAGTTAAAAGACTCTTCGCTCTGGAACGTCGTTTGAACACAAATAACCATTTGCCAACTGCTTATCATGAATTCTTAGAAAATTACTCGGCATTAAATCATATGTAAATAGTACAGGAAAGTGAAGTCAACAAACCAAATAACACAGTAGTTTATTTACCTTTCCTGTTCTAAAGGAGGCTAGTAGCACAACAAAGATTCGCGTAGTATTTGACGCCTCAGCCAAGTCGAGTAGCGGACAACATCTAAACAATAACCTAATAGTTGGACCGACTATTCAGGATAATTTGATAAATATATTCTCATTCGAAACATGAATATGTTTTCTCGGCCGATTTAGAGAAAATGTTCCGACAAGTTTTAATAGCAGATAAAGATAAAAATTACAAACGCAAATTTTGGAGAACTTACTCCAAGAAAAAGGAAGTGCATTACCGCTTGAAGACCGTACGGAACCGCATCCGCACCGCATGATTACCTTGCAAATCAATTTAGTGACGTATTTTGCAAAGGCAAGCATTGCCCTAAAAACAGACTTTTATATGGATGACTTGATGTCTGGAGCTGAGTTGTTAGAAAACATACCTATGGAAAAGCAGGAGTTATCATCATGGGAAATAACAGATAACCATCATGGGAAATAACAGATATCCGTGCTTGGAATAAATTTATCAACAACAATCCAATTCACCGGTCATTCTTATCAGAGATTGCGAGGGTTTATGACTCGTTGGGGTTGCTGTCACCTGTTACCATTGGTTTAAAGATATATTATTTCAATCACTTTGCTTACATGGTATTACGTGGGATGATGTGTTACCACAACATTTCTTCGACAAGTATCTACTTATCCGAAGCGAGTTACATGAGCTATCAAATCTAAGGTTTTGCAGGTGGTTATATACTACCGAGCATCTAGTAGAGCTACATTGCTGGCGCTTTTTTGGATGCTTATGCTGCAGTAATATATTCCCGATTAATGCAAAATGGACTACCAAAACATAGCCTAATCATTGCAAAATGAAGAGTTAGACCAATTAAAGCGATAAGTATTCCAAAACTTGAAATTAACGCAGCCACTTTATTAGTTAGATTATTAAAAATTGTATTAACATTTCTCAATTTGTCGAGAGCACCTAATGTTTATCTATATTCAGATTCGACAATAGCGCTGCAATGGTTATCCAAACCACTAAAATTATTAAAAACATTTGAAGCCAACCGTGATTCAGAAATAATTATGTCCACCAAACTCAGCCAATGGTACTTTGTTCTAACCGAAGAAAACCCAGCTGATTATGCAACTCGTAGCCGGCCACATCAATCGAAATGGCTACTGACCTCAGTACCGACAACATTTTTGTAGTTTGGTCGCTGCAGTCTGATGCGATTTAATTAATTTTTTTGTGGTATTTAAAATTTGTGATGACCGAATTTTTTAATTTGAATATCAAATAAAAATTCACATTAATTCTCATGAGCTCGAACCGAACAACGATGAAACTAAGCAAATTTCGCCTGTTATATAGTATCGTCTACAATGAAATTACTGAACCAACACAGATCTCACACAATAAAACTAAAGATCAAAAATTGGTACAGGGTATTATGGATTGGGAAAGGGCGATCACTCTCCAGAAGATTCAAGACGTTAAGTTGTTCTTGAATTAGAGTTCTCATATCCTGGTAATTTCGCTACATTTATCCAAATTTACGATCATATAGTGAGATAATAATTTTTAGATTTATTCTTATCACAGAAAATTTACTCTTCTGTGCACCAACGACATGAACATCAAAGCCATCTCTATTATAAACGAAAATGAACTCGGCCACAACAACAGAACACCACAATCACAAAAATAAAATATCTCAAAATTCCCACATCAATCGGTTAAAATAAAAAACCAACATTTATGGCCACAAAATCCACTTAACATAGAATATTCATTTTATATTTAAATCAAAATCATTCATTCTCAGTCCCTATATGCAGATACCGAAATGTTTTATACGAGAGTCGAGGTAGGGTGCCTACATATATACGACTAATAATAATAAATAAAAGTAATTTAAATTATAAACAATAAAATATTCAGGTCACAGAGTACTTTTATAGAAAATCTGCATAAATAATTTTCCCATAATATACAGGTATGTATAAAACTGAATTTTTCAATTAGAGAAAGGTGTTTAATTATTAAATCTCGATATTGATGCAAAATACCTGGGGAAATGAATAATATATTATATGATACCTTATACATAAAACATATATTATGTTGTGTGTTAGAACTTAGAACTATATAACTTCGGGTTTTATGGAAGAAAATGAAAGGGCTCCTTGTCGCTGGGAACCAATGCTAAAGTCAAAATACCTTACAAATATAGCGACAAGCGGAAAAGATGATGGTATATTTGGCTTAACACCGTAATGCAACTATAACCATGAACATTTTCTCAAAGGGCTTGCTTGATGTGATAATAATTTTCATTGGATGTTTAGTCTGAGGACCAACTTTATTTACGTTGAAAGAGCTACATTTTTTTATAACATATTTGGAAAATAGTAAAATGTCTTCAAACTTTTAAAACTGCGCAGAATTCCCTGATGTGCTGTACTCCCAAAGAAGTATTGTGAAAGTCATGGAGGACTTTTTCTTTAACATCATCGCATTCCAATATAATTATTTTAGGCGCAGGATTAGAATTTGCTGAAGTAGATTGATGTAATTTGTTTTCTATTAGTTTCTATCAAATTTCGGAATCAATCGAATGATCAAGAGCAATATCAATGGAATATTATTCATTATTGTTTGAAATGTCGGGCTGATATGATTTACTATAACCTGGAGATTTCGGTATGGAAGAATCTGAAAGTAACGCATTAATTACTTTTTGATCCAGGGCTCTTTAATGACGTTAACTTCTTGAGATGACTGATTGTCTGATTGTTGGTGAGGGTTACGAATTAGTGTTACGGTTTACGTCGTCTATAGATCGGTCTTTATGACAGCGAATATAATAACAAAACATTCATTCTGACAGCGAACAAAATAACCAAACATTCTTTTTTTATGGTAAGATAATGACGCTCTGTTTGGTTAAGAACTTTGCTCGCATATGCGATTGGCAAATCCTGTTCTTCATCACCAGTCTAAACTTTTTGTAAAGTACAGCACTAATTTCGTCATTACTGGCATCTACTGTCAAAATGATTATTTTGGTGAAATCTGGAAACTGTAGGATTGGTGCAGTAACGAGCGCCTGATTTAATTTATTGAAAGAATCACTACAAAAGCTATATACCATATAAAACTTATTGTTTTTTTAGGCTGCCTGTAAGCGGCTGAGCCACACATGAAAAATTATTAATAAATCTTCTATAGTATGGCGCAAGCCCTAGAACAGATTTAACTTGTTTTTGGTTTGCTGGAGTTGGTCTGGTCTTATTCTCGTAGTATAGTATAGTATATAGTATATTTTTTTCTAAGAAACTTGCACTTTTATCTAACATTCTAGATGCCTGTGGGAATTTCGGGTTGCAGTGCTTCTGGTAATCGATAAGGATTCGATGAATAGGTGAATAATTATCAATTAGATGAATTTTATGAAAAGTGGCTTTTGTCACAGGTGACCACCGCCAATCAAGAACACGTCTCCAAAATAACTACATATTTTCGGGAAAAATATTCGGGATAAATATTAATCTTGGCCATTTCATAACATGTGGCCGAGATCACAGGGATTTCCAAGCATATCGGGTGATGCTAGAAGTTACTTTGGTGTATCCCTAATTCAATCTATATAGCCGTCTTTCCACATGAGGTCCATTTATGGTCTTTACAAAATATTTTTCCCGAATAGTGTTTATAGAATATTTTGTAAAAACCCTAAATGGACCTCATGTGGCAAAAGGACTATATAGATTGAATTAAGGATACACCAAAGTAACTTCTGGCATCAGCCGATATGTTTGAAAAACCCTGTGAACCTAGTTCCATAATGGAATATCAAAATAATTCTTTATATGAAAACTACTCTTGCTTAAATTTACAATATTTACCAATTACATAAAAAACTATTTCGTTCTAATTTTAGTTTGGCATTGCAACGTTTTGATGACTTGGTATTTTTTCGGGATGGATACTAATAAAACGCGTTTTATTACCAAGATTTCGGGACAGATCGAAATTATAACTAAATTTAGCAAAGACACAATCCAAAAATATTTTCGGGCTAGTTTTCGGGCTAACTTCACATACATACCTTCAACTATGACGCCTAAGCGTAAACTGAAAATAAAAAACAAAAAAATGAGAGCTATACGAAGAATATGAACAAAAAATAGTAATAGAGCAAATTTTGAGCTATAATCTCAGATCACATAATCTCAGATATTAGAACTAGGCAGCAGTGAATTTTGAAAATCGCAATTTAAATCTAGCGAAAATGTTCAGCAATATTAAGAGTTGAATCAGACCTGCTTTTAAATATTTTTCATGTAACTTTATAACTTAATATATTGTAACTTAATATATTGTAACTTATATATTATTAAAAATCCTCATGGTTTCGTCTTGAATTACGGCACATTTTGGAAAATGGGTTACAGCATTCATTAAGGATCATATACAAATGTTTGCGCACATCATATAGTATAAATACCAGGGATGTGCGTCGACACGTTAACAATTATTATTGACGTTGACGCGTCAACAATGCGTCAACATTACGTCAAAGTCAATTTCATGTCGACAATGACGTAATGTCAAGAAAAAAATGCTTTTTTTCTTTTGCTTTTTCCTCTTTAATTCTATCCGAATTTTGCTTTAATTTTTTATTTTGTTTTACTTTACAAGAGTAAGATGCCAAAATTTTACAATTAATGTGCCAACCGGCGGGTCAGCAACAACTTTAAGTAAGAATACGACAGATTGAGTTCACATGTTACTGACCAGTGAAGTGTTAAGAACTGAACGAAAATGTTTCGTTTAAATCAATTGTCATTTAACAAAGTTAACAGAGTGGAAATTAAGAAACAAACTGTAGGAAATGTCAAATAATTTTATATTAAAGAATTAGACAGAAAAAGTAACATTCGTCAATTTCCGCAATGTTAGACTATAAGACGGATCCATATAGATATTAGATATCTTAAACTATAATTTTTCTTAAGCTTGGGCAAAACATGTGAAAAACGTGATATTGTCGGTTTTATCTTTTATTTTAAATTGAGCAGGTGACCGATTTTCTCTTATCACAACTGTCGAACTGATTGAGTTGAATGACTTTAGGGAAAATAGAAATAGCGGGTTTTCCAATAAGAGGTTTCATTTTGATATTAAAAAAAACGAATATTTTTTAAGAGAAATCAATGAATGTTTATTTCATTGTAAAGAGGAAGGTATGTTATTAACATTTAAGAACAATATCAGCCAAATGGCCGCCACGGCTACGTTTGCAGCACCATATCTTTTTCATGAAATTTTCCATGACCAATTCGCACATTTAAAAAAGTCAATGTGTTAAATCACAAGATCTCGGTGGCCAATTATGATCATCTATTCGAGATATAACACCGTCAGGAAACATTACTTGGAAAATTGCAATTGTTTCGTTGCTTGTGTGGTATGTACCGCCGTCTGCTGAAAATAAACGTCGCTCATAATAATATATTCCAATTCCGGCCATAAAAAATCATTAATCAAAGATCGACGAAGAATCGACAAACTCGAGTTTTTTTCAACACTTCGGGCTACAGCAAAAAGTGTTTTAATTTTGCGAACTATGACTGCAAAACTTTCACCATTTTTGTAGTGAATTCTAACAATTTCAATGCGTTGTTGAAACATGTATCGTACCATTTTTAGTAATGGCGTAGTTTTTACTTGTTAAATGTCAAAAGATGACAGCTTCAAAATTGACAGCTGCCCCAATAGCAGGCTATTCAAAATGAAACTTCTTATTGGGTAACCCTTTTAAATATTTAAAATAGAAAAATATTGAAGACCCAAATGTTTTTTGGAATTCGGCGGGCATAAAAGTTTCTGAGACTAGTTTCACCAGAAAATGTTTAAAAATGTTCCAAGTTCCGGACAACTTGAAAAAAAAATTGCCAACTGGGTTATATCAAAAATAAAAAGAAACAAATACAAATACTATTTTTCTATTTTTATTGTTGACGCGTCACAAATTCACGTCGACAAAACTTGTTATTGTTGACTATACAAAAATGCGTCGACTTTTGTTGACGTCGCACATCCCTGATAAATACACATAGTAATACCATGGTACGTTAGCCCATTGACGTGCTAGATGTCGCTACTGGTATCTATTTAAAATAATCAAAATATGTGTATATAATCGGCGTATAATCGCCTAAATGTCATATAATTATTCTATTTTTCGAAATTTCCTATCGACCCGACATCTGGAACATCAATAGGTAAAATGTTTTTTTCTTGTAATGGTACTATATGTTCTGTGGTATAATTTGTGGTATAAGGCGTGTTCTAAGGCCGATGGTGTTATAAGATGGTCGATGATCCGATGATTATATGTTATGATAATATTTTATATTTTTAGGTCCCAATGGTCCTTTGATATATATATATATATATATATATATATATATATATATATATATATATATATATATATATATATATATATATATATATATATATATATATATATATATATATATATATATATATATATATATATATATATATATATATATATATATATATATATATATATATATATATATATATATATATATATATATATATATGTATTAACTAGATGCATTATTATTTTAATGCTTACAAATAATTTAGTGCCTTGATGGCTTGATGATGCATCGATTTCCAAAATTTTTTGTTTATACTTCGTCCACGATGAAATTATATTTATAATTTTTTTTATGAAGGTTTAATCCCACCGCTGTCACCAATATTGTAAATTCACGTTCTCGTTGAATAAAAACGAAGCAACAAAAGTGTCTAAACAATTTCGACTTGTCGAGTCATTCATTCTATACATATAAGTAGGTGAGTAACACTAAAAATGTTGTTACGCAAAACCAACATGCTGGTAAAACCCCGAAAATGCATGGCATGCTATATTTGCGCACTCTATATGATTCAGTTACGAGATAAATGAAAATAAAATTCGTGAGCGCTTTTTTTGGTACAAATCCAGAAATTTATCAAGGTGACGGGAAAAATGATGATTAAGATTTAAGATTTTGAATTGGTAGGGTATTTTATACCATATAGTAAATAATCTCTAACGAATACTTGGAGTGACTGCGGAAAATGAATTTGTGGATCTGACACGTTGTAATATCTGAAAATATTGAAAATTGTAAACTTGACCTGTCTCAATGTTTATCATTTAACGGGTAGTTTAGAATTTGCCTTCCGTTTCCGCTTTGGGAATTCGGTTTGGATTTGCAGTGAATGTCATAAAAAGATTGGTACGTCTGAATTTACCAAAAATTGACAATACATCTTGAATCCACTCGCGCATGCTTCTTACGGATCCTTCTAATAAAGAAAGTAAAAAACAGAAACACCAATTTAAACACCTGTGGCATTTGCATGTCTGAGGGTAACTTGCTCTATAGAAAGCTGATTAAGTTTATCTTGTTAAACTCGCTTGAAGACATGAGAATTTTTCATCACCTGTTTTCGATCGCTGATGACGATGAACACAACTATGACTCCCTGTTGGAGTGCAGAATTCATGGGCCGAACCACCGTCCATGCCAGTACAGGCCGGCTGGAACAATGCAATTTGCAAATGGATACTCAAAGCGAATCTGTATTCGTGCGTCCTCGATTTGGTTGGCGACGTCGTAAGATAGGACATCAAAAAGTAACCCCGAAAGAGTTGTGTGTGTTTCGGCCCTTTAACAGATGGCAGAGATTAAAAAACATAAAAAAATATTAACAAACTAAAGTTAGTGGAAGAATATACTTAGTTTTATAAGTCTGGGCATTTTCTAGTTCAGAAGTAGACAAAATACGTTATTGAATCAAATTATAACCTTTTTATTATAAAAAACAAAAAATAATTTTGTCTTTTGGTCCCGAAACCAAATTCGAATTATTAAAAAAAAAAAAAATATTTCATAAGGATATAAACGAAAGTCCTTTGAACTTTTCATTCCTAAATCACTTTATTTGTTGTTTGATATGATTGCGTTCATTCTTCTCCTGTGTTCTTCTTGTATAACCCAAATAAAACATAACGAAACATAAAAAAATGTTTATCCTTTTTTTTTTTTTGTTGATATTTTAGAAGGATCAGAAAAGCTAAAATTGGAATTATCATTTATCATTTTATGTTGGTATTGTATTTCGAAAATTGGCCAATTTTTTATAATAATCGAATTTTTCTTTTCTATTTTGGAGAATCAGTTTATAACAATTTTCTATACAATTTTCACTTCGTTCACATACATAAATGAAAACCTATAAAAATTCTATAAAAAAAAGCAGAAAACTCGACAACAACCACAACAATAAAACGACATTTTTGAGATGTAGAAAATTGTTTGAATTATTTCTTTTAAGGATAAATCTTTTTTATACTATATATATAGCTATTCAGTGTGCCCCCCGACTATAAATGGACTGTGGTGGCCATTGCATAAGAGTACATAGTAATCGGACTTTACATTTTCAATTTTCGTTTTTTTTTTGTATTTCAAGAGATTAAATCATAATTTTTAGTTCTTTGTTAAGATTTTGTCGTGGTTATTGTGTTGATACAATAACAATGGGCACAAGAAAATGAAGTTTTTCCATTTCGAATTCCATTTAATATGCTTTCTCGCAAAGTAGCAACAAAACCAATAAAAAAAAGTCCATAAATATTGTGGATATACACACATATACATATATGTATCAATGGATATATGGAATAAATTGGCAGAATAAGTTTGTACCGGGTGACTAATTAAATATGATACACATGACAATGTATGGTCATATTAACACATAGAATATAGCATAGCAGTGTCATTATAAAGATCTTATTTCGACCTTGAAAATTATGTGGACAAGAAAACAAATGAGTGGGTTTCATTTGTTTTCTTGTCCACATAATTTTCTAGGTCAAAATAAGATCTTTATGATTAGCTGTTTATCATATCATTAGGATTTTCAATGCCTCTATGATGAAAATGTGCTTAAGTGAAAACCGGTTTTAATCAAACCAAATCAGTTTCCAGTAGGAAAGAGAAAATATTATTTTCAAGCTGATAATCTGAAGTACTGCAACAGCAGCGTTTTGGTCGTTTAATCAATATTCGTAAATATTCGTGATGCTCTTTGGGCATCGTACAGACGATATAAAGGGTGGTTAAATTTCAAGGGCCGATGTTGATTTTGAATAAAACACAAATTATTTAGGAAATTACTGTCAATTCTTTTTATTATGATAATATGGTAGGGTTCAATTTTGTATGGAACAAAATATCGGCCAAATGGCCGCCGCGACTTCGGCGGCACACCTCCATCCGATGGTCCAAATTTTCGATGACGCTTAGGCATAATTGAGGTTCTATGCCATTAATGTGCCGAATCATCTCATCCTTTAGCTCTTGAATTGTTGTTGGCTTATCGACGTACACCTTTTTTTCAAATAACTCCAAAGAAAGAAGCCCAACGATGTCAAATCACATGATCGATGTCAATTGGCGGCCAATTGACATCGCCACCACGTGAGATAACACGACCATTGAATTTGTCGCGCAAAGAGCCATTGTTTCGTTAGCTGTGTGGCTATTGTCACCGTCCTGTTGAAACCACATATCGCCCACATCCATATCTTCCAATTCGGGCCATAAAAAGTTTGTTATCGATGACGACTCTTCAGCCACACTATCGCAAACAGCAGCAATATTTTCTGCAGTACGAGCTGTACGAGCATGCACTGGTGTTTTAAAATCTCCCACAGATCCGGTTTGCTCAAATTTTTGCACAATTTTTCCGATTGTACGCACATTTGGACGATTAAATTGACCGAACAAATCACGAAGTGCACGATATGAATTTTGATTTGAACGCCCATTTTCATAATAAGCCTGAATAACTTTAACGCGTTGCTTGATTGTGTATCTTTCCATTGTTCAAATTGAGTTAATCTGAAATTGAGAAATGTCAAATGAAATGCAGAAAAAAAACATGACGTTTAGGTGTGGTTCACATTCAACATCGGGCCTTTTAACCACCCTTTATTATGAATTTGAAGTCAAACAGCTCGAATGGCGTCTTAATAGATGTTTTCTTAATGTCTACTTTAGCGACTGGAACTTAATGGAAAGCTTTTAACAAGTTGATATTAGAAAAATTGCTTTCATCTTGCAAATTGTTATAGCCAAGTCATTAAAATATTTGGAATGGAATAGCCATCCGGGATGGCAATCAATTAAAACGCGATAACCGTTCCACGCGCTCCAGGATCCATCAATTTTCTACCATGTAAAGCGGCAAGTGCCCAATAACTCTGAAGGCTCGTATATAAATTGAATACAAGAAATCATCTTTTAATCCAAAATTTGTGATGCAATGCGCACCGATGTTTGGCGTTGTTACCTTGGCGATATAAAACGTCCACACAAATTCAAGTTGTAGTCCGAGGTTTAATTTCAGGTTCGAGGTGCTGTACGTTTGGATTTCGTTGCGGACAGTTTATCCAGTGTTTTGTTATTGCCTGCGGACTAACTGAATACTGACAAGAGCGATACGTTGGCACCCGTATCATTCAAAGATCTGATATTTGTTGTCCGTTACCTTAATCCACCGCATGTAGCTGGGTTCAGCTGGAATTGAAATAGCTAACTTTTACCGCAATGTGTTGCTTTGTTGCAAAACTTCGAATGGTACGAGCAATTGAGAAACTCTGTACAAGATTTTGAACGCTCTCGAGATTTGCTGATGTTGAATGTGTTATTTCTGCGATGGTTGGTATTGAATCTTTTTTCGAGTTCTGTAATTTTATTACTAAGCTTCTCGAACAAGCTTATTTCCGCTGGCGTTGTCTGGGTAGCTTTTGTATTTTCTGCGTCTTTCGGTAGTTGCGAAGTTGTTTGGTGTATACTGTGATTGGCGATGATACGTTAACAAATTGATTCGATCAGTGCATCAACTATGGCAAGTCGATCATTAACTGATGAATCTCTCATTATATAACAGCAGCGTGCGTCATTTTCGATATAGATCATTGTTTAGCGGTATAAGCCGCAAATAATCGGATGTACGTTTCCGCAACTTATGGTATAATCTATACCCGGTTTGCAGTCGCTGCACGTCGTTTTTCTTTCACGGAATCGTTTTTGCTAATATTCGTTATAAACAGTTTGATGTGATCGTTTCTAATATCTACTAGAACTGTGCCGATTTGCTTCTTTTGCACATATGCGGGATTTGATCTACCACCGAGCAATATTTTCGGTTATTGACAGTCATATTGTTGTCCTCGAACCATAGAATTTCAAAATAATGAAATAAACTTGGACGTTGTGTAAACTGTCGATAAGTTTCGGCATCGGCATCGGCATTCGTGATTTTGATTTTTTTTCCTCACACTTACAGCTTTGTCAATATATAAGTTTTGCACAAAGTTTTGCCGAATTTTTAGGGTCAGAGATGTACTGAGAATATAATATGGTTTCTGATCAGTTTTATGACAGTTGTTGTATCTATGAAGTCTTAAAGGTTTAATTTTAATTTAGACGATGTATATAGGTGAATTTTTTTAATTGATATCACGCGTTCAAGTGGTAAACTCTTTCACTGGAGAATACCGGGAGATGTAGTGAAGAATTAGGCAAAATAAGTAAATGCACGAAGGTTCAGATAACAAATGTTGTCTATATTTATATATTGATGCACAATTTCATTCAATGTCATCATCCAAATACAGTATGTTCACAAAGAAGCAGCTGAAGGCGATCGTGAAATGATGGATAAGTCAGCGCTCACTATCGTGATTTTATATCTTATTGGGATCCAATACAGAGCTAACAAAAAATTTCTTGATTTGTTTAATGCTTTCGAAATTAGACGCTAGTACTATTGAGAAATAGGAAAAAGCGGCAACCGCAGAGAAATCCTGGCTTGAAATAATTATCATTCATTATATACCGGAAAAGTGTTGAAAAATGGCATTAGAAAAATTGAATTACAAAAAGAGGACAAACGAACAAGTTGAAAACAATACCAACACGCAATTCCGTTGGATCTAGCAAAGTTTATTGCGCATTTGCCACTTCAAATTTGTGAACTCTTGTATGATTTTAGTTGCATTTCCTAAATTTTCCTCATTTGGCCAAATTATTTTAGAAGATTTTTTGAAATTAAAAAGTTTATTTAAGATGATTTTAAATTGAGATGTTTGCTTTTTAAGTTAATCATGGTTTATGGGTTAAAAAAAAATATGTCTCGACTCTCGATAAAATAATGGTAACTTCTAATGTTTCCTCAAGGCTTCTGGCGCCGTTGTTAGCTTTATAAAATCTTTCAAAAAATATTATTGCTGGCTGACAACTGGTATTTACGAGATGACATTAATCGGTAAGTATCCACTACAAGCTGTCATTAAATTTTAAAAACTGCAATTGCATATCATTTCACTAAATTCGTTTAATATGTTAGGGGTTTTAGAAAGTCATTTGCGTTAGTTTGTGATCCATATACTTTAAAGGCTTTATAATATGCTTTTGTTCCTTCCAAAGTTGAATTGTATTTCACATATGGTGCGTTTTAAGCGTCTTCAAAGAATTTTCCTATCTATGCCCAATACTATTTAACTAATGAACTACACTTGTCCAATATATTGGCACATCCGTTTTCATGATATTCATGTACTTAGATCTGTAATATCAATTTTATTATTCGGTTTGTTTTCTTTGCTTTCTGACACATGTACATTTTTATTTAATGACTCACTGAATCACTGACTAATAAACTTACTTACTCAATGACTCATTGTTTCACTGTCTTACAGACTTACTGACTTACAGTCTTTCGTCTTACTGACTTGCTAACTTACTGCTTTCTTACTTACTGACTTACTGATTTACTGACTTACTGACTTACTGACCTACTGACTTACTGACTTACTGACCTACTGATTTACTGTCTTACTGACTTACTGACTTACTGACTTACTGACTTACTGACTTACTGACTTACTGACTTACTGACTTACTGACTTACTGACTTACTGACTTACTGACTTACTGACTTACTGACTTACTGACTTACTGACTTACTGACTTACTGACTTACTGACTTACTGACTTACTGACTTACTGACTTACTGACTTACTGACTTACTGACTTACTGACTTACTGACCTACTGACTTACTGGATTGCTGACTTACTGGCTTACGTCTGACTTACTGACTTACTGACTTTCTGACTAACTGACTTACTAACCTACTGACTTACTTACTGACCAGACTTACATACTGACCAGACTTATATTTACACGCATAATGATTCTGGAACCGAACACCACAATTCGTTGTATCAACATAACTCCTTCACTCTCTAGAAATAGACATATAGCAATAGAATTACAGAACACATACAAGAGAGAAACGTAATCGAGGAAATAATCTAATTTATATTGGTTAATCATAACAAAAGCGAGAAAATGTGGAAAATGAAGAAAAGTAATTTTTCTTCAATTATTTTTTTTTTGTATTTTGTTAAGACAAGTGTAACAACAGTAGTTTAGTATATATATAAAATAAATTTGTAGATATCTGTTTGTGTTTCAGATTTTATCAATTTATTTGGTTTTGGATGCAACCAGCGCACACACAAATTAATTCGTTGGAATAACGGGCAGGAAAAATTCCATCTTTTCAGCGGTCGATTTTTACCTACCATTTATTTGAATCAAGGCCCAGTCATTTGAGAGAGAGAGAGAGAGAGTAGTAACAAAATTAAAGGATAACAATTTTAATATTTTTTATGGGGATTTTCATACTTATAGTTGGAGCTATATGAATGCATTAGGACATGGTAAAACCCATTTTATAAATCTATGGTATAGAATATTTTAGTGGCTTTTAATTTGTTAATCTTTAATTAATCTTAACCAATTATGTTGCCGACTCCCCAACTCCAACTAAATAAGGAGCCTATAGTGTTCCTTAATTATTTTGTGACCTATTTGGAAGTCAATGGATTGTACATATTTTATTAAAATCAGTTCGGTTCGTGAGAGTTCGATTGCGGTCAGAAACGGATTACAAACATTTTATAATTTTATATGTCTGCTTTAGGTTACATTTTTACAAATCTAATTACAAAGGCAACTACCGGCAGTAACCTTGAATACGATGAGTGGCTATCCATTAACTTAGTGATAAAATTTGTGCTTTGTAGAATAAATCAAACCTTTATTTGTTTCGCCTTTCTAACTGTGCTACACATTAAACCGTTACATTTCTTAAGTAAGCTTGACTTGGCCATCATGATTTTAGAGTTGATAACCACGCACGCCATAACGAAGCCAACAAAGGCTGTGATCTTTTAAATTGGAGGTTTCGGTTTATCTGGTTTCTCCGACATATTGACGAATATACGATATACTCCCAAGTGAGCTTAGTTCCTACAGTAGATCTCCAATTAATCTTCAGGTTGATCTGAAGATTGTTGCTATAATATGCTTACTAAAGCAAAGAAAATTATCATCGTCATGTAAAGCGGGGTTGAGAAAAAAAATTATATGAGATAATTTGACAGGGAATAGTGGAGCTAATAGAATAAAGCAAGGAAACTATGCCCATTGTTTCCGATTTTAAGTTGGATGGTAGCGTGAGGATTTGGGGTTACTATAAATCATCAGTCACCAAATGCATACGGCACATTATTTTCAAGTTCAGCAGCAAAACATTTATTGTCAACTAATTACCAAATGGGTCAATATTTGTCAAACTCGATCTCACCCAAGCTTAACAACGGCTAAGTTGGTGAATATCTACACCAGCGCATACTATTACGAAGTATGCTACGTGGAATTATAGGATTATCGCCTTGTTTCCACGGTAAAATCGTGTATTTAATCCTCAAACCTTTCGGTACACTTTAGCTCAGTACCCCAATTTTGTCCGTTTTTTTGTATTACTAATGCGTGAGAATTGTTAAAGTGGAACATAATAATGTTGTAGCTTGTGTTTGTGTGAGTGCACATGCGCAATGTATATACGCATGCTGTTTACTTTTTTTTTGTTGATGAATGATGACATTTCGAAACTTGATATGTAAACAATTCGTTTGAGTTTACAGATTTAGCTGAGGGTTTTTGTGAAAATTAAAATAATAAAAGAAATAAATAGTGTTAATATTTGTTGATAATATTCCAAAATATAATTTATAGTAAATTCATCTTCATTTGTTTCATTGTGTACGTATGTATATCCATTATCATTTCATTTATTGAACAAAACCCAACATCATTTGTTTTTGTTGTATATCCATCCGTAAAGTGGCTAAATTAAAAATTAAATATAATGTAATATATATACACAGTTTGTTTTACTATTTAATTATTTGTATTAAAACAAAATCATTTTTAATTTTGTAAAAATTGTGAACACTTACCATTTTGAAAAATAAATTATTTTTATTTCGATGAATATACAAAACGCCAAAATAATCCATCTATCGTAAATATTGCGAGGTTGGTAATGATGCTCATGCAAAAACCGATTTCAACCGCTTCGTCATTTAGATTTTATTTAATGAACATTTAGGCGTAATTTACATGAGAATTAAACTGACTCATTAAAATAAAATAATAACCAATATTTTGCGCCGTAATGATTAAAATACCGATTGAAATGAACAAAAGTTTGATAAAAAAAGTTGACAAAAAAGCCCCCATTTGTTTAGCAATGATGGTACAATGATAACATATCGTTATCATAATACCTTGAATCAATATTTTTCTTTATTTAAATTTTAGATTCGATATTTATCTTCCGAGAATATCAACCGTGACGAAAGGTAAACATTTATATATTTTTGTTTAATTTTCCAACTCAATATATAACTTAATTAAAAACAAAAAAAATAATTTGTGCACTTAATTGAAATAAATCCGCTTAGAACCTGACTCGGAATTCAATCAAAACAATTTCGTAAACAAATTATAGACTGTTGCCCAAGAATTTTCATAAAATTTACATATTTCCATAGAATATATTCCAACGTTTTTTTTTTTTTTTTTAATTAAATTTCCCGAACCTTTGTTTACAAGAACAACCGACATTTTTCTTGTTTTTCTTTCCTTAACTTTTCTAATGACTTTCAAATTTTCCGTTTTTTTTTTTTTTCATTTTTATTCATAATTTTAAGTGTTTGGACGTGAGCTAACAATTACCTTTGAAACAAAAAAAAAATTCCATTTTCTACTTTGGTTTGTTTTTGTTGAACGTACAGTAGTATAGTTGCACGTTTAAATAATAGAATTTTCTTTCGTTTATCCTGCATACATCATATGAAAATGATACTCGTACTAGTCGTCATCGTCTATTATATACGTACGTAGATAAATATACAAGTGCATTGCACATTGTATACTATGTGAATGCTAAAAAAATTTTACAATTCTGTCTGGAAATTGACGAGTTTTGATGTTGGAACAAAGTAAATTTATTTTTGTGTTTGTTGACTGGTGTATCGATTTTAACTTTTTTTTTTGCCATAGTTCCTCTACATATAGGTATATATACATAATACGTTCGAGTGGAAATTAGAGTGTCGAATAAGTACTTTATATCAGCATGTTCATGTCTAATTTCAATTTAACATTTTGAAAAATTGTTTATTGATTATTTTATGTAATCCTATACCGACTTCCAATACCTCTGCAATGTGGTATATATTTGTATAAAAAATGGTATCAAAAATGGTAAATACCGAGCAATTGGCGTAGTGGTTAAAGCTGCGGTGTTTGGACGGAAGGTACCGGGTTCGAATCCCAACGGGGAAGTTGCAAAAAGGATTTTTCATCACTTGATTACGATCGATGATGACGATGAACACAACTATTACTCCCTGTTGGAGTGCAGAATCCATGGGCCGAATGTCAGTCCAGGCTGGCTGGAGCAATGCAATGTGCAGATGGATTTAAAATCGAACCTTTATTTGTTCGTCCTCAATTTGGATGGTGACGGCGTAAGGTAGGACATTAAAAATTAACTGCGAAAGAGTTAGGAGAGCTTCGGCCCCAGAAAAAGATTTCAGAGTTCAAACACAAACACAAACAAAATGGTAAAAAATTGAATGCTATAAAACCATGTTTAAAAGACGAATATCTTGGACATAGCAGAACTGTCAAAATTCTCACACCCTAATTGTGTTCAAATTCTTCCATCGTAGGCCTTGCTGGCAATTAGAGCCTAAACAGATGAGTGAGGGGTTTACAAGGCAAATTAAATAACCGCGAGGAACGTAAAAAGAAAGGACTGGAAGTTTGTTACGTGTTTATTCAACTTCTTGAAACCAACTGCTTCTTAATTTACCGCAAGTTTACGTGGAACCTAACGTTCTTGCACAAAACAATTTGAGGGCATACCAAAATCAATTTTCGAAAAAGAAAATCTTTCAATTTACAAATAATCGAGTCCTATCGGTAGGCGACGAGGCAACTTTATGCGTAAATATAAAAACTGGGTAAAAAAGTCCGAGAGTTGTTAAATAATGTTTCCATTCTTGGGAAAAACTGTGAGATGTTTCTTACGAACCCCAACGTACATTTTAGTTATCAGCTAAACCCCCAATAGAGTGTTGAGCAAATTATCGCTGGTCAAACCAACATTATAACCTTGCATTTAGCTCTAAATCTTAAACAAGAGTTGTACCTAGAAATCGACTACTGGAGGCTATTCCACTTAAGAATTGCATACCATAAAAATGTTTTTGAATTTAGTACGTCCTCTTCTCTCTCTCTTCAAATAAAGCATGTGAAACTGAAATCGCAGGAGGTACAAATTGTTGTACATTAAACAAAACTAATCCAGCAGCAACAACTATGGTGTCAGTCATAACATCATATTCTACTTTTAAAATAGTCCTTTAATAATAGATTTGCGTCGATTACATGATGTATTGATCATAAAACGGTTAATTCAATTGATTTGTAATGTTTAATCTTTTGTTTTAAAATCTAATTTGTATTAATTTGAAAGTTTTGTGTCAAATAAAGTGTATGTAAATTAGATTTCCGGCAATTACATAACCTATTTATCATAAAACGGTTAATTCAATTGATTTGTAATGTTTAATAGAACAAAAAGACGCTTATCAGACGAAAGATACAAGGTGCCGCTCCCAAGAGAGTACAATCACTAAGGAAGTTGGTATCACCATTAAACTTATGATAGTATTTGATGCGGATGGATTAAAACCACCAGAACATGTATCATATATTGTGTAAATTGACGGTCATCTCGGTGTAATGGCACTAATTGCATTAATTGCAATCCTGGAGCACCCAAAATTTATGAGGTTCGATTTTCAAGTAGACAGGGCTGGTTGTTGCCAATAACGATAACAATTAAATTTCTAATAAAAGAAACATGGAGAGCCAATGTACAATGGAACAATAGGCTACACTTCACGCAATATGGCAGAGATGGAAACATTTTAAGGCCGAAGTATGCAAATAATTAAGTTACACTAAAGCTGTATTTGTATTTGGTTATAATATTCGTAGACTGTATTTCTTAGCCTGTGCACTTATAAGATTATCGAATACATAATTTTGCATCTTCGATAAAGGCCACCAGAACCACTCCAGTACAAAACACGAAGTGATTATAATGAAATCGAACAAACGTAAATTAATTTGGTCGGTTGATCAAAATATCGGTATAATATGTAGAATTTTCCGTATTTTGTGTTCTGTCATTTCTAATTACACCGACACGAAAAACGGAAAATGGAAAATTGTTCACCTCACAAATAAAAATTGTTTATTTACCAAAATTGTTTATAAAGCTTTCGATTTGTTGTAAACACAAATTTTTTTATTTTTATTAATTAGTAATATTGTGTTGGAGCACCTGCCACCCCCATATTACTAAAAATCGATATAAATTTTCCCGAACCAGGAAAACAAAAGACTTTTAATTATTTTCCATCCATTTAATTAATTTATTATGTTATTTTGGTGTATATATGCATATAAACCGAAAGTGTTTTGTGTAAGTCGTGTACGTATACCAAATGGTTTATATGATGCCGCATACGATGATGATGGCGTGGTGGAATAGAAGTTTTTTTATTTTAAATTCTACTAGAAAAAAAATATGAAAAATTTGTTAGGTTTTTCCTATATATATATATATATACATAAACGTATAAATTTTATTTTCCTCTTCGGTTACGCTACTTTAACGTACGTTGAACTATTTTTTCTACTCGTATGTATGTTGAATAGTGAAAATAACAGTTTATGCGGAAAAACATATTGAATTTTGTTTTATTATTCTGTTCAATATTCCGCCAATCAATTTTATACAGTCGATGAAAAAAATATTAGTGAATTAGGGCGCATGTAGAAGCGTTCAGCTTTATACGACTTTTGAAAAATTTGTAAATTCGTATTATGGTTTGCCCCTCTAAATTGTAGAATATTTTCGCAAGTTAAACGGTTCTTAAAATTTTTAAGAATAATGATCAGCAACATTGCTTAAACGTGTAAACAAATTTTAAGCACATGATGATTTGTCTCTTTCTCTCAGCACATTCAGTACATGTGATGAGACTGGAAATCTCTGAGGCGTTGCTTATTTTTCTCAGCGACTGTTATGATAATGGGACCATAGATCGATCGTATGATATTTCTCTTTATTGTAGAGAGAATTCTGAAAAATATGCAATTCTGAAGTCGTTGGAAATCAGAGTTCTGCTTGCGCTTTTGTGTTATCAGCTCAGAAAATTTCACTGCCTTCTGGATGTAGCGAAGTATGTACCTACTTTTGAGTGTGTTGATTTAAAGCCGAGTCGTCTTTAACGGTATTTTGATACATCACGACAATTTATGATATCTTTGGTCTTCGATCGAGCAGAACTATATCATCTCGTATCAGGTAATATTTCTTTAATTAATATTCTACAAGGCGATCCAGATGTGGTTAGAGACAAGTTTCTCTGAGATGCCATGACATCATATCATAAGCTTGTTGGGAGTTGATGTAGAACTGAGCCATGCTGATGTCGTACTGCCAATTTTTTTTTTAAAACCATCTTAGTCGTAAAGTTTTGATCAGTGGTTGAACAGTTGGGTGGTAATTTACACTGAAATTGTCCAATAATTGTTTCGGTGAAATGAATTAGTCTAGGTGTATGAGCATTGCTTGTCAAACTTGAAGTAAAAAGATTGTACAAATTAGATTGTATAGAGCAGAGTTGCAAGTGTTGTTCTTCCTATTGGACGGCTCAGTAGGGTGTGGAACAAACCCAAATTATTAATTCAAGTTTCTTTTTGCTAAGAAATCTGCTTATTTCTTTTCCAATGTTTCCGTATTGTTTTTAACTGTTACTGCGGTGTTCCGCGTTAGCTAGTTTCCACGCAGTTTCTGCTAATTTGCTGTTTGCTTGTGGCATTGGCCATCACAATATTTTTTATGCGCTCTCGATGATCATCTTTCTATGTTTTTTTTTCTGTGGTTGTATCGGATGGACTGTAATATTTTTCACTGCTCTTGCATATCGAGTAGATTTTAATGCAGGCTTGCCATTCTAGTTATTCTGTAAAAGTTACCGTGAACTACGGTCTTGCTTGTCTTGTACAAAAATTACTGCTGTGTTTTTTTGATTGTATAACTTGACTATTCGTCGATTTCGAAGGCGCATTCGATACGATGAAGAGGAACGCAATATGGCAGATATTTTGTGAAATGGGCATCTCAAAAAAATTAATTGAACTTATACAAGAAATGTATCGGGATGCTGGGAACCGAATTCAATACAAAGGCAAACAAAGTGAAACATACTACAACACTCGAGGAGTAAGGCAAGGTTGCGTACTCTCACCAATGCTGTTCCTAATTGTATTAGACAGTGTAATGCGGAAACTAGATAACAAGTCCTCTAATGGCATTCAATGAGGGTTAACTGGTAAACTCAATGATTTGGACTATGCAGACGACATATGCTTGCTCACACACAAATACTCGGACATGCAGCAGAAAGTGCAACAGCTATCAGATCTAGCTAATGAAGTTGGTCTCAAAATTAATATCAAGAAAACCAAGGCGATGAGACTCAACACAAACATAACCACACCGATAACAATATACAAATTGAAGATATTGAGACCGAAATAAAGCGACGAAAATGGAGATGGATTGGCCACACACTGAGGAATCATTATCAAAGTATTTGTCAACATTTTGTTGACTATGATAAACAAGAGGGTATTGCAGATTTGAATATTATCTATATCAACGCCCGTAGTGTGCGAAACAAGATCTATGATATTGAAATCATGGCCGAACAAAAACATTGCGATATCTTAGTAATGACCGAAATATGGCTAAGTAGTCGAAATTGGAAAAATAAATTTTTTAATCTACAAAATTTTCAGGCATATTTTTGTAATAGAGTAGATAGGATAAAGTGGAACTGCAGTTTATGTAAGAGATAATATTCGTGCGATAAAAATTAATAGTTTTGATCTAGATTTGTGTCAAATTTTATGCGTTAAGCAAATTAAATTAGATATTCATATAATAGCGGTGATGATTTTTTTAATAATATACTTACATCTAATAAACGAAGCATTATTATTGGTGATTTTAATATAAATCTCCTAGATGTCAGGAATCCAGATGTATGCATATATATATATATCTCTTGTTAACTCGAATGGCTATGACATGCTAAATAAGTTTAAATCAAAATGTGCCACAAGAGTTAGTAATACGGTTTCCACTATTCTAGACCATTTTCTGACTGACTTATTATCTTTTCGATACAAATTATTTTTATCAGATATTTTTTTCTCGGACAATAAGTTATTTAGCTTTCGTACACAATTATCCAAAGTTTTTAGGTCATCCGGTTTATCAAACATAATCGTGTTGAAGTATGAAAATATTGAACAACATGCCTATTGGAAAAGTACTTTGGAAGCTCAATCAATAACTAAGTTTATAAAATGCTTATCAAAAATTGTTAAAGATTGTACTGAGTTTAAAAGATGGGATGATCGGCAAAATAATGAGTGGATTACGGCAGAGATACGTCAAATTATAAAACAAAGAGACAAATTGCACAAATTAAAAAAACGTTATCTAAATAACGAATTGCTCATGCGACGGCATAAGTAAGATTCTTCAGCTGTAGTTACTAAAATAAAGAAAGCTAAACAGATTTTTTATAGTTTTAAAATTGAAAATAATCTTAATAAACCGAGAAATCTTTGGAAATATTACATGAAAATTATCTTTAATAGAGATAATTTTGAAGAACGTTTTGTTGGTTTAGTAATTGAGTCAGATAAAATTATGAATTCTATAGAGGTTACCAACACTTTCAATCAATTCTTTGGAACCATTGCAGAAGAAATTACAAAAAACTTAGATCATTTGGAAATGCCAAAACTAGATAATTTAGTTTATTCAGATCAAGAAATACTCGAGGTTGTCTCCATGCTTAATCGTGATGCGGCAGTAAGAGTAGATGGAGTTTATACAAAAGTGCTCTTTCGTTTGAGGGATAAGCTAGTACCAATTATTACTAAACATTTAAATTTGAGGTTAACAAAAGGTAAATTTCGTGATAATTTAAAAATAGAAAAGGTTGTACCAATCTATAAAAAAGGAAATCAATTGCTACCTAAAAATGATAGACCTATCTCAGTGCTACCCTCAATATCAAAAATTTTCGAAAAAGTGATTTTAAACCAATTTCCCAATTTATTGAATGTTAATAATATAATTTCGAGGAATAGATTTGGCTTTTGCACCAAATCCAGTATGCTAGCTGCTTGTCTAAATCTCACTGATTTTCTAAGCAAGCAATGTGACCTTCGCAGAGTATGCGGATGTTTATTTTTAGATATTACAAGAGCCTTCGACTCCGTGAACCAGGATATATTATTATTTAAATTGATAGAAATAAATCTATCTAACTATCAAATAAATTTGTTTGAAAGTTATATTAAAAATCACAAACAGTATATGTCTTTGTCAATGATGTCTCTAGCAAACATTAACTATTAATAAAGGTGTACCTCAAGGTTCCATTTTAGGACCTACGCTTTTTAATTTGTATATTAACGATTCATTCCAGTTAAATTTGAAAGGCAAACTTCAGTTATACACAGATGATGGTGTTATAATGTATTAAACTTTAAATCTTGATTATTTAAATTTAAACATGCAGCATGATCTTGATTTACTCAAAACGTGGTTTGACCAAAACCATCTAGTAATAAATGTTGAGAAACGAGGAATTCATGGTGATAAACGGTTTTGCTTTAATTCACTCCATTTACAAAAAGTTAAGGTACATACTTATCTAGGACTGATTTTTGATGATAATTTAAAATGGTATGACCATATTGATTATATAAAAAAATAATTATACCATATGTATTTGCTCTAAAGCGAATTAATAATGTAGTGTCAAAAAACAATTGGTTCAAATATATAATGCCTACATTCATTCGAGATTAGGGTATATGAATCCGAAATGGAGTGGTGCTGCAAATTTCAAAATACGACAGTTAGAAATTATTCAGAAAAGAGCATTAAAATATATTATTAAAGCTCCCATTTACCATCCAACCGAGCTCCTCTCAAAGGAATTCCAGCTTTTAACAGTATTAAATGAGTATCAGCTTAATTAAATAATCTTTAAGTTGGTTAATAATCCGGTAAAGCATAGTTTTGAATTTTTCAGAATAAGGGACATACAAACTTATATGACTCGGAGTCGGAGCGATGTACGTACTGAGTATTTTAAAATGGTAAATACCAGTCAAAATAATGTTTTGTACAGGGGTATCCCAGAGTTTAATAGTCTACCACGGGAAATAAAAAATGAGACTAGTATTAAAACTTTTAAATTAAAACTTATGGAGTATTGGAAAAACGATTGAGAGTGGGTTAATTAATATTAGTATTGCCTAAATTAAAAAAACATAAAAATTATGAAAACATTTTGTTCGGTAGTTATTCTTCTTTTATTTATTTTTAATATTATGTTTGAGTATTTCCTTTTAAAAATTATGTATTTATGAGAAGTTTTAAAGGTATTGTAAAGTAAATATGTATTTTGACACCGATGTGGGAAAATAAACGACTTCTGCTCAATTTAATTATTAATTATGTATACATAGTTGCACTTTACCTCATTGAGTTCGAGCAACTAAAATTGAAAATATTTATAATTTTATAATTTTGTTAGTTAATATTTTGTTAAGTTTAATATTATTTTATATTTGTATTTAACTAATAAATATTGTAAAAAAAATCACATAAGCCCCTTTCGATTTCCTTAGTAATTATCGTTTTTGTAATAATTTTGACGGGACTGAAATAATTTCTATATTTTGTAATGCGTTCGTTTGCTGTTCGAATACTATAACCATTTTGCTTGATATAATTTTGACGTTTCGATATAAAAAAACATTCGTGTGTTAAAATTGAAAATTTAATAACTAAAAATTCTAAATTTTAAAATTTTAAGTTTGGTTATCGTGGTTCTGTTCACGATTCACGTGTTTTGTACTGCAGTCCATTATTTAAAGAAAATGCATACCCACCAGGAGGTAATTTTTTATTGGGAGCCAGCGGTTACCTCTGTAGAATGGAACCGATTACCATCATAACTCCATTTAAAGAACGTAATTTAAGCCATGAAAAAAAAAACCTTTAATAAAGTATTCAGCACAGCACGTAATACTGTAGAATGCGCATTTGGGCAAATGAAGGTACGTTGAAGATCAATTTTTGGACGCGCTTTAAATCTAAAGATAACAAATATTGTGCAGACAATTGCTGCCCGTTCCACAATATATGCATACATACAAACGACGGAACACTGTTATTATTTAATGCAGAGCGCAATGAAGTTAACGAATTTAACAAAGAGGAAATCGAATACACACAAAAAAGAGATCAGCATACTATGTGATTGAAATTTGATATTTTGATTTTACATCAGAACATTCGTAGCCCTCGTAGAAACTTTGACGTTCTAGTAGCCAATATTAACGTCTACAAGAATAAACCATTATTTATATTCTTGAGTGAAATCTGGATCAACGACTATGAATTATATTCATATTGTTTGAGTGGTTATTCATTATTTGGTGCTTGTAATAAGACCTATAGATCTGGTGGGGTGAGTGTTTATTATGACTCTAATTTGAGTTGCTCATTATTTATTTATTTATTTATTGATATTCTAAATTTTCCATCCACGATGATTATTTGATACTTTTGGTTCCTACAAGAGTTATATCATCAACATCTACGTGTATCGATCATTTTTTTGTACGGCTCAGATCAAAAGACCTTTCATGTTTAACATCTTCAGAAATCGATCTCAAAATCTCGGATCATCATCTTATTGAGATATTGGTTAGATTTAATAAATTGTTGCCAAGCAATAATGTGAATCAAGGTCATAACAAGAGACTTAATTTTGCAAAATTAAATGAAGTTTTTGAGCAAATGAATTGGAGAGTTGTTTTTAATCTAAGTGACTCGTCCTTAGCTCTTGATCAGTTTCTGGACACTGTTTCGATTATATTGGAGCAGTGTTACACTTATTTCTGGATGAAAAACATAAAAAACATAAAACTGCTACAACCATGAATTTCATATGCACTTGCTAGGAGAATTAAAAAAGAAACCGACTGCTAAAAAAATTAAGAAAACATCCTAATAATTTGAATATGCATGAAACCTATAAGTATAATTGCAACCAAATTAATGTGGACATAAAATAGGAAAAAGAACTGTATTATATAAATCGTTTCTCAGATAATGGCGGTGATTTAAAAAAAATGGAACTTAGTAATTGAAATTTTAACCAAAAATCCCAAAGATTAATTTATAAAAAACATCGTATAGCAGACAACGGTGCAGTTTTTACAAATGGTATAGATATTTCAAATGAGCTAAATTGTTATTTTACAGGTGTTGCCAATGAGCTATACGTGCTAAGTTTTTCTCGAATAATGCAGCAGTAAATTTCAACTTAACTTCTGATTACTGCCCGAAAACTTTCTTTTTGACTCCTGCTTCGGACAATGAGGTAATATGTATCATATGTATGATTGGTTCATTGAAACCGAAAAATTCACTTGATTTTGAAAGCTATTTCATGGTTCGTCAGTCCGGTCATAGCTCACATATTCAATTTGTCCTTTGTACAGAGACTTGCACCTGCGAGGCTTAAATCGGTGACTATTATCCCTATTTTCAAAAAAGGCGATAGAAATATCAAAGAAAACTATAAACCTATTACACTACAGCCAGTTATTCTGAAGGTTCTAGAAAAAGTAGTTAAACACTGAGTTACTAATTTTTTAAATAATTTTAATGTCCTTAGTCTTCACCAACATGGTTTTCGTCAGCGTATGAGTACTGAGTCAGCTTGGTTAGAGTTTTTGGACACTGTTCATAATGGGTTGAACTGGGGTAATGCGTGTGCTGGTTTGTTTGTTGATGCAACTAAGGCCTTCGATTTTGTTGATCATAAACTATTATAGTCTATTTTGTCCAGTTTTGGTTTTGGAGGTATAGCAAACAAGTGGTTTGCTTAGAGTTAGAGTAAATGATATTTTGAGTGATCCTAGATCCGTGAATGTTGGGGTTCCCCAGGGTTCCGTGTTAGGACCTTTATTGTTTTTAATTTATACAAATTCTATTTTCAAACTCGAATTGAAAGGCAATTGTATACTGGGTCTGCTTATGATTTAGCTCTAGCTTATGCTGGTAAATATACCAATGGAATTGTTTCAATGATTAATTCCGATCTTGAGGTTCTGAATAAATGGTTTCACGAACATTATTTAATTCTAAGCGTTAAAACCAAGTTTATGCTGTTTAAAATTTCTGGTACAATAAAAAATTTTCATACAGTTGCATGCAGAACGCTGTCAAAATTATTACAGGAAAAAAATTTTAACAGAAATCTTACGGGTCCATAGTATACTACCATGGTATGTTAGCCCATTGTCGTACTAGATGTCACTACTCGTATCGTTTTAAAATAATCAAAATATTTGTATATGTATGATCGCCTAAATGTCATATATTTATTCTAAATGTTGGCAATATTTTATCGATCCGACATCTGGAACATCAATTGGTAAACTGTTTTTACTTATGATAGTAGTACTATTTGTATTTATATTATGTACTTTGTGAATTGTTTTATGAGGTAAAAATATGCTTGAGATGGATTTATTATACTTCAAAGCTATACAGTAACAACGTAAAATCCGTTATTGGTACTAATTGGTTTATTACATGATGTTTTGGCCGATATTCTAAACGTCTACCTATTTGAAATGACATCAAATTTTTCAACATTTAACCGGAGTAGTAGACAGTAGTGTCATATAGGATTTACTCCTTAGCCATCCACACGGTGATTGAGTAATTATATCCACATAACTAGAAAGCTTTTGGAGATTCCCAGATCTTAACTGGTTTGTACGTTCCATGTTCTCGTTTTATTAGCGTGGTTCATGTACAGTATTCGAGGTCGTTGTTTTGTTGAATCTGAGGTAGTAAATTAATACCTTTGTGTGGGATTCAACTAACCAGAATCAGAATTTACGAGAAAAACGAAGCCATTTGGTTTGCTCTGAGATTCACAAAACGAACTGTACCTACAATTGGTTTCAACGATGAGTTCGCAATTTGGAACCGTAAATTATTCAAATTGATCCTGGATATAGTGTTAAATCACAACCTAGATGAATAACCAAATGATGAATAACCTGGCAAAATTGGAATTTCTTGATGATTATATTAACTCAGTAAATAATCTTCAAATATGTGAGAATCCCAAAAATTGCAGTCGTGAAAAGGTATGATGGTACGAGGTGAAGTGGCAAGACTAACTCTTCAAACTTTACCTTAACCTATTTGTAGTATAAGAAAACATGTGGTAAATTAGAAGCTCGTTGCAGCTGTGAAGCACCGTCGATTACAGAGAAAAGCACCGGATTTAAGACCAGTCGGATAAAGTGATTCCAGCATTAGGAAATTGAAAATGTCAAGAGACCGTTATGAGCAAGAGATTAGTTAGTTCATTTGGAAATAGATTGAAAAAGTACAATTTGAAACCCACCTTTATTTTTCATTAAGAGTAACAATCTTTATCCTTTTTCTTTGCTTCCAGAACTCCACGTCAAATAATCAACTCGGCTTTGGTAAATTTACAAATCGACCCAATTTTTGGTTTCTTGGTAAAAAAGGGGGTGATGCTAAGCATAATATAAATAAACATAGTACTACCATCATAAGAAAAAACAGTTTACCCATTGATGTTCTCAATAGAATATCGTCAACATTGAGTATAAATATATGACATTTAGGCGATTATATTTAAAAAAAATATTTTGATTATTTTAAAAACGATACCAGTAGCGACATCTATCAAGTCAATGGGCTAAAATACCATGGTGGTACTATGTGTATTTATATTATGTGCTAAGCCAGGCACGTCATTGATAGAAATAGGTGGTACTCGCAGACGGTACAATTTCATTGTTTCCAAGTAGTTCAGTGTTTCCAAGCGTTGCTGTGCAGTTAAATCTCTTTTTCGTATATTTGCTATAGTGACCGTTTGTGGAAGCAGCAAGATTGTTAGTTTGGTACCTTCCCGCAGTGGCCTATAAAACTCGATTATTTTTTATTAATAGTATCTGTTTCTCTACTAAGTTCCCGGTATATTTCAGACTATATAACTTTGATACCTATATAAAATTGACCGACAAACAGGTGATCACGCAGTTAAAAACTCTAACCACGACTAATTAAAACTCACTTAAACAATCGAACCCAACAAACACAAAACGAAAAAAAAATCTTATTTAAGTTCAATTTCCTGTTTTTGTTTTTCTTTTGTTTGCATATTTTTCCCCATTTCGCAATTTTCTATTTTTAAAGAATTTTGTTGTTGTTTCTTTTGTTGTTTCTGGACCGGCAGTTTCATAAGTAAACTTTTCATTTTTTTTTGTTGTATCATTTTATCAAAAAACATTTTCTAGAGTACAGAAATAGGAAATATAAAACAAATTTTCATAAAATATAGGGAAAACGTAAAAAAAGGATTTTCCTGTATACTTTTTACTTGTTATACAAAAACAGAAAAATATGGACATGGTAGTAGGCTAAAATGGGGTGGTGCACACATACAAAGCAATAAAATAAAGTTGGGAAGCGCTGAGTTGCATACACAAACAAACAAAAAACAAAAATCGTGAATGAAAATGTTTGCAACCCATTACAGATCGACACAGTATAACTATTTAATAAAGTTCATGTCGAGAGGAGAAGAAGACGAGAGGAGGTGAGACAGAGATATATATATAGATTCATGTAAACAGCGAACTTTATTATTATACGATGCACTCGCGTATACACAGATATAGTGGAGTAAAACAACTACGTGCTGTTTGATAAAAATAAACATCGACGAGAGTAACGATTTTGTGTTTTTAGTTTGTTACAAATTTTCTTGTGCTGAAAATATAAATTATCTGATAGTTTTTCCGAAACTATAAGCTCGTTTATATACATATACATTTAACTTTAATATGTATGCTGTATTATTACACATAAATGTATCATGTTCGTGTTTGTGGAAAATTAATTTTGGATTGTTGCATGCTATTACGTGAACATTTTAGTATTTAGCTCGTGGCTCGTATATGCACACATGGAGACGTATATAATTTTAAGAGTTCATCACCGAAGCATTTAACGCTATTTGTGAAAATTAGAATCCAATTTGGATTTTAAATGTGCATCTGCCGCAAAACCGAAAACAAAAAAAATATAAAAAAACAAAACGTAAGGTGGATTGTCCTGATGGTACAAAGGTTTTGTGGGTACAAAGGTACAAAGGATTCCGATAATTTCTTTACCTCATTAGAATTGACTCGTGTGTTGAAATCATGGAGTTCCAATTCTGCATCTACACCAAATGTTCTATCTGACCAGATAGGGTTGTCAGAGGTAATCGACATTTATTTTGAATTAAATATCACTGGATCACTGGAAGCTGACTGTTTTCAGCTAAGAAGTCTGTATACAGCCGATAAAGTTTTCAATCGCGATCGAAACGTCGTTATAATGAATATCACTGAAAAATGGCTGTAAAACAATTGACGTATAATAATTGAACCGACGCTGTATTGTGTTTATATCGACGAGTGTAATGAAAGTTTGAATCTCTTAGAGTTTTATGGCCACACTTCCTCCAACCATCCATCCGAAACATTTTAAACGTTGGATCTGCAAGTTGTATAGTGAATAGCCATGTCAAGTCATCACAATACTCAGGAACATAAGCAGCTATTTTTGGAATAACTAGTGCGTTTACTCTAATCTCATCAGCATTTTCCTCATTCTAGGTTGTGCCTATACCGCCGACATTAATTCAACTTTTGAGTCCTTAAATCATAGTTGTTTTGTACAAAACTTGGTTACGAACGTTTCAGGCTTGAACTCGGCGGTGGACTCGGAAGTGGACTCGGTGATGCAAAACCTATCACGATGTCTGGTGTTAAGTTAAGTAAAGCATCGATTTTGGTTCTCACCGCAGTGAATTACAAGGGAGCGTAGGTAACTTTCATTGTGCAAGACAAAACAGTGGACGTGATTGGGATTTGAAGTGCTAGAAGCGGTCTTTCATGTGCATTTAAAAACTCCAGAAAAGCTACAACCTCAAACTGTTCCGTGCTTACTGCTTTCTGCACCCAAAGTGACTTCGTTTCAACATGAATCCTTTCGGTTATAGTACGTAATACCTCATTTGCCGTATCACGCGCTGACCTTATATTTGAAGTATAGTGGCCTTTGCTATCTTTGGAATGTTGAAGAACTGTGTTAAATTACGTGTTCTGCTTCGAGTGAAAAGGAAATCGTTACAGGACTCACAATCCGAAATAAATGTATCGACCACCGTTTCCATCCCACTTGATTGAAATATACAAACGTAGTAGATCTAAATAGTAGATCTAGCACTTTAATTCCCAGCATAATCACATTTTTTATTACAAATTCGTAATGGTACAATATTCGAATCTAAAATCAATTTACGTATTATATATTTTAAGTTCGAGTATTGTAAAATTTTATGGCATAAATAATGTCAACTTATATTAAGATTTACACCAATAATGTACCACTTCAGTCATTTCATATATAGAATAGCTTCCATATTCTGTTTCCCTCATATCACATATTCTACCGTATCTTGAATTTGTACCCGCATGTAAAATATGTATGTAGTGATGTCAGTTTGCTCGACTCAAGTCAAAATAAGAGTTGGAACAAAAAAAAAAAAATGCTTTTAAGAAGGATTTAAAAATAAAATAAAAAACAACTTTATCCTTATGGGACTTTATATACATATATATATATATATATGTATATTGCTTATGTATGCATATTCCCATCATTATTATTACTGCTGTACGAGTACCTAAAAACTCCTGCTCTTGCTATTTATGCATATATGTACTATATATATATAATATAATCGTAGTGTATACAACTCAACTCGTTATTTTTTCGTGTTCTTCTGCACCACACTTTAATATCGCAGAACTTTTTAACAGAATATTACATGTGTCACGGTAAAAGCTTTGTTTATGTATTTGTTTAAAACTTTTTTTTTTTTAACTTTTCCTACTGAATTTATCTCACTGTTGTTTTTAGGGAAGAATTTGTGTACACGAATTTTTTTTGTAGACGGTAAATAACGGTTAAACTATTAGGAAAATTTAATAGGAACTGAAAGAAATTTATCTCGTTGATGGCTGGATGTATAAGACGTTTAAATTAATTATTAACAAACTAGGTCATACTGTGACAAAGTATTGTATTGTTTGTGAGGAGGAACAATATGCATAAGGTAACTGAACCAGCAAAGGTATTCAATAAATTATTAGATAAAACCATACAAATTACCACATGTTACACAACTAGGTAACAGATGTAGCAAATTTCATGCACTTTCAACGACGATACATATAATTGTGCCATCATAAGATAAAAAAGTTTACCCATTGAAGTTCCAGATGTTCGGTCGATAGCATATCGTCAAAATTTAGGATAAATATATGACATTTAGGTGATTATAAATATAAAAATATTTTGATTATTGTAAAACGATACCAATAGCGACATCTAACATGTCAATGGCTAACATACCACGGTAGTGATATGTGTACTTATACGATGGACAATTGAAATGGTTTGACTTTAGATTGGATAACATTCCATAAATTTTGGCAAATTCGCAAATATAGAAGACCAAACTGTAATCCTTTCCACACAACACAAGTTTCCTGTCTTTCACAAATTCATACACTCATTATACACTTATTTTTACGGGGAAACCCAAGTTCAACAGAATTTGATATAGTTTCCCTGAAACCACTTAATCATATGCTCTTTCCATGTCTAAAAATACTACGTTCTCATTTTCCTTTCTTACTTCCCATACACATTTGTCCATACATTCATTAGTCGAGTGATTACTTCGGAAACCAAAAGTGGTTTCCGGCAAAAAACTATTTTCATTCATAAATCTTTCCATGCCATTTATAATTTTTACAAAAATATTTAACATACATATACCCCTATTGTTTATTGCCCGATTCCTATATTTATCTTTTTTTGAAATCGGAATCACTCTGCTTTGCTTCTATTTTCCCGGTATTCATCCATACATTGTTGAGAATTTGAAGTAAAGTTTCCTTTGCTTCTAAACTCAACAGTTCAATCATTTTATAACTCACTCGATTCATTCCTGGAGTTGTGGCTTTTGAAGAATCCAATATCTTCAGAAACTCCTTCCTTTTGAATTCTACCCACATTTATACTTTCATGAACCTTTGCAGATAACCCACATTCGTGACTACTACCTAAATACATTATTCCTATAATATTCATCATCATTTACAAGAATTGACCACCCATCTCTTGATCATCTAAAACAAACTTTCGTTCATTTTTCCTTTTCTCTCTCACTCTATTGAATTTATCCCATATATATTTTGTTGTAGACCTGTGTGTCATGCATCAATCAGTCTTTCCAATGTTTTCAACAGAAAGGATGATAGAGTTATAGGTCTTATGTACTTTGGGTAGGCCTGTGAATTCTTCCCCGTTTTCGGGATAAAAATCACCCTAACCTCCGTCCATTTCCTGGGAATATAATTCAGATTTAAACACCCCCTGAAGATCACCTCCAGCCATGGGAGAATGCTCGACGAGTGTTTTTGCAATTCCACTGGAATGATACCGTCCGGGCCTGCCGATTTATAGGGCTAAAGCTTTTTAGTGCCCATAGGGTCCAGTTTTTGAACATGATTTCCTCCGGGCTCCCCGATGATAATTTTTCCCTATTCCTACCAATTCCTTTTTATAGTTTTTAAGGTGCTCCTTATAGGAGACCCAATCTTGAGCTTCCCTAGAGTCTTTTGCTCTGTTGAATGCTTTCTGACACCCTATACGAAGGATTCCCAAATCCCTGGACTACCATACCGGTTTCTGCTTCCTCTTAGGTATTCTCTTGGGGCAAGCAATGTCCAAGGACAAGTTACAGGCGCTTGTGATTTCCTCTACCAGGAAATCCAGCTCCTTCTCTGTGGCTAGGACTTTCGAAGCAACGTTCGGTAAGAGTCGTACCAACACTTTCCCGTATTTGTTCCAGTTAGTCCTTATAGGATTCCTGAAGGCTTTCCGGGTAACAGGGTGAATCCCAATATAAAACGTCACGTACCGATGGTCCGAAAAGGAGAGTTCCTATGCCACCCTCCATTCTTTGACCATATGTATAATCGAGTCTGATGCAAAGATAACATCCAGTACCTCCTGCTTGTTGTTACTGATAATCAAAGTGGGCTCCTGCCCCACATTACACACTATAAGGTTAGTCCCCAATAAGTAATCAAATAAGTACTCACCTCTATCATTGACGTCGGTGCTTCCCCAGATTGTATGATGCGCATTTGCATCACAATCCAGTAATACTTCGATCTTTTTCCGTTCCGCTTCGAGTATCAGTTCCCCAGGGTATCCGGCGGAACCTCTTTCTCTTAGTCTATGTAGGCTGAAACCAGCCAAAATACGCAGCCTCCCGTCTCCAAGCCGACTGCCGTTACGTCACCACTACTATATTGTGGAAGAATAAAAATATTCAAGTTATTTTTAGCAAGAATGCAAGATCAGATCATATCGGACCTACAAGAGTATACAATTTTATACCCTTTTAGACCGAGGCCACAGATCTTGTTTTTTCTAATCCAGGGTTCTTGGACTAGAATTATATCCTACCCCCTACCCCATCCACTTGAAACGATCTTCCTCGTCTGAGTCCGGGGTAGGCGACTACTCATAGCCGTTAATCGCTTCATCGCTGAGCTCCTAACGTCCCGCATGTTAGAACCTTCGTCTTTTAGTTCCTCTTCCATTGGTAGGTCTTTCACAATCGCTTCAACCCCATCCTTTTTAAATACCTTTAGAGTAATCGACCCGAAGCCGAAGCCGATTACTCCCTTTGTCTTAGCTAGAGAGGCTAGGAACTCTTTGTTCACCACTAAAATGGACAACCTAGATCCTCACTTCACCTCCTCTTGTTTAATGATCTTCCAATTGTTCGTCGGAAGATCAATATTACTTGCCCGAATTATCCGAATTATTTCATCTGGACAGAATGGCTCGATTGGCACCAGACGCGTGCCCTTGGTCTGCTAGGGATCTCGTTCCTGTCAACCACTGCCAACTTCGCGTCTCCTCTCACTTCTCCTACCTTAGCTACGGCCAGACGTCTTAGTCTTACGCTCTCAAGAGTGAAAACTCACAAGCATTACATTTATATCATTATTAGCCAGATACCACCGAAGCATATCGCTCTTGGCATAAATGCTTTAAATATTTATCTGCCTAATGCTCAAACTTTCATTGTATCTTTGGATTTTATCGTTCGCTTGGTCATTTATATCTCTCTTCATTCATCCATCTTTGCATCCTTTATAGCTATTATAAGCTCGTTTGAGTTGAAGAATGATTACCTCTTAGATATCGTTATTGAGTTTTCTGCTGTTTTGATTTTTGATGTTATTTCTATTATTACTGTTGTTGTTATTACTGTAGTTGTTATTATTATTGTTATTGTAATTAGTGTTGTTATTATTGCTGGCGTCTGCTTTGTTGAAATTGCTATTCTTAATTTTGTCATTTGTCTGTATTTTGTTGTAGCACATCGCTGTATGCTTGTTCTGGTTGCCCAGTCCTAAACGCTCCAGTTATAGTGTTGGCGTTTTGCCTCATATACATTTCCCTAGCTCTAAATTATGTTATCCTCTTTATGGTTTGGATTTTAATTATTACCTTTTCCATCTGGAATGTGCACTTCCAACCTCAAAAATCCGACTTTAAAGTGTGTTGGTAACTCGATCGTGTTAAATGTTACAATATAAAGCGGTGTATCATATAACTTACTTTTATTTTGATTCGTTCTACTATGGTCCCATTTTGACTCTCTAGTTCCTTAGCAATTTCCTTTATTTTAACCATTAACAAGTCGCCGCTGTAGATGACACCTTTTTCTCAAATATAAAAATGTATGTTCTTCCATTTTTATTGGCATCTCAGCAAATTTTGTTGCTCTCATTAATTTGTTAAATCCATCATCTTTGCTTGTTAGATCCAAAAGAGCCCCACTCCGTAATCTCAGAGTTTCTTTAGTGTGCTATGTTATCATCGTTACAAACCATTTTCAATTAGAAACGATGAGACTCCAGAGAAGCTTGTTTCTGACACGTCCGTCCTTTTAATAACAAAATGTTTTTGTTGTTTTTTGCTCTCTTCAAAGAAGCTTCTTCGCCTCTTAGATTTATTTTCACATAGGCAGTGGTCGTAAACCAACTATACGTTGGTTTACGACCACTGCCACAGGAATAAACCAATTATTCCTTTAAATTTTATACGGCGGCTTTTGTTACTGTTCGCTGTCTCTAAATAAAACTACAATTACTAAAAAGGTTTCCCTTTATAATTTTCTTTCTTTTTAAACCACTCCTGTTTGAATTGTTTATTCACAATTATGAATATTTCTTTAAAATAAAACACCAAAAAATTAAAATTTTAATTTTGAAAAAAATAAAAAAAAAACAAAACAAAGCAAAAAACAAATAATATTTTTGACGCTTTAAAAATTCCGGTGTACTTCGATTGAAATTTCGAAGAAGACTGTGCTGTAAGATATATATATATATATATATATATATATATATATATATATATATATATATATATATATATATATATATATATATATATATATATATATATATATATATATATATATATATATATATATATATATATATATATATATATATATATATATATATATATATATATATATATATATATATATATATATATATATATATATATATATATATATATATATATATATATATATATATATATATATATATATATATATATATATATATTTATATATATATATAAATATAAGCAGATTTGAACATCAATTAAACATTGGAAGAAAGAAACTGATTTATTTATTTACATCAATTAATTTAGCAATATATATTGCACAGTTCATTTTAAGCATGTGCTCATTCATGATGGACTATGCAATAATATGATTAAACAATAATAAAAATAGTAATAATAATTAAAATAAAAATAATATGGGTATATCCTGGTCGCTTCTTTCTACGACTGATTACAATTTAATTTGGGTCGAACAGTTTAGAAACTAAATGCCCCTCAGCATTGCTAAGACTGCAAATTCCTTGATTTTAATAAAACACTATGTTCAGCATCAATCTGCTTTAGAACTTAACAACCGCCATTAAGCAGCTTGGGAATAGATTTGACCTTAAGTATTACGACATTTAACAAAATGCTTGGAAGAGTGTTTTTTTGAAATTTTATTAAACTGTCACAAGGAGGAAGAGTCACTATAGTAGTCTGCACAATCAATCAAGCAAGGGCATAAATATGGTGAGGAAGACTAAAACTTCCAGCTGCAACTGAGACTATATATACAAAGAGAATAACAAAAAAAAAAAACGGCAAAGAACAAGTCCAAACTTGTCGATTCGGCAATTTGGACTCGATAATTTGGCAAAAACGGCGGAGAATATTGTAGCTACATCGAAAGGTCGAGCAACAATAAAATGTGATGGTAAATCAATCTGGGTTATTATCACAAAACCGTATGACTGGTAAGAACAAAAAACCTGCCGTTCACAAAGAAAACATCAAGTGCCATAATTACAAGCCTGCAAATAAAAAGAAATTGGCATACGTTATGCGTGGGGCACACTCCTCGCTTAACCCAGAGGAGATCGAAATGATGATTTTCTGCAAGAAAAAAATTCAAAAGCTTTAGAAATTAGGAAGCTTAACGGTAAAAAATAAAATGTCATCGCAAAGGTTCTAACTTTATTAAAATCCTAACTAAAAAGCAGAGGAAATTGCTTCTCAATATGATAGGTACATACTCAAAACTAGTTCCTGAAATACTTCAATTTTGAAAGTAAATCAATAACTTTTCAACAATTTTCTTAACTTTTCTTCTTATAATCTAACCATTGAGATGGTTGAACAATTAAAAGTTGCCAACATTTTTCGGCATCTTATAACAAAAGAAAAACTCGAGGTGACGAAAGCATACCCAACTGAATACTAAGAAATTTACCTGATGATAGTATCACACAGCTCACCGAGATCTTAACGAAATCCTAAAAATAGGATACCTTCCATACTGTTGGAAAATTGGCAAAGTATTTCCTACCATTAAACCATGCAAACCTTCCAATAGTATAGAGCATACACGCCCAATTTCATTCTTTACAAACTTTAGCCCTTAATAGAACCATACATCTCAGTGAAACAGTTCGGCTTTCATGCTGAACATACTGTTATCTAAGCAGTGCTAGGGCTTAAAAAGGCTTTTAACACAGTCTAGCGTAACAATTCTGCGTTTGTCTGAACCAACACAGTTCTGGTACCAAACCATTAGCAGCAGCAGTCGCTCAATGCTCAATCTTGAGGCCTCACTTTTTCTAATTTTTCTATCATAATATTACAAAACCTGAAACCAAAGAAACTAACATCCAAATATTGGGCGATGACACGGCTATTATCTCATATTTTCAATTAGCGCATGCAAGTCGAGCGAAATGATATCTAAATACCTTAACCAGTACTATAAAGATGCAAAGAAATAGAAGATTACATTGAACTCTTCTAAAATTGAAATCAATAATTTCCATCCAAAATACTCAAAACTAGTCCTATTTAATTCGAAGGCAGCACTTTAGAATACAAATCTCATGTCAAAAACCTAGAAGCAATTATAAACAGAAGCTATTGAATGTTGCACACATGAAAAAAGGTCGGGAAAACGCTTTTGCGGCACGCAACCTTCTATACCGGTTTCTTAACCGATATAGCGGCATAACATGTTGAGACTTTACAAAGCATATTTGAGGCTTATCATAATTTACACTATACACACATGGGTGGGAAAACTATCCAAAAGCCCCTTAAACTGTGAAATGCCTCAAGGGACCTAGTAATTGTGGTTATCTGGAATATAGCAAATAAATCTCACATCATCTCAATTTCCAAAAGATAGTGGTTCAGAGACGATGGACCAAAAATTTCAGTGAGTTATGGTATATAATGAGGTGTTATTATGGCAGACTGAACACTCGAAAGTATAGTGATCCAAATCAGTCTGAAGCGGAATGTTACAAAAGCGTTATGTGGGACACTATAGGGTTTTGTAAGAATGATGCAGCAATGGGTATCAGCTGATCATACGATCCTGATATTTCTGAGCATTTAAGATACTTCACCAGGAAACAATGACGACTCATCAAATAAGTTTTTGTAAACTTAAAACACTATAAACTTTGATGTTCCGGAGGCCATGTAAAGAAAACAAGGATACAATTTGGGGTCAAGCAACAAGTTTGTGTGAGAAATTTTGCAGCAGGGCCAAAATGGAGGACGGACTCAGTAAGAAATTGATTGGTCAAAATTTGTATATTATCAAAATTGACAAAGGTAAAATGAAGAGATATTCGAATAAAATACGATAGCAACAAGAAAGCAACAATCATTTTGAAACAGCAGCAACTATCTGCTAACTATTTAAAGTTGTGAAACCATATTATCTTAAATTTTTACGGTACAGCCATTTTTATATTTGTTTGGTCTAATTTCAAGTCTAGAGGTTTGCAACAGTTGACATATAAAATCCTATAACATACCAATCGGAAAACCCCAAATTAACATAAAACTATAAACTTCTTATCAAATCGAAAAAAATGTCAATTTACTTTTGTTAAACCTCAAAATCTTTTCATAAATAAGACAGATAAAACTTTTTATACCAATTTATATGAAAATCCAAAATTTATTTTCCCAACAAAACATAACCAAACCACATTAAACCAAACTAAACCAAAAAACAATTAATTTCCAAATGTAAATACAACAAGCAACTATCAAACTAAACTCTTCAATATTTTTTTTTTCGTTTTTATCTTCACAGCAGCACAAAACAACAGAGAAATAATTCAAGAACTCTTTTCTGTGCTTCCATTGTTTTCTTTAACTGAGTATTGTGTATAGTTCATATAAGAAAATAGGATTTTCATTCTTTTTTTTGTGATATTATCAAAAATAAAATTCTAGATTGTTTGACTGTCTGTTTGAGTCTTTAAGAATGAACAACACAAAATTGTCAACAACATTTTTCTGTTTTCATTTTCGTAAAAGGAAAAAGATCAAAATTTCTTCTCCCGAATACACACACACACACATACATTTTTAAGGAAATTTTTTTTTGTTATTTATCTGATAAGGAAAACTAAACAAGTTTATATTTATTATTAAGCTGTTGTTTGGTTTTGTTGCTAAGGTTTATTATAAATATGTCGCTTTTTAAAAAAAAAAAAAATTTCAATTTCAACTACACAAGTGCTCTATACTGTAGTATATTATGGTGTGTGGTATTAGAATGAAAAACTATTTAACGAACTATAATAAAATGTCAATATAGAATTTCATAACTTTGTGAAAACACTTTCATGGTATCTTTATTTAGTACATAAAGTGGCTTAGATCGTGAGTGTTATAAATTGGAAAAAATAGTGATAGTTTTATACATTTGATTATGTATCGAAGCGAATCGATAAAGCTCGTTGGTAGTAGATTTCGATTTATAAAAAAAAAGAAATTGAATTTAACTAAGTCGAAAATAATTTTAAGGAGTTTCTTAACTAATATGGTTTAAGGCTTGTGTGGTCCAGGGATATTATTATACTTTGTTCCATTTTTTTCTACCTTATTCGATTAGTGTGGCAAAGCGAAGTTATGCTCGTTGAATGGAAAGCGGGTACGTTATGCACTATCTTCAAAAAGGGCGGATACTCATAACGCAAAATATTTGTGAAATACAGTGGAATAAATGACCCAGGAGTATAACTATTCAGAAGTCCGTCGTGGCCTATACCAGTGCTAAAGTCAAGTCATCATTGGTTCCTATTACTAACTGAACGAATTAAAGTGCTGAGATCAATATTGTATTCGACCGCTCGGCAAAATCCAGTACCGGAATTTCACTGAACGATTGTTTGGCTTCTTAGCCAATGGTACAGTCAAGTCTTTATTCTACAATTCTTCGATTCCACGAATTTCCAATCGCGTTTACGGCTAAAGCAGAAAAAATGTACAGTCAGGTAAAAATATCAAAGTCGGATTCACAATATCAAAGAATCGTATATGGAGGTCCGAGCAAACCAATAAAGTGCTATTAACAGTAACTTATGGACTGACTTCCGCTTCTTATCTAGCTATTAGAATGCTGAGTAAAATTGGAGATGATTACGCAAAAGCAGAGCCTGTGGTAAGCAAAACAATCAAAAATTGTTTTTACGTAAATGATCTCATGCGGCTGGGGCTCACTCGGTAGGAGAAGCTCAAATAATCATAAAAGGTCTAGTCACGTTGCTAGTCAGACATGGATTTACCCTAATAAAATGGAAGTTTAATGATAATGGTGCTTGACAAAATTAAGGGGTTGTCGTCAGAAAAAACGAAAAAACAAATCGAAAATTCAGATTTCCAAGGAGTTAAAGTACTGGGATTGGATTATAATTTCGTAGATTTGATGTCTTCGTGTTCAATTCGAACTTACAAAGCAATTTAGACAAGCTTACCAGAAGGTAAAGCTCGTAAAGAAGGTCATCCTCGGCAGCAAAATTAATTGATCCAATTGGTTGGGTATAGCGCCAACATTCATCATGATAAAATATTTTAAGTAACAGTTATGGTGTACAAGTTTGGGTTGGGATGACCCTTTACCAAAGGTATTAATGGAGCAATGGCAATCGGTTCCAAATGCATTCATGTTTTATATGATGCCAGCTTACAGGCGTATGCTGCCGTTGTGTACTACAGAGCTACAGACGAAAATAATAATTTATCAATTCTCAGTTCTCAGTGAAAACAAAGGTAGCTCCAATCAAAACACTGTCCCTGGAGGTGTGTGGTGCAGTATTACTCGCGGAATTGGTTTATAAAATTAGAAACTAGCCTCAAAATCTCCCGTATTGGATAGGCTAGAAAGTCACTCAAGAAGATGGAGCGTATTCGCAATTGTACTTCCGAAATCTTAACCCTCACAAAACGAAGGCAACGGGAGCACATATAATTCGAAGACAATCCTGCATATTGTGTATCATGCGGAATTACAATTTCGCATTTAAAATCACATCGGTTAGGCGGTGGCACGGACCTAAATTTTTGACAAGAATTGAGGGTTTATGGCCAGCAGAAATGGATTCATATCAAGCTATATTTTTCGTTTCGTTTAAGCAGCAAAAAATCCAAAATTGTATTAAAGCGATAGTAAATTGCTGGCGTCGATTGAATTACCCCAAGCAAATACCATTCTTTGCCGCTACGAGCAACAAAGGTTTTATTCCTCGGAAATAGCTGATATCAAAAATAACACCGAAACAAATAAGAAAAGTTCTTTGGTCAGTTTAAATCCATTTCTGGATCTATTTGGTTTGCTTCGAGTCGGCGCCGGATTGCATCATAGTTTGGCGCCTTATTCCATAAAACATACAATCGTACTTCATCATGTTTGTTACTTCTCCGAGATAAGCATCAAAAATAATGTAGAAGAAACCCTAATTGCTATAAACTTGGTGAGCCAATAAAAAAAAACAACAAAACTACTAACTAACATCCTCAACACACACAAAACACCAAAATATATATAATTCACAGATTAAAAAAAAAATAGCACAAAAATTAAATGAAATAACCGTTAAACAGACAAAATACTTCGTTTGAATTAAAAAAAAATCTAATTGCTACAAACGATCCTAATTGGATCTTAGGGTATTTTTATGAAAGCCATCCAGTTAGCATTATTAATAACAGAAGGTTTACAAGATCAATTGGAACTGTGCCTCGTAAAACATATCTCAATAACCAACTGTTAAAAATATCAAAGAATAAATATGGAAACTTATTGCCTATGTAAAAATATAGGTCTGCAATCCTAAAAAGAACACGCAAATGATTACTAGAACAAGAAGAGGAACTTTGGGGCTGGCACATTCTTCTTTCATAAAAATATTTACTTGGAAACATTGCACAAGTAAGTTATTGACAGTTGTGTTTGTGCAATTATCGTACAAGTCAGGGATCACAGAAAAGCGAACATTACGTTATAACTGTCAAGCTCTGATAAACGAAGATGAGAGTAAAGAAAGGAATAATAAAATCTTAAGCACAAAAACTTAGCAATGAGCGCAGTTTACGTTACTTCTTTGACAGAGTCACTTGATGGTCTCTTCCGACTTCTCGAGGTAGAAAATGACTGGGATCGAAACCGTTTAAACCGAATTGTTTTCTTTCTTTGAAATAAACGGTCACTACCTTTTTATACCGCATATATCTAATTTAACAAACATCTAACGAATATTTACTATCATCTCGCTGTCCTTTGGAAAATAATCTTTTATTTACTTCACAATGCATAGCAAAATATCAACTATAAATATCTAAAAATAAAACAAAAGCACATACATAACTAGTAAAGCAAACCGGAAGCCAAACTAAAAATAATAAAATGTCGTTCTATTTTTTTTTTTTTTTTTTTTTTGTAAACTATACACAGTAGTTAACTGTGCACGTCATAACAACGAAAATAGATTTTTAGTTGTTTTGTTACAAATGCAAGGTAGAAACGTCAGAAAATAAAATATTTACATATTACAATTTATATACGATGAGCACAAAAAAATAAAAACCATAGTGACACTAAAGCTTTCAAAAGTGAGATGATGGCAAATCTAAAAAAACAAAATAAAAAGTAATAACACTAAGTGTTCATCAGTCAATGCGCTCGAGCAACTTTTCAATGTTCAAAATTGAAATTGAAAATATAAACAATGTTACATTTTTATTATTTTATATATATATATATATATATATATATATATATATATATATATATATATATATATATATATATATATATATATATATATATATATATATATATATATATATATATATATATATATATATATATATAAATATATATAAATATATATATATACATATATATATATATATATATATATATATATATATATATATATATATATATATATATATATATATATATATATATATATATATATATATATATATATATATATATATATATATATAATAAATAGAGTAATCTAAATGATTATACAAGGTCTAGGGTTTAACTAAATCTCAAGTTTTGCTTAAAAAAAATAAAATTTTAATGGTTCTGCAGGTGCAGGCGAATTTAAAGCTGTCCTTTATTAGGTTTTAACGATTTGATTTGTTGACTTATAGTATTAGACTACCAATATAAACATCTCAAAAAATTGGCATTCTAAATCAAAAATATGCATAGTCAAAATTTAACCATATTACGGGAAAACACGTGTGACTTAAAATCAGATCAGTTTTAAACTCTAGACTATTATTGTTTTTTTTTGTTTCTGAACTCTGCAATCTGTTCTGGGGCCGAAGCTCTCCCAACTCTTTCGCAGTAAATTTTTAACGTCCTATCTTACGCCGTCACCAGCCAAATTGAGGACAAACGAATACAGGTTCGATTTTAAATCCATCTGCCCATTGCATTGCTCCAGCCAGCCTGCATTGACATGGACGATGGTTCGGTCCATGGATTCTGCAGTCCAACAGGGGGTAATAGTTGTGTTCATCGTCATCACCGTTCGAAATCAGGTGATGAAAAATCCCTTTTGCCACCTTCCCCGTTGAGATTCGAACCCGGTACCTCCCGTCCCAAACACCGCAGCTTTAACCACTGCGCCAATTGCTCGGTCTATTATTGTTACCAAAATTTTTTCGATTCACGATAGATAGCTCTAAAAATACCATAGTTAATTTTTTTTCAATTTCTCCTACTATAAAACGCAAATTCTTTTGCCCCTCGCTTAATGTTGTCTTCGCAAAATTTTCTATTGCTCGAACGGGAAGGTTGTTTTTTCAGTTAAATATCCTTATTATTATCGATAGACCTTGAGTCTCGAGCCAAATTTTGTATTAGGATTGTAGAGAATGTTAACTCATATTAAAATTAAGTAAAAAAAAAGAAACTGTAACAGTTTTTTTGAAAAAAAATTATTATTTTTTTACTCAAATGCATCATAGCTCTCAAACGAATGCATAGCAGACAAATAAGACTAAATTGATGCTTTTCAATAAATATTTTGACAGTTTGTGTAATTTTTTTCTGAAGTAAATTTTTTGAACACTCTATATATCTCAAAGGATATCAACAATTTACCCCTCCTCCTCCCATACGATGTATTTCTCAAAAAAATAACCATAAACCGATTAGTATCCCAAACCCAGATATTACTTTAGGCTATTTTAGGCTAAGAATGTTCAATTTTATATTACCAAAAACTATTGTATAACTTATGAACTGCCTTTATACTAGCATACTTACTTGTAAGCCATACTGATTCCATTCGACGAATTTGGATATATTTTCAACCAAGCACACAAAAGGCTGGGGGGTAATACATCGAAATTATTTAAAAGTTAGTTCATAATGGCTTTTACTCTCTGCTGAAGGAATATCCTTATAAGTAAATGTAAGTCCTACTAAACTTTTTTTAACCTAAAATCCTAATTTTCTTTGTTCGTAATTTGTTACTATCAAGATAACGTGAACGAGACCTTTGTTTAGCGCAGGAACGTTAAAAAATATGTGCACCTTTGTTTTGTACCCATATGTGCACTCATGTCCATTTTCTCAATGTGATTTTGAATTAGTTATTCGTTTAATACTCGCTTGTATTATTTATTTAAAATTTCATCCCATTGTACACTGCTTTCAATGGAGTGGAATCAGGGAACTGCTTGCTTGAGGGAACTCCCAAAGGAAACTGCTTGCTTGAGGGAACTCCCAAGAGTGAAAGAATTGTTTGTAAGTGGAAATTTTACAAAAAATCTTTCATCTGGTCTACTGGTAGCGATTAAATGAGTGTATATTCATAGAACTGCTGATTTGGTGTAAGTTTTCTACATAAATACTTATTCTGTTTAGTTTACTAATTGAATCTTCTCCAGAAACTATCTAGCCAAGTGCAGTATTTTGAGCTGTTGGATCGTTTGGTTCAACCACACATCCAGGTCTCAAAAGTCGGTGGCATTTGAGCGGTTCCTAAAATTCAGTCAATGTCATTATAAGTGAGCAATCCGATTGTGGGAAATTGTTTCAAGATTTCTGCATGCCCCAGTAAAGTGGTTGTTGAAAAAAGGCATCACTTTTATATTGGTGCCTTCCCGTGACACTGTTCTTTGCAATAGAGATGCCTTTACATTATTTGAGTTGCACACCACAGCATTAGTCCGATGAGTGTTGCTGCGAGGTTCTTTTACTTCCAAATTTGTAATTCGCTCTATATTCAGATTAGTTGATGAATCGCATGTTGTTCTAGGAATCAAGAGTATATGATACTTCCGCTGCAGTTTTCGAAAATATTTGCATTCAAGAAATTGTAGTAAGTTGCATTTGCTAAAACAAGATAAATTTGCCATTGATCCTCTAGGCGAGATAATTGATGCCTTCTGAACCATTGTGCATTGACATGGCTTAGAACGATGATGATTCAAGTTTGCATCTTTGATTAATATCACGTTCCGCACGTATTCTAATATTTATCATTGTCTTCTGTGAAATTTAATGAAGCTTCTGCTGTATTTTTTCATCCAGCATTTCCAATCAAATAAAGACAAGCCAAGTATCTTTCATTTTTCTCCCAATACCTCAAATCCGTGGATGACCCTTTCCGACGTATTAAAGATATTCTGAATGCAAGTAGCGGACTTATAGCAGCTAAGAAAATTCTCATAAACTAATCGATAAGAGATTTCTAGACTTAAACTGGCTTGTCAACTCGCTTACATAGTTTTTTGGATGCTTTGTTGAAGTCAGCAATATGTAAATTATGATTTTCTGCCAGCGGTCCCTTCAAATTGTGAAACTTATTGTCGTCAGGCTTTTTCGAAGAGAGTTGCTCCACATTACGGTAACTGAATGGAATTATATCGGAGCGCTAAACAAGTTAAAAGAGCATTCAGCTAATACATTTAATCCTGAACTCTGTGAATTACCATAGTTCCTAAGTAGATGCATCGATACACTGGAATCAATGATGTCAAATTCTAAAAGATCCGTTCCAAAGATAGAAATTACTGAAAACTACCGCATCTAAATGCATAATGTGCCAAGATAAGGGTTTCCAAATCGCTGTTTCAACTATGTTGAACTATGTGGAACCCCTTTTTCAAATGCACCTTCAAAATACGATGCCAAAATTGCGATATAAAGTACAACATGCCTCTACAACAAGATGAAACTGCAACCAAAGTTTATGAAATCAAAATTGTCGGAAGTGACTTACAAGCATCCCCAAAATAGATTCCGCAAACAAGTTATGAAAACCAAATCCTATTGCATCGTCTTCAATTGGAGAAAAAAAAATTACGAACGTCGAAAAGCATGGCTACTATAAGATAAAAAACTAAGGCTTTTTTCGAATTTTCCGTTGATTCCCTTGGTGAAGTTAAAAATTACAGGCCGCAGCAAACATAAAGGTCGATTTAAAGGCGAATGCCGAAATAAAAGTAGCCAATCCGAAATTTTTCCAACCAAAAAAATTTAAATTCTCATTGGAGCCGATAACTTTTTCCATGTCTCTCAAAGTGGAGAATCGACTTATGAAGCTACTGTGTCCTTACGTATCACAAATCCTGATTGCAAAGTACTAACATAATTGATTTTATCGAAAATGAAGGTAGGGTTATCAAACTGTAATAATTTTACCAACAATATCTCGGAGAAACTTGCTGGTGGCATGGTGCTAGTGGCACCTCAAAAACAAGATTATGAGCATATAGAAGAAGCATCAAAGAAATTATTTACTTGCATTTTGATCCTGCCTGATCACTTGATCGACTTAGTCTGACCAACCTACACAAATGTGTTAGTCATTTATTTTTTAACAACTTGTTTTATCGATGTAATCAATTAACCAGGTATTTACCTTTAACGTATTAAAGTAATACACGCATATACTTTTCAATAAATATCACCTACACAAATGTGTATTTAAATATGTTCACATTTGTGTCGAGCGATACCTCCCACTGGAACAATTAAAACGTATCTACACATTTGTGCAGGCAATAATTGACACATGAAAACAAAACGAATTCACAGATACCATATACTAATTCGCGTATTAGATAAAAGCGATCCTGGGGGCTTTTAGGAATTAAAAAGGAGTTAAAAAATTATGCAATATTTTTACCCGGAGATGTTCAAAGACATCAAATGAAGTAACACTGTACTAACTATTTAAAGAAAAGATTCATTTCAATCTTTCAGACTCAAAGTAAATATGTCAGTTGTTTATACATTTACTCGAATATATAAGGGAATCGGTTCAATTTCAATCTAAATTAGTTTATATCTAAATAAATAAATAAAAATATATATATTTTTTTTAATAATTAAATTTAAAAATGAACTTAATAAAAACTAAAAAAAAAAAAAAGTTTGAATAACTAATGAACGATGTACGTTCTATATAAACAACCAACTTTCAATTCCCCATTTTAGTATTCCTATATACGAATATGATATATAAAAAGCTTCTCTAAGTCATGTCTATATATAGTATGTGAAAGCTCTACTGTACCAAATTCTAATTTCAGTGTATACGAGTGCAAAATGAGAAATTTAATTATAGTTTGGTTCATATAGTATATCATATACAGAATTGATGGCGTTTTGTTGTAGTTTCTATTATCAAAGTGTTTTTTTTGTTGTTGTAGTAGTTGTATTGTATACAAAACACAATAATACTATTATTGCTTACGAACTTGGAATTATTTGACATTATCATAACAAAAACACATTTTCATCTGTATATAGATATATATATACATACATTTGCATATATGTATAGCCAAACCTAGTTTATGTTCGTGTGCAGATAGTTTCTAAACAGAGTTTTTTTTGTGTTTGCACTCAATGGTATAAATATTAATTTAAATGTTAAAATAGTTTTTTTTGTTGCTTCTGTTCATCTATTTTTAGCACCATAGAATTGTATAATAAGTGTTTTGGTGTTCTCGTGATCATCTTAATTATGGTGAGGAAAATTTCATTTCCGTTTAGTTTTTGATTGACTTATTCGTAGACTTAATTGTGTTTAAAACAAAACGAACTGTACCAGGTAATAGTATTAACCAAATTCAGTTCTGTATAGAACTACCATACCGTATATCGTATTCCATACGAGCCTGCACCTTAGTTTTTTTATTTAATACATTAAAAATGTCGAATAACTCAAGACGAACTAAAGCTATAATTAGTCATAACTATTAGGACACCATTTCTATATTACCTTCCCTCTATTCTGGAATCTATAACCTGGATTGGTAATCAATTTTTTTTGGACTAGACCGTTTGAGCTTATGCCTTTCTAGATCAGTCCTTTTGGTCTTTCGAAATACTTTAACATATTTTATTACTCTAATCGATGTTCCATCGCCATCGATTGCATTGGGGTAATACGTGCAATTTTACGATTGGGCAGATTGCGCCATATTGCACCAATATCGGTGACGACTTATGTACTTGTTAAGTTGTATCTCATTCAATTCAGAATTCAGTTCACTATATATATAGCTCAACGCTGAAATTAAATATTGCACATTATTTTTAAAATGTTTCCAAATATAAGATCGTTTTGACATGGCGATGGCGTAGAAGATTTTAAAACGATATCAAAATTATTTATCATATACATACATCAAATTTCGTCATCCTTTTGTATTTACTTACCGCAGATGATAATATTATATCATATAATATAATATTTAACAAATTATAGGATACTGATTAATTTTTAAACGACTATTTTAAATTGATAGATTTTTTTTCAATTCGGTTGACGTAAAATGAAATACAAAAGTAATATGACGTGAATTAAATCAACAACAGATCAGCCCTCCATCTATTTTTGAGTTTCGTAAAGTTAAAGATTAATAGCTGTATTTCTTTGGTAAAATGTGTTTTAATGAATTTATCGGACGCTTTTGGAGTTATATATAATTCAATTTTTAAAAATTAAAGTTTACTTATTACTTATTAAAATTTATTATAATTCAAATTAATTTTTTTATCGTTCACAATATTAAACCATTGTTTTTTTATTTAATTTTTTTATTTAAAACATATAAAAGTTAAAACGTCGTCTAATTTTATTTCTTTTTTTGTTCCGTTCCTTGCCGCAGCCGTACTTCAACTATTTTTTCTATATCCACTGCCTACTCGGTTACGATATATAAATCGACTACTCAGTATCAACCGACTACTCTGTTACAGCTACATTATACTATGCAGAAAACTTTTAAATATCATTTATTTCAGAAGCCTGTGTTTAGAAGCTCAGCTTGTCAAGGTCAATGGCAACATACCCGTATTATATATTGCCTCATAGATCAGGCAATGACCTTTTTTGTCCTAAGGTATTGTCCAGTTAGCTTATTCTAACTTTGATAAAAAAACGGTCGGTTAAACGGTTATATTGGATGAATTATATGACAAACTACGGCATTTGGGTGGGTTCTATCGAGTGAAACTGGGAGCCAAAGTTCTACAATACAGAGGAGTCGAATGAGACATTAAAACTATTGTCGGGTGAAGAAGAAAGGGAAGTAGAGTATCACTTTGCAGAGCATGACAGATATAATATTGCATTACCATTCAAAACAGTTAGTCCAGAAGTTAGTAAGTCAATAACGTTGACGATCCAAAGACTGAAACCAGTTGAACGTCGAATTGCAAAAGAAGTCCATTACAAATTGCTGTAATCTGTATACAACATTCTGTAATAAAACATTCACATAATGACATTGATTGCTATCTACCCCATCATGCTGCGTTCTTCAGACGTCGAACAGCACCATAAAAGTAAGAACAGTTTTCAAGGAGTCGTGCTGCAAAACCACAAATGGAATATCTCTTAATGACAACAAACATCATCATAAAAAAATGTACCATCAAATAAGAGTTCGGCATGAAAATACAAATTGCCAACGAATCCAACATGTTTCTTACCCCTTTCCTAGCTATTTGATCTTTGCTTCAATTTGCAACTGATAATGAAGTAAATCTGAAAAGACAATTGATCAAGTAATTGGGTTCATGTGAATTTCCACTCCGGAAATGGACTGCAAACGTTCCTGCGTTGTGTGATGTTGTAGGCAACAATAATGGTTTTCGGGTTACTTTGGCATCCAAAAAAGCGATACATTTCAATTCTATGTACATTTAAATGATGTCGGGAAATCAACAAAAGCAGGGCTTTTCCCGGATTAGTTGAAGGTGTTTGGTCCTTTTGGTTCGCTGGCACCATCAGTAATACTGAGATAACGAACTCCCATCCAACATTAAAAATCAATGGCTATAACTTAGGAACAATTTATGGGGAATCTTCAATAAATTCGAACACTCAGACATCTTAGCAGAGTTTTAAATAAAGTAAAAAAGAATTCGGATGACGGATGTAATATCGTATTGACATGGTTTGTAACCAAGAGAACATTAGAAATTGTATTACCTGACCTGAATGACTGAACTGGTTCGATTTATAGTGGCATGGACTAAAGTGGTTGAAAAAATCTAAATCTTCAAGGAATGTGACCTCAACAGTTAAAGAAAATACAGAAGCATTTCTTAGAGAAAAACACAAAAAATGGGTACATTGTTGCAATCAGTCAACAAATGATACAGTAAACGCATTAGGTAACCATATATCTTCCTGGAAGAAGGTTCGTGTTATACTTGGCTTCTGATAAATCAGTTCTCATAATAGTACGAATTTTTTTGGGACTAATCGACATCTTGATGATCTATATTTTATTATTAGCAACATTTAGGATTCTATCACTATTTTAGATTGCCTTAGTGATAACGGTACATCATGGAAATTTAAACATCAAAGAAGTTCAAATTTTGGTGGAGTTTAAAGCTGCCGTTAAAACCGTGAAGAAGCATCTCATCCGGGCAAATGCGAACAGATGATCCAACTAGCTGAAACGTGTTAACTCCAGGTCACTTTCCTATATTGGGACCTTTAACGTCACTGCAAGAACAATATTTGGAACCAATAGGATATCGAGGTGGGAGCAAATCACAAAACTAATATGTAGCTTTTGTAAACGTTACTGACATAACTATTTACACACACTGGAACTACGAAACAAATACCAAAACAATTTGGTCCAGATCTAATAAAAAAAAACTCATCATAAAATCTATTGATGATTTCTTCCCAGATAGTGGTAGTCTCTGTGTCTGCTTCGACGCACTTGCCGCTTTGCCTCTTTAAGGTTGTTATATCCAGCTCACTGTGCAAGCAATTCAATCCATTGTGACAAGATTTTGCACCAATTTCACGTTATTAGACTTCAATCCACCAAATCATAAGCGTAGAGCGCAACCAGAGGAAAATATTGCTACTGTAGCAGCAAGTGTTGTTGAAGACCATGAAATGTTCATGCGGCGTATTAAATACAGCTCGTGCAAGAACTGAAGCTGAACGACTTCATCTTGAGGAAAATTATATTATTTACCAAATAATTGTGTTCAGCGATGAAGCAAAATTGATGGATTTGGTAGCCACTAGCAATGCTAGAACTACCAATGCACAAAGAAAAAACCATACGGGAGCAATTTATTTCAATTTTTGGTCCGGTTAGTTAGCCACTTAAAAACAAAATATGTTGAGTCCTATATGAGGTCACATATAACCCCACTGGTTTTCTAAGGAAAGACTAAATAATAGGAAAATTTGTTTTCACTTTTTTATTGACAACTCTTAACTACTCAGTTTCAAGGGGTTAAGCAATATTTTCTTCTATCGGGACCATCACAGTCAAATTTAGATAGCTAGTAGTTTCTTTCAGTTCACCACAAATTTCTTTCATCTATGACCATAATGATCAGCCTTTTATGTTGTTTATTTACCATATCTAATCTATAGTTCCTGGAAATTTTCTGTTGAGTGAATGGCTACATCAGTGATGGGTAAATAAATATTCGGCCACCTAAAATCGTTTTGTTATTTTAATCAGTATATTCCATTTCATTATGACCTTAAGGATTCTAACGTCTGGTTCTTGTAATGCTCCCATCAACCGCTCTATTAGAACACAATCTGGTTTAGGCTTCCTCTATACATATTTGGGTAGTAGTTGAAATAGTTTAGAGTTTAAACCGGCTTTGATCTGGACTAATAGTGTTAAGATCGCCCCAAAATGCTGCCTTCAAAAATGTATGACTTTGTAAATGTTGGTTATTGTTTTCATTTCTTGTGGGCTTAGAATGCATTTGATATTTTAGTGTAAAAGAAATTACATTGTGGCGTTTTTTTTAAAACCTAATACTAACAATAAATCGCGGTTGATCTCAACTGAACAATGAACATACGGTTTCGTGAAAATTGGTACTAATACTATCCTACAGAACGAATTCTTTTCTTCTAGTTGGCTTCTCCATGGACTAATATCATATTTGGCCGAGGTTAGTTTTTTCAATAAAATTTTATGTAACTCTAAGTACCTTACCAATAGTTTAAATTAAATCAAATCGCTAATTACGACGGCATGCAATAAATGCTTTAAAGAAATTATCTTGTTACATAAATATGCCCCCGAGACGGCATCATATGCGTAAACTTGTCATCTTAATGTTCAAATTTTAATAATTTATTTTACGAGAGTATAAAAAATAAATTTCATCTTATAACAGAATTTGATTGTCTGTATAATGTCTGTATATTGTCTGTGTGTGTGTGAGTTGTTGTTGTTCTTTAAAAAGCAATATGAAAATGGAAACACTGGTGGTGTGGTTAAACCAAGCGAATGAAACATTATGAGCGACGGAAATTAATAATAAAGCACATTTTTCGTCAGAATCATGATTTAGTGCTACTAATATTTTTTTAATGTTTAACAGACGTTATATCACTTTATAGAGGTACTCTCTCAAATACCTTGATTATACGATTAACCAACCAGATATATACTGCTGCAAGCATACTTAAATTACAACATCTAATCTAACGGTATCTTGCTAAGTCAATAGAGAACACCACAATTCTGTTTCTGACTCTTCTTTAAGCCACTGATAGATGGTAAAAATATTAATAATTGCGGAAGACCTAGTTTCAGCTGTTCCGTTACACAATTACAGTAAACACGATAAATTTATCTTTTTAACTGGCAACATTGTACGGTAATATGGTAAAAAATTAATTTGCAAGTACAAATGGCCTTTAGTCTGGCTGACCCAGAACATACTGCAAAGAAAACAAATCAAATCAATATACTTTAGACATCTATCGATCATTCAACAAATTATTGAATTTGATTTGCTCAAGGAATTTATTTAATTTTTAATTAAAATTAAAATTTTCTTCATTTGTTTGTGTTGTAGTTGTATATTCCCAGCTATGTGTAGATAAAAAAGCTCAAATTTAATTAGTTTAAAATTTACTAGCTATATAGGTACAGAGTTTTTCATCATATAAGTTTTTGTGTGTAACAAAATCTTCATTTTGATTTTCCAATATATACTGAAAAACAAATTTTCAAAATTAAATAAAACAAAAAATTCAAACAAAAATAAAAAGTTTTTCATTTCATTTTCGTTTCGTTCGTTCGTTTGTTTGTATGAGTACTTAATTCATAACGAACTATCTGTATTGAAAATTGTAAACTGGTGCTGCAAAAAATTTCAAAATATCGTAAAACGCTTTAAGGAAAATTATGAAAATTGATGGAAAAAGCAAAAATTGTAGAAGTACATAAAAATAAAAATTCAGTATGGGAACATAAAACGAAATCAAAATGATCTTGCTTGGGAGAAACATAATTATTAACAAGAGTTATTGATTCAAAAAAATGTAGATATCGTTGAAAGTCTAGCAATTCTACCATAGTTGCTGAACTCGCTTTGTTGTCCCGATTTCAATGGAGGATGTTGGAAGAATATTATGGATCTTGAACGTTTTAAATTTGAATTATTTTAAGCTAGCGAATTAAAACATATATCAACGGAGAGCTTCACCGAATGATTTGAAAATTCATTCGAGAGAGGACCTCGACCATCTTTCTTTTTGAACCAATAAAATGTCAGAAACCTTTTAGGTTGGACAACTTCAATCCACTATACACTATTTAATTTTTGCACATTGTTTGATTGACTGATTAGAGTGTATGGCCAAAGATGAACCAGGAATTCCCGGAATACCGGGCACCACCGCACACCCGTGATACGTATAACAAAATCATTTAACAAAAAACAAAGGAGTGGATGTAATGTTAGTTATGACAGACCCGACGCGGTTACAGACGTCTAAGCGATCGATTTTTAGAATTTTTGCTGTGGCGAAAAGAAAGGAAAGGTAAGTCAGTAGTGACAGAGTTATGGTAGCATAATAAAATCACAATTATAATGAACTGCTCTGCATTCTGTCATCTCTTATCAGCAACTCCATTCTGCAACCATTTTTCTGTAATCTGCAATGTTTCTCTGAAAAAATATCTATTAATGGGCTAATTTCTGGGCTGTAATAAATTTAATTAGCTATTGCTTCAGATTTTCAATTAAATTATAAATTTGTATATAAAAATAAAAAAATATAAAAAATATATTAAAACTATTAAAATATATAAAAATAATTATAAAATATAAAAATATAAAAAATATAAAAAATATAAAAAATATAAAAAATTTAAAAATATAAAAAAATATAAAAAATATATAAAAAATATAAAAATATAAAATATATAAAAACTCTAAATATATAAAAAATATAAAAATATAAAATATAAAAATATAATATATAAAATATATAAAATATATAAAATATATAAAATATATAAAATATATAAAATATATAAAATATATAAAATATATAAAATATATAAAATATATAAAATATATAAAATGTATAAAATATATAAAATATATAAAATATATAAAATATATAAAATATATAAAATATATAAAATATATAAAATATATAAAATATATAAAATATATAAAATATATAAAATATATAAAATATATAAAATATATAAAATATATAAAATATATAAAATATATAAAATATATAAAATATATAAAATATATAAAATATATAAAATATATAAAATATATAAAATATATAAAATATATAAAATATATAAAATATATAAAATATATAAAATATATAAAATATATAAAATATATAAAATATATAAAATATATAAAATATATAAAATATATAAAATATATAAAATATATAAAATATATAAAATATATAAAATATATAAAATATATAAAATATATAAAATATATAAAATATATAAAATATATAAAATATATAAAATATATAAAATATATAAAATATATAAAATATATAAAATATATAAAATATATAAAATATATAAAATATATAAAATATATAAAATATATAAAATATATAAAATATATAAAATATATAAAATATATAAAATATATAAAATATATAAAATATCATAAATACAAAAATATAAAAATATAAAAAAATATAAAATATAAGAAATATAAAAAATTCATAAAATATATAAAATATAAAGAATATAAAAAAAATTAATTATATAAAATTAAAAAAAAAACAATTAAAAAAAAAACATACCATAAAAAAACAAACCATAATTAAAAATAAACCATAAAAAATATAAAAAATATCAATAATATAAAATATATAAAAATTAAAAAATAAAACTATAAAATATAAAATATATAAAAATATGAAAAACATAAATATGAGAAAATATAAAAAAATATATATATTTAATATAAAAAATATACAAATTATAAAAAATATTAAAAAATATAAAAAACATGTAAAAAATTAAAAAATTATAAAATATATAAAAATATTAAAAATATACAAATACAAAAAATATATAATATAAAAGTTTTTATATAAAAAATATAAAAAATATAAAAAATTTAAAAAATATAAAAAATATAAAAAATATATAAAATATAAAAAATATAAAAAATATAAAAAATATAAAAAATATAAAAAATATAAAAAATATAAAAAATATAAAAAATATTAAAAATTAAAAAATTAAAATATAAATATGAAAAAATATAACAACACAAAAATATAGAAAATATAAAAAATATATATATATATAATATAAAAATATAAAAAATGTAAAAAAAATAAAAATATAAAAAATATAAAATAAATAACAATTATACAAATAATTATATATTTTTTTTACATTTACATTAAAATTATACATTAAATTTTTGTAAATGAACTAAAAAGGATTTGAACTCATTACACACTGCACTTAAATCAGAGTGATACTGTTTGCCATGTGATCTTTATAGACTATGAAACCTTTTGCAATGGTTGCAATGGATTACACCAATTCTAAAATAAAATATAACTCGTGTTGCAAATCATTTATTAGACACGTCGTCAGGTGCTGGTTAGAGGATGCTCTCCATGGATCCCCGGCGTCAATAAAAAATAAAATATTACTCGCTGGCCAAAAATGGTATAAAGCGTTTGCTCAGGAGTTGAGGCTTCAGATAGCGTCGGTTCCTCAGAACAAGAGAGAGAGATGGCTGGTTCCTAACCTATCAGGTGGTATGAAATGGTAGAGAAAGGGTATCTTGGCCCAAAACCCATCTCACAAGAGTATGATTGAGCAACAAAATGGAATAAATATCGCAGATATTAAATTTAATAATGTCAAGGGTGACAGTAAACAACTTATAATCCAATTAAGACACGAAATTGAAAAACTAAAAATGAAAAAAAAGAATTAATAAGGAAGATTAATGAAATAAAGATTCCCTAAACTCCTCTGACAAGTTATAGCAGAAAGTGGTTATAACGACGAGTTCCATTCTGATGAAGAGGACCTCGTGAGAGAAACAGATTGGTTACTAAAAAAAAAAATCTATAAATGGCTCCTAGTTATAGAAAAAGAAAGCAAAACCAAAATTTATAAAGTGCTGGTAATGCAACTATGTCTTTTAATGCAAGTATGTCTTTTCAGTGGTCCCAGGGAAAACATAACAATTTTGTTCAGTTGTCTTGGGAACAAAAAGTCTTGGGAGACCTCTTGAATATTTTAGTTTGAATACTTTAGCGTGTATCAAACTAAAGTGATAGCAGAATGGGGAAGTTTTGATTTGGTTGAACTTAACGTGATATCCACGAATGATATTGCATTATAGGTAGAAAGTTAAGTGGTAATCAGGTCACAAAGCGTAGATTCACAAAAGTGGCTTTGGGTTGCTGATATTCTTTTAACAAGATAAATGATCATTCCAAAGTAACCATAGCTAATATAAATTGGAACCATCCTAGACAAATTGAAATAAGTAAAAGACTAAACAATGTACAAAAATGATTTTCTCCTAATTGTAAATAAAGAATACGTTTTTTCCGAGGAACCATTTTACTGGAAAAAATGCGAAGTGGTATTAAAATCGCTTTGATATTAAAAGTTCAGTGTGATTAAAATATTTTATAGGAAGAAGAGTCCAATAGTAAGTCTTAGTGAAGAAGGGCTTGAAAAACAGTATCACTTTTATATAAACATACATAATGCGAATTTTGTGCAAGTACAACAAATAATCCGATATTTATGCTATTTATTTATTTATTTAAATTAACATATTAAAATTGTGTATATAAATATAAAATAATGTTTATTTATTTATTTATTTAAAAACATTTTAGTTTTTTTTTTAGAAACGTTGCATTGAATTAATTTTTAAAAAATATAAACTTCCAATTTTATACAGTCAAGATTTTCTTACGAGTTCATATAACAATTTAAGAAAATATTTTCTTTTCGAATATAATTTTCCATCTGCCACTTAAGACATAATATGTATAGTACGTTCATAACTATATATACATGTATACATATTTAAATAATCGTATTACCAAACCGAAGACATTTTACCGATGTATATACATAAATTTCATAAAAATGTGGTCAGACGTGATAATTTTGAAAATTCTATAAATCTCTTGTATTCTGTTCCATTTATTATTTAGATAAGAAAATTGATTATAAATCTTTAATTTTTTTTATAAAGGGCACTTTGAAATCGGGTTTATTATTTATTTATATTATGCTAATAAAAAAAAAAATTCGACGATTTTCAATGATGCTGACGCCGATGATGATGATATTGATGACGAAAATGTAAATTAAAATTTTCAAAAAAGCAAATCAGAAAGTTAAAATAAATATTGATGTTGTAGCAACATTTTTATGTTTCTGTAAATAGCAATCAAGTTCTGTTAATATTTTTGAAATCAAAATAAATAACACAACAAATACAATCGATCGAAATTATTTTAATTTGAGTGTCAATCAATTTAGCAGATAATTTTAATTTTGGCAATATTATTTTGAGTAAGTTTCAGGTTCAATAGTTATTTCCATGTTGTTTACATAGTAGGCCCTGTTCTCGTATGTTTTTTAGATTAATGGGTTTTGTAGTCGTATTTTTACTATAGTAACGATTAAATAAGCTGATAAATAATTGCTACTCATTATACATTTTATGATACGTACATTTAGTTGTACTTTAAATTTAATAATATGTTGGTAATAGTTTTGTCACTTTCGTACATAATCAATCCTATTCGAATAGGATTGAAATTTGCTCGAAAGTAACAGCCAAGAATATTTTGTTTTTTTTTCTATCAGTTGTCAATATTGAAATTAAGCAATTTAACATCGCAGTAGTCGTTTAAAATTATAACAAAAGAATGGCGATTATAGTGATTTAGAGATTTAACATAAACAATAGATCGTGTAGAAATTTGTTGCCGATAGTTGTCACTACTAATGAAAAAAGAAAAGTAATTTTATTCAAACAAAAACTTTTAAGTTGTGTCAAAAAATATTAATAAGAGCAAATTCGAAGTAAATTGATTGATTGATTGATTGATAAATTGTTTAGAATGTACGGCCAACGAAGAACCAGGAACTCTCGGAATGCCAGGCCCCACCGTACACTCGTGTTACTGTTACCTAACCGATCGATAATTAGTATTTTTTGTGGAATTTATCATTTTTTTGCATTATACGTCGAAAACAACAACATATGAAACTACATAGGCAAATGGCGATTATATTATTTTTCTATGAGTGCTGCCATCTTTCGAAAAACAGGATTTATAACAGAAAAATATAAACAATACAAACTTTAAACAAAAAAACGAGAGTAACGGAAAGTAAAAAATGTACAATTGTCATGGGAACCGCTCAGAACTGGACATTTTAAAACTGAATATTTCAAAATAGGATTTGACAAAACGAGATAAGGTGCAAAACTGGATATTTCAAAATTGGATAATTCAAAACGAGATAAGCTACAAAACGAGATATGGTAAAAAACTGGATATTTCAAAACAGGATATTTCGATATGTGATTTAAACTTAAAATGATTTTTTGGAAAGTTCTGGAATATGGCTAATTAAGGAGGAATTCGGCGAGTTCTTAACTGATTTTGATGAAATTCAATACATAGGAAGAAAATGGGGTTTTTAAATGATTTTAATGATTTTTATAGTTCTGGAATATGGCCAATTAGAGAGAAACTCGGTGATTTCTTAACCGATTTTGATGAAATTTGATATGTAAGATGAAAATGTGATTTTAAAATGATTTTTTGGAAAGTTCTGGAATATGGCCAGTAAAGAAGGAACTCGGCGAGTTCTTAATTGATTATGATGAAATTCGATATGTAGGATGAAAATGGGATTTGAAAATGATTTTTTGGGTAAGTTCTGGAGGTTTCAGAACTTCTGAAAGTTCAAAAGGCAAGTAAGGTTCCATACTTGAATATTTCTAAGGAGAGAAATATAATTTTCCTTCACTTAATGATTTTTTCTTTAATTGTTTAATTAAATTTGATTTTAAAACCTTTTTTGGGAAAACCTCTGGAATATGGCCAGTAAGGTTTCATACTTGAATCATTTTAAACAGAGAGATAGAATTTTCCTTCACCTAATGTTTTTTTTAATTGCTGCTTTTCTCATCTTATTAAAATAATCATTGACTTGATCGAGTTTTACTGTCAGTAAAATTTGTCTTCATCTATTTTTTATTCTTCTACTTAGTATAACTTTCTTCTCTTTAGAGAATCTGTGTATGAAAAATTAATTAAAAAATTAAAGAAAAATAAAATAAATTATCAATGTGTATATTTCGGAAAATTAATATGGTTTTATCATTATGCTGTGAGAATTATTTGTAAGAATTATTTGTCTATATTTGTTTCGTTAGGTAATGTTAGTTTTGATTTTATGAGTATGTTATTATACTAATTGTTGTTTTCCACACTTTTTCCATTAAGTATTTTAAACATAACCTATTAAAAATCATTTTAAAATCCCATTCCCGTCCTACATATAGAATTTCATCATAATCGGTTAAGAACTCGCTGAGTTCCTTCCTAATTGGCCATATTCTAGAACTTTCCTAAAAAATCATTTTAAAATGCCATTCTCATCCTACATATAGAATTTCATCATTATCGGTTAAGAACTCGCTGAGTTCCTTCCTAATTGGCCATATTCTAGAACTTTCCTAAAAAATCATTTTAAAATGCCATTCTCATCCTACATATAGAATTTCATCATTATCGGTTAAGAACTCGCTGAGTTCCTTCCTAATTGGCCATATTCTAGAACTTTCCTAAAAAATCATTTTAAAATGCCATTCTCATCCTACATATAGAATTTCATCATAATCAATTAAGAACTCGCCAAATTCCTTCCTTATTAAGCATATTCCAGAACTTTTCCAAAAAATCATTTTAAAATCACATTTCCATTCTACATATAGAATTTCATCAGAATCGGTTAAGAACTCACCGAGTTCCATCCTTATTGGGCATATTCCAGAATTTTTCCAAAAAATCATTTTAAGTTTAAATCACATGTCGAAATTTCCTGTTTTGAAATATCCAGTTTTGAACCATATATCGTTTTGTACCTTATCACATATTGAAATATCCAATTTTTAAATATCCAGTTTTGTACCATATCTCGTTTTGTACCTTATCTCGTTTTAAAATATCCAGTTTTGAATTATCCTGTTTCGTCAAATCCAGTGGTAAAATATCCAGTTTCGACCGGTATTCAATTGTCATATATTGCTCAGGAATGACAACCTTTAAAACTAAAAATATACAAAATATTTACAATGGTGGTAAGCACTGCAACTATACTCGAAGAATAGGGTTAATTCTATACCAACTTTTAGTTGGAATGAAACTATTCAATTTAGAATGAAAATACATGTAATTTGTTGGTGAAATTTCTATTCCGGTGACGAAAGTAAGGCGCCTAGTGAATTAGAATTGAAATTATGTTCCATAAAAGTTAACTACCATCTAACGTAGAGCTTAACAATTCATGTTACTCAATTTAAAACCCGTAATCTGTATAAGTAATCCCCAGCAATTACAGAACTCACTTTTTTAATAATTTACTTAATTGACTTGCGGTTCAGTTAATTTTCTATGGGTAATTGTATGAAAATGGTAATCGGATGTTTAATATTTGAGCTTGTGGTTTTAAGCGTGACTACTCGTATAAGAGGATCATGACATTGATACACTTCTATGACTTTCCCAAGCATCCATGAACAAGATGGTAAGTTTTAATAATTCATTATCACGAAAGTACTCAGTCTGATTATTTAAAAGAAATTGAACCTGTTTCTGGACACACTATGCCAGTGATCAAGCTGATTCGATATATTTTCGTCAGGAACAGCAACTAATGGTTTTATTATTAAGAAATGGCCTGGACTCAAAATGTAATTAACTTTATCCGTTTCAAGAATGGGCCAAAGACATTTTGAGTTGAGGATTGCTTCAATCTGCCAAAGAATTTTTTTACATTTTTCGTAATAAACTTGTTACTCCTAGTGGCATGTAATGTAATTTTACCAACTATTTTCATAAACCTCCAATGTTGGGTCCAACTGGTAGAATTAAGCATAAACAATATTTATTAGTTTTGGCACTCCTTCTTCGATGGTCTAACATAATTGGTATTGGTACAGCAAAATTAACTCCAACATTATTAAATGCTTTTAAGAGAGACATTCTATCTATTGTATTTCTGTTCTTATGCGATGTCGGAATGATGCACCAGGAGGAAGATATCGGAGATGGAAATATTTGATAATTACAAATGAGACAGGATGTTTTGAGGTTAGGATTATTGGGTGTTAAATTTTGAAGGAGAATGTTAAATTTCCAAGCCACCCTCGGCTCAGATTAGCCCACTCCCATCCATAAATGGTGCTAAAATCTTTACTTTAATTAGTTCCTAGTCATACTTTGCAAACTGTTAGGTATTGAGTTCTACGAAATACGCCTCTTCTTGGAGTTATTTCAAAAATTGAGTAGTGCGGCATATATTTTGATATATTGTCAGCTCTTAATCAATTTGGGCCATACCATCATAACTCACTTGGTTAGAAAAATTGTCGATCTGCCAAACCCAGTGCCTTGGTGTATTTTTATCTTGTAATAAAAAACCTCTCGACAATGCCCCGTGACACGATATTTGAAGTTGCTACCCCACCAATAGATATGCGAGTATTTTGAGGCTAAAGTTGCAATTTATGAAAACATTCCTTTGAGATAATTAATATTTCAGACCCTTGACAATTGGATGTAACAATGTAAGATGACGTTTCCAGAATTGATTGCAACTGAAACGTGATGTACACGATTCAGTGAAATATTTTCCATACGATACAAGCAATTGCAACAGCAGTATTGTTTCTAAATAAATATCATGGGTTCGTTAATTGGCATTCCAATAAGTTTATCACATTTAAATATTGGATTATTTCCCGAACACACAAATTACTTGCGTTGTACTGATGACACGTTTAATTTTAAGGGATTATTTATGACATTTAAACCTTTATTATGGGGTTCTGAAATAACATCACAATTCTCCAATGCATCGCATTGTCTATTTAGAAATTCTAAAAATTGTCCTATAATTGGAAAGTCATCTTCAATTTGTTGCGCCCACGGTTCTCTTGTTCTCTCGTCGATTTTGGTCAGTAATATTTAAATGAGCCAAGGGTATCGTGACTCTGTTTTACCACCTAAGGCCTTCAACCCTCTCACAACGTCATCTAAAACACCACATATGTTACGGAAATCTTAAACGTAGAGCATAAAGGCTTTTTTTAGATATGGCAGGCTGCTAATGATTGTACCGCAGTACACAACCTTATGCTGCAGAATAGCTGCATCATCGATGAGTAGTCCTTTTAAATACTGAAACTTATGCGAATCGGACATGACGGCATTGTTGTGAATCGTGCTTTCAGACAGATCCTTGAAAACCGAAAAATTCTCTTAATTTCCACTGAATTGCAGTATTTGTAGTCTTGGAAGTCTAATTTTATCTGGATTTCAATAAACCAAGCTGCGATCATGTGAATATATCTACCAAAGGTAATATTTCCTTTCGGAGTGTTTTCCCTTACATTCGATTTTGTCTTTGGTCTACGGGGGGGGAGGTATTTTATTTCCTCCCTAATAAGCAAAATCCATGAAAACTGACGAATTTTCCCCAATCCGCCACCATTCCCACAGTCTGTGTATATACATAGCCGTGTATTCATATAATTATGCATATAAAAAAAGATTGCGACTAAAGAAAATAGTATCCTCGTATTCGAAGATATTTCCTCTGTCCCGAAACATTTTCCGAGCGATATTATATCGCCGTCTTCTACTTAAAATTGCGTCCATCTTGTTAACACGCGTTTTAAATTAATAAAACTTTCTGAAATAAAATCGAAACTCATCGCGTAGCACGCACGCCGGTATATAAAAAAAATTAAATACAATTCTCGATCTAGTGTGGTGTTAGCAACCGGGTAAAATAACATATTTTGAGCGTAGACGCACTTCTGTCAAAAACATTTGATTATAAATTCTCTCGATTTTCTCTGTATTATTTTTTTTATTTCCATAGTCGCACAGACAATTATTTACTTTTTTGTGGGGTTAAAAAATATTTGATTTTTTTGAAATTTATGAATAGTTAATATTTATGTACATAGTTACATACCATATTGTATTTTTTTTAGAAACTTGTTTTAACTTTATTGGTCACAAAATATAAATAAGCACTAATATGTTTATGTTATTATGTAGTAAGTACTTATTTATTACAAGAATTCTTATGCTAGTTTGTATTAAAATTGTAATAATTTGATATTGGATTTTTAAAAACTATGATTAAAAATTATTTTCCCGGCTATGAACATTTTTATGTCAATATCAATTTGCCAAAATGGCCACCATATTTTTTTTTTTAAATTTTTGTATAAAGATATTTTAATTTTAATTTTTTTGATAGTAAACTAAATAGTTCAACACTGAATTTTGGTTATAATAATAAAAATTATTATATAAAGGGTACTGCATGATTTTTGTAAATATATTTTCGGGTTTTCAAATATAATTTCGGAAATACTAAAAAAAAGTATTGACTTAACACTTACCTAAAAAAGTTGATTACTCATGATTTTTTTTGTATTTATTTGCTTCACATTGGCACAATTTATTACACAACACTAAATTTGTGTAACTATTTTAATAAATGCACTAATAATATTTAATTTTATTTCGATGTAAAACACGACAGCAGAAAACATGAAATAACAAAATAAACAAAAAAATTATTTTGACAGAAGTGTGACTACATAACAAAAATTTAAATTATTTCGTTACTATAGCGATTTCACTAACATTTTAGCAAATCTAGAATTTGCACAGCCTACGCATTTAATTAGTTCGGCTTTTATTATAGTAAGTTTTGTGCGAGCTCAAAAAGTTGATCGCAAATATTTATAAATTTTTGCTTGCTAGGATGTCGAAAAATGATCGATCATGCATAATGGATAAAGTGGTCTCGAATTAAGAATTATCTGTGCTAAAACCGTCAAACTTTCCGACATTGAGAATGTCATTCAACGTCATATTAGTAGACGTCTTTGCTGACGCGTAAAATACAGCGCGTAGCCTGTTGTAGAGCTATTGGATTTTAGCACTGCATGATGTGGAAGAAAATATGTTGTATTATCATCTTGATTTTATCATAAACGCATATGGTTTAGGTTACGTTTTATTTTTTTTCAACAAATTTAATTCGTGTAAGCGCTTGCTACTTTGACTCCCAACTTTAATGGCGACTCTTTGAAGAGTAAAGACACGATAAATCGGTCATCTTTATCATGATGATGAGCTGACATAAAATGGTTTTATCACATTTGTAAATGTTTTGTCATCAATATAGCTGGCAAAATTTTTCTAGAGTCTTGCCAATCGTATCATATGATACTGCAACGTTGCAATTTTGAAAATCTGGCATCAATTTATTTGAATTTATTTTCCATGGTCTAAGATTGTTAAGAAATATATCAGCACCTAGCAGTAAATCGACATGCTTTGGCATTTGAAAATGTAAATCGGCTAGTCAGATACAAGTAGATTCAATTTACGGTTGATTTTGTTGTATTCCTGTTATTGGAATACTCAATAATATTTGGTCCATTCTCAATTTATTTGCCAATTCAGAGGTAATAAAATTAAATTAACTTGCCGAATCTAATATGACTCGACATATGATGATGATTAAATTTCGATATATACTACACGATATTGTTTTTTTAAAAAGTTGGGACGGTTGCCCTGATAATTCAAATTAATATTGCCTACAACTAAAATCATTTTATTGGTTATCTACTTACGATACTCAACCATAGATGTCGACAACTAACTATAAAATGAGTTTGTGTCATTTTCATTGGCCAAAATTTCTTTTTGTTTTGGACAAAACATGATCAGTATCGAAAGTATTATTGCTGAAAATTGTGCGTTTTTAAAAGCATTATGCAATAGTGTGCTATGTTTAAGCCCACACTTTTTATAACAACTATCCTTTGCACAGTTTGTTTGGAATAATATTATTTTTTCGAGAAGGTTTGTCAATGAAGCCTATATTCATTGATCGTTGATTGAATTGGGTGTGAACATATTATGCTGCCGGTAGGTTAAACATCTAACAACAAGTTTTTTTTAGAGACGCTTTTTTAGAGATATGTACTTTAAATTTTTAGCCAATAAATAAAATTAAAACAATATTTTGAAATTCTGTTGTTTATTAGAAAAATATTAGCTGGCGTCATCTATCTGGTGGTCATGAAAATAAAAATTAAAAATTGAAAGAATTTTACTGATCGAGTAAAAAGTGAGCTTTTTATAATTATTTTCATAATTTCGTAAATCTACCATCCCTTCACATCATTAAATGTAGACTTTAGCTACACTTTTACATGTCTTTAAAAATTTAACCATTAAACTATTAAGCTGATAGTCAACAAAATAAAAATACAACACAATCGCTGAGCAACGTTTCAAAAAAAAATCAGACAATATATCACATTCAAAATGTACTCAAAACTTTATCCACAACATTTTATTTGTTGGTTAACAGTTGTTGTATCACATTATTATTGTATAACAGCAATTACGACGTGCCAACCCAATTTTAGCACTGGCAAAAAAAAAAATTACTAAGAACACAGTCACACAGCAAAAAGCTCTCAATTATATTAAACTTTCAAACTTTAATGTGTGTGTGTGTGTTTGTGTTTATGTATTTCGTTTAGCATAAATATACAGTTTAAATAAATAAAAACAGTAACAACACCGGAAAATCAGGAAAAAGGAAGGATAAAAGGAAATTATGTTTTATGGTTTGAGTTCGTCCATTAAATTTGTTTATTTCTTGTGCTGATGTTGAAATTTTAAATATACCGGGTGAGTAATTTTAAATTGACTTAACTTTGTTTACCGTTAAAACCGTTCAAACTTCATACTTCAGTCTCGGTCAGTATTTTACCAACATTTTTTTTAAAATATTTAATATGCATGATTTCCATTTGATTTTAAATTGCTGTAGCTCCATTAATAATGAGTTACAATTACATTCAAATTAAAATCGATTGCATCAGGATTGAACAAAATGTAAATAATAAGTTGACAAAATATTTATTTTAATTGATTTGATGAGATTCAATATAATAATATAGAGTATAGACATTCGAGAAATTTCTATACAAGTTTTGACTCCTCGCAGCTACATTAAACATTCAATTAAATTACTCATTTCGATCTCATTAAATCTCGCAAAAAAAATCTAATTAAAGAAAAAAACTTATAATTGAAATGATTACAGTTAACTGATAGATAATTTCCCAAGTACATCACATAGACATTGCATAGTATATCAAATCGATTTGAGACTCTGTATATTATACCCCCATCGTACTTAAATTGCAACAACAATCACACCAACCCAACAAAAATCGTTCACGAAACTTTACAACTTTTATCTAATTTACGGGTTACTGTTGTTGTTTTTCTTCATGCTTTGCACAGAGGAAAAAAACTGTTCCATGAACAGTTTTTTTTTTAAACTTTTACAACGAAACAGCAAAACAGAGTTTTCTTTTTTTTCCGAAAACTTTTTAGTTTAACTTTTTAAATTTGATATAGAAAAAAATACAACAACAAACAGATATTTCGTATACGTATATACAAAATGAAAAATTGGTTAAATCTCAAGAACGAAAATTGAATTTGAGGTTAGAAAATTAAGTTTTTCGAATGAATGAAATAAAAACAAAAATACCGAAAATACAATTTTCCAAGTAGATTTGTTGTCATTTTTCATCCCCGAACAGGTACAAATGAGTTTTGTTTTTTTATTTATATGGATGAGTTGAGTTGTGGTATTTACGTATTTTTATGGAGAACACACAAAAAAAAACAGGATGGTGATGAATTGAATATCTTAAATATAATTGATACATTACCTTGTTTAAAAAGGGTCTTAACTTTTAGCAATAGTCAAAAAGGTTGTAATTTCAATAAATATTAATGAACCTAGATTTTTGAAAGGGGATAAAAAAAAACGTAGAAAGAAGAAAGAAGAAAGAAGAAAGAAGAAAGAAGAAAGAAGAAAGAAGAAAGAAGAAAGAAGAAAGAAGAAAGAAGAAAGAAGAAAGAAGAAAGAAGAAAGAAGAAAGAAGAAAGAAGAAAGAAGAAAGAAGAAAGAAGAAAGAAGAAAGAAGAAAGAAGAAAGAAGAAAGAAGAAAGAAGAAAGAAGAAAGAAGAAAGAAGAAAGAAGAAAGAAGAAAGAAGAAAGAAGAAAGAAGAAAGAAGAAAGAAGAAAGAAGAAAGAAGAAAGAAGAAAGAAGAAAGAAGAAAGAAGAAAGAAGAAAGAAGAAAGAAGAAAGAAGAAAGAAGAAAGAAGAAAGAAGAAAGAAGAAAGAAGAAAGAAGAAAGAAGAAAGAAGAAAGAAGAAAGAAGAAAGAAGAAAGAAGAAAGAAGAAAGAAGAAAGAAGAAAGAAGAAAGAAGAAAGAAGAAAGAAGAAAGAAGAAAGAAGAAAGAAGAAAGAAGACCTTGCTCACGTTTTTTACACAAAAGCATCCACATGAAATTTAACGTTAATATTTCAAATTGAAATATGACCACACACGCGGATGACATCCGGAATTCAAATTGCCGTATGATTATGTTAATTTCCAAGTATTGGTACGGGATCCAAGGGATGGTTCGAGAGAATTAAAGATATTACCGAATGTCCAGCTCCAACATCAATTAAGCGCATTTAGCAGTTTATCGGGATGGTAAACTATTACCACCGATTTATTCCTAAACTTGCCGAAATTTTAGCCCCGATTCATTCACACTTGGCCACTTTACTCAAGAAGCCAAAAACTGTCAAGAACTTCACTTGGCCCGAAGAATGCAATGACGCATTCATTAAAGAAAAAACAGAATTGGCTAACGTAACGTTTCTGGCACATCCACTGAATAATGCGAAATTCAGTTTAACTACGGATGCATCCAACACTGCCGTCGGCGCAGTGTGGCAACAATTCAATGATTGTTGGGAGCCGCTGGGATTCTTTTCGAAGAAATTGTTGGTTGCTGAAAAGAAATATTCAGTATTCGACCGGGAATTACTTGCGATTTATCTATCCATTAAACATTTCAGATATTTTGTCGAAGGTCGGGACTTAACAATTTATAAACATCATAAGCCTCTGACACGAGCAATTCAGTCGAAAACTGAAAGAAATCCGAGGCAATCTCGTCACTTAGATTTCATTAGTCAATTAAGCGCACGGATGTCCAGCATCTTCAAGGAAAACATAATGTGGTCGCAGACGCGTTATCTCGCACCAACGACATCGAAACAGCGACGGTCGATACGAATTTCGACATTAATAAAATCATCGTAGCCCAAAAAGGTGACTTGGAACTTCAGAATTTACTTTCTGGTTCCGAACGTCACGCTAGTTCCAACGTGAAACTAGAGCTTTTCAAGCTACCCGGATTAGAAATCTACTGCGAAACGTCGATGGGTACGAATCGTCCATACATCGCAGAAACGTTACGAAAAAATATATTCAACACCATACATAATCTGTTGCATCCTGGTGTCCGTGCCACTAGAAATTTGATAACCACTCGCTATTTTTGGCCAAATATAAACAAAGATATATCGCATTAGGCAAAGACCTGTATGTCTTGTCAACGCTCGAAAGTGCAATAGCACACAAAAACACCTTTTGGACAGTTCGGAATTCCGACGGGTCGATTTGAGCATATCCATATAGACATCGTTGGTCCGCTTAATGGATATACTTACCTTTTAACCTGCGTCGATCGGTTCACTCGATGACCAGAAGCGTATTGCATGAACGATATCACTGTAGCCACTAATGCCACGTATCACGATTTGGTGTTCCAAGTAACATTACCACCGATCAAGGATCACAATTTGAGTCAAAACTTTTCGCCGAGTTAACGAAACTCCTTGGCTCAAATAGAATCCGTACAACGGCTTACCATCCACAAGCCAACGGCATGGTGGAACGTTTTCATCGACAGCTTAAAGCTGCGCTTATGGCCAGAAGCAATACAATCCATTGGAGCTCAGAAATACCGATAATCCTACTAGGCATCCGAGCCACAGTGAAAGAAGATATGAAGTACTCACCAGCTGAACTAGTTTATGGACAAACCATTAAATTACCTGGAGAGTTCTTCATCGAAAATCCTCTTACACCTTTGCCTTCTCACGACACGATTATCGACCAACTACGCACCAGAATGCAAAATCGTGTTCCAACAGCACCTCGTCAAACGAAACAAGACGATATATTCTTACCAAAATTACTGGAAAATTGCGATTTTGTTTTTGTCCGTGTAGATAAAATTCGAACAGGGTTACAACCTCCATATGAAGGTCCATACAGAGTAATTCGCAAACTACGAAAACCTTTTGTAGTCGAAATCAAAAGCAAGCAGCAAACAATCTTCGTAGATGCATTAAAGCCGGCATTCGGAATAACATGTTCTGCTGAACGACAGCCGAACAATAGATCGCAAAAGAAAGTCAAATTTATAACCTGAATCTCGTGCAATTTAGGGTTCATTTACTCGCATGATGAAACTCGAGGATCAAACTTAGTTCATAAGTACCTGATCCACCTCAAACTGACAAACCTTCTCAAACACTGTTTCGCATTGCCAATCCAATTGGATTCTCCCTCAACGTTCACATTTAAACGTTCAGTAAGAAGAATAAGAAATCTGTCCAGTTGACTGTCGCCAAACCAGCTTCAATCAGCTGAAACGTTTTTCATCGCAAATCTTATCTTACACGAGTAGTTAGCAATCATAGCGTGAGGAATAGCGAATCACGATTCCCCAAGGAGGTTTCACTTGGGAGAGGGTGATGTAGTGACCAATAATTGTGAATACAAACTTTGGGTCACACATAAAATAACGATCGTCATGCAATGCCATCTGTAAACGGTCACATGCAACAGTTGTGTCTAGACTGCTATACAGTCTCGCGATGGTACTCCCAATGTTATGTTAACGACGATCAACACCACGACGATTACGAGATAATAACGAATTTTACATAACGAATTTAAACAACCGACCGACAATGAGACGACTACGAACGAAGCTAGATAAAAGAAAAGGTGGACGGTGATATAGATGAAAAAAACAAAACGCGTTTTTTAGTCATTCATTGATTTTTCGTTTTGGATGTCAAGAAGCGGAGCGATTTAATAGAGAATTAAATTATAAAATTATAAATTATTAATTAAAATAAATTATTCCAAAGAAATTAAATAAATACTTTTCATTAATTGGGGTAAATAATTAAAACAACCCAAGGAGTTATTTATACATTCACATTGTGTGATCATTTCGGCAGATTACCACATTTGAAGGTAGTGATGAGCAATTGTTTGCTGCAAAGCTGCGATGGTATTGTAAAACTGGATCACCGGAAAACGAACCTTACATTTCAACTGCAAATGAGAAAACACAAAAGCATTACAGAACCAATCACCGTATTGTTGGTTAAAACATTCTACTAAAGGTATTGAAAACCTCAGTTATAAGTTGCACCCAGACTGTACCGACTATAGGTATTAAACCCAAAAATGATTAGATTGATAAAGAGTATCGAAGCGCGAATATGTTTTACAATCGCACGCAACAACTGACCGTTTTTTTGTGAGAGAACCGCTAAATGAATTTATAGTTGGAAAAGCATAAATGGTTGAAGTTTGAAGTCTTAGAAGCACAAAAACTCAGTAATGAGTGTGGTTCTCGTAACTCCCTTGAACGTGTCACCGTCCTGCACCTTATCGTTAGACCAATGTTGGTCTGATGATAAGGTGCAGGATGGTGCTAATTACAAATCGAGGTGCTAACATTAATGCTTCAAAATAAATTTATTGTACGCTTGTACGAAACATAGTAGCATTTTATCCACAGTAATTAGTTAGTCTCTGGTATAATTTCGTTGCAATTATCGTAGCATAACGAACATCTTGAATGTTTTCCATGCATTGGCAAATCTTTCGCAAAACTCCGTAATGAAATCGATGGTGTTTCAAAAAAAAACTGCAGGGACTGGGTTGTTTCCTATCTTCGAGTAATATCTCTTTTGCTCTTAATGCGTTTTGTTTTGTCTTTAATTTTCTTCTTGACTGATTTAATAATGGCTCTTCTGCTATAAATTATTGACCACTAGGCTTTCTAATGATATAACCTTAGAGAAACTAATCATTATGATGACATTTCGCCAAAATTACACGTGTTCGATTTCCCACAAACGTTGTCCACTTTTTTTGGATAATTGGAAAACTAATCCGAAACCATTTGCAACCAGCCTAACGGATCAAATATTTTGCTCGCTAGGAAATGAAGTGCCCTTGTTAAGGTTGGTTTTGGATGGCTTCTTTTGGACGCTTTGTGTTGCAAGTAAATTCGTCAGATTTTGCGAAACTGTTATTCTGCATTTACATTCAAGATTTGAACCACAAATCTGTTATCACGATCTGAACTCGTATTATCACAGAGCAGGTTCTCGCATTTCTTCAGTTCGTCTGTATTTTATCTGCCCTTTGGAATTTTTTTGACTTGTCAAAAAAAAAAATTCATCCACCAGCCAACTAAAATTAGTACTTATAGTGCCACTAAATCGTTAGATATTCCAACTTTACTCGATTGCAAAATTTCAAAGATAATTTTGATTCCTATTAGAACATATTTTGTTCCAGAATTGTTGAATTTTGGATCTGGTAATTCTAGTTTGCTGATCCTTAACCGTGATCAAGTCAAATTAGAACCAAGTCCGTGCACCAATATACGACTGTTTTATCTTGGCCACTTTAAAATTTGTAGGCAACTCTCTGGAATTAATGTAGCTTGCGATGTAGAATCTAGTAATGCTCTAAATTTGTGAAATGTTTTCCTAAATAGTGTAGCATCTTTAAACAAATGTGTGATTCTTCTAGCATACTAGTTGTTGTCTAACTTACAATAGTATAGTGATATCACTTTATGGGTATTCTAAATTCTCCAAATCCTTATTGGCTTCATGCAGAAGAGGAAAATGTTTTCTATGACATTGTGCAACCTCAGAATATACCTTACTCCAATAATATTTCCATTAAAGGGAAATCCTGCTCTATAATTTATTGTGCCCGTTATGCTTTGCTTTCGTTATATAGATTGTAGACCAAAATTTGTATAAGCTAGGGACCCCTATCGATTGCTTTGGTTCCCAATACCTTAAACCCACGAAAGACTTCATCGAATGTTGCCATTAGCATGCTCATGTTCCGCGAATTTGCTTTCAAAATACAAGGTGGTTTCATGAAGGTTCTGATGAACGCGTTGACTGTGTGCTATTTTCTGCTTTGACATAGCTTTTAGAACTCTGCAGTATAACTGATTTAAGTTATATTGAAATATAACCTCCTATTAGACATTTTAAATATTGAAATTTTTTGCATGTCAGTTTACCGGTTATTTCATTTAATTTGAGTGTTAAATATTTTTTTGAATCTGTAATTTATATTATGTATTTGCCTATACTGTTATTGTTGAGAGTAATTTTGCTTGAAAACACTGACATTGCTTTACTTTATTTTCTTATTTCCCTTACTCGGGTCGCCCAATTTTTGGGGTTTGGAATATTCTTCCGGTCTCCAACGAACCCTATATTGGTCCACCACAAAGAAAATCTTCATATGAACTCATCAATATTTTGTCATGAATAATTACGTACATAATCCAGGCAACCAAAATTCTAGCCGATTTTCTAATCTTGTTTCCTTTTACATATATATCCATCAAAATCTATTAGGATCGATTAAAATTAGTCCATCTAACCGTAACCATAATTTTTACGAACTATATCGCATGAGTAACCACTTGAAGACTATATAATATTTTATTCGGCTGAACAATTTTCCAAACAAAACAATAAAAAATCGAGGAAAACTTTTTCGTAATTTTGTCCTTTATCATCATTATAAAATAATATTAGTCAAGGATTGTATATAGAAAATCGGCAAAAAAAAAAAAAAGTTAAATTCTACAAAAACCATGTGAATTTTTTGCTTTTTCCGTTAATTTTTTTTTTGTTTTAAAGTTGAAAATATAAAACTTAAAATTATGCTGAGATTAAAACTTAAAGTTTATTTTTTGTGTGCTTTCTTACTAAAATAAGTTTTTCGTATTTTCATTTGTTTTTTTGCTTTTTTCGTTTTCCGGAGAATAAAATATAAACTAAACAATGATATCGATAAAAAAGGGTGATGATGCGACGACAACAACAATAACAACATCAACGTATCACAAAGTATGTGTGTGTGTGGATAGGGAAAGGCAAGTTATATTAGAATATTGAGCAAAAAAACAAAACAAAAAAAAATTGGAATAATAGAAAAGTTTCTGACATAAATCTGCCTCTGGTACATCTTGAATTATAATATATAAATAACATAAAATTGTCTCCACTTCACATGCTGTACGTATCTATATATGTGCGACATGTCTATACGGAGATGGAATATAGATAAATTTTCCATCTGTTTCAATCACATAATATTTAAGATATTTTCCAGGGAAATTATCATAAATTTTTATCCTTTTTTATATATACGTATTTTCATTTATGGTAAATTTTTTTTTTGCGGTTTTCCTTCTGTTTATACGGCATAGGCAATATGCTAGGTATCAGTTGCCTTTTATTTTTACTCAGAAACAGAACTAAAAGGCTTATGGTATTTAAAAAAAAAAAAAAAACCGATGGATAGCATTCCATCGTCCGAGGTCACGATGGAATGCTATCCATCGGTTTTTTTTTTCAAAATACTGATTCGGGTTTGTGGAACTCAAAATTAATATTCAAATTGTAGAATGTAAATTGGGAGTAAAACCAAAGGTCCCTTTCACCAAAGTTGATAATCATGTAGTTTTGATGGTAATACGCCTTGTGAGGCTCCATCGGCAGAGTTTTCTTTTGTCAGTACGTAACGCCGGTTATTTCTCCGAGGCTGACTTGATTTTGACTCCAGCATAGATAACGGCGGAATACGTAAGCTCAATTGATTGCTTACCATCAAGTCATCATTATTAAGTCTATTAAGTTATTAAGTTATTAAGTATAAGATTATTAAGTTATTAAGTGATAGAATTGATTTTGGATGCTTGCAAAATAGCGATTGTAATTTCAGATGTGCGAGGTAGAATTATTAGATGCTTGCCTGGTGTAGCTAGAGTGGAATATTCCAACCAGCCCCCAATGCAAAGTATCCCGTCACTATCGATGAACGGGTTTAATGCTTTGAGCTGGCTGGATTTTGCAAGAACCTTGTTGGCTTCTAGACATCGAATTTCATCAAGAAAATATTGTTGCTGCGTGTATCGAATTAAGTATGTGCGGCTGCTGAGTTAACATCATCTCAATTAAGAGGCTCTTAGCATCGCTCTTTCAGTACTACCCGAGTATTTTTTTATGAAACGAAGGACGTGTGCCAAAACCTTTTTCATTTTGGAAAAGCTAGAATGTTTGGTAACTATTTCCTTCATTATGTCATGGTTAATGATGACCTTCAATACTAATTTACTAGGTTTGGCCTCTTTAGTTGTGCCAAATGACGATTTAGTTCTGCTTGACATGGCCTGTTATTTTCAGAATATGTAAGCCATTTTGGCCAATGCCACCAAAGCTCGAATTTAGCTATGTCGGTGGCAGCCATTCCTCTAGCGGCACAATCGGCATTGTTTTCGGCTGATGGTACATGAATCCACTTCTCTCTGCTATATTCAGTTAATATTTGCCATGTTCGATTGGCGACAAATGTAGGCCAACGTACAGTTCGTTTGATTGTTTGAGTAAGTACTGAATGCACCTTAGTCATTAACTTGGATAGTAAAAGGGCACCCATGAGTTCTAATCTCGGCACACCCACCGATTTAAGCGGTGCGACATTTGTTTTTGCTGTTATTAAATATGATTGGAGCCTAACTTCGGTTTCTACTCTACTGTAGATGGCTGCTGCAAAGGCCATTTTGCTGGCATGGCAAAAGTTCCCAACCAACGTGGAATGTAGATTTGATAATACGCCTTGTGAGGCTCCATCGGCAGAGTTTTTTGGACGCAACGTCAGATGGCAATAGGTCGTCCCACTCTAGCTTCTGTAACCACAGACTCTGGAATAGGATTTTTACTTGGATAATGACTGGAGCTAGCAAGCCTGTAGGATCAAAAATTTTGCTGGCCTTGGATAGCAATGATCGCTTCATGTTTTATCCTCGTGCACAGTTCAATCTGAGTTTTTGTCATATTTTTAAAATGTTAGTGGGATCATCCTATTGTAAGTTTTGAAGCCACCACGATTAAAAAATAAGCTTCAAAATAATCGATGGTACCAGCCAACCAAGTGGATCGAAAATTTGGGAGGCCTCGGATAACATCTGCCATTTGGTATTAATGGATTAAATAGTTATAGCCTTAAGCTGAAAGACCCGCGTCTAAAATCTAGCGTCTAAAGTCAACTTTCGTAATTAAAACTCTGTGGTCCCTTGCATCTCAATAAATTGCTGTTGTATCATACTGATATCATTTTTTGAAGTCAAAATGAAAATCTATGAATATTTCAATGAGGTTCATATTTCATCAATGAACTTTTAATAAAATCAATGAAATTGAGAAAAAATGTCAATCCCAAGTTCTAGCACGCGGCCCTTATAATTATACTCTTGTTCTTTGTGCGAAAAATTTATCAATTATGTACATTAATTTTCCCTATTCAACTATCTAACCGAAAAAAAAAAAATAAAATAAATAAAATCCAAAAATAGTCCCCCAACCGATAAAACAGCGAACACCAAGAACACGCGACACAGTGAAAATCGTAATTTATTTTGTAAACAAAACAAACGAAAAGCTTTATCCGGTATAAAAACTTTTGGTATGTACCGTGCAGTTTTCTATATTTAATTCTTTAATTATTATTAAAACAAGAAAAACTTTATCTCGTTGTTTGCCTCGTTGGTACTTCGTATATAAGTAGTACAAAAGCACAAGATGAATGTGGCAAAATGTATATATATGTAGCCTAAATGTGTTTTGCTCAAACGACAACGAGGGAAATGCAAACAAATAATAGATTTTCTTTTGTTTTATTTATGTTTTCAGTTTTTTTGTTTGTTTTTTTAGTGCTTTTGTGCTTTCGTATTTTTAGAATTTGCCAAGTGACAGAAATTAACAATTTTTCGTACTTTTTATTTACTTTAAGCATGACACCAGAATTTTTTTTAATGTTTTCAATGTTTGGTGTTTTAATTTTAGTTTACAAACTTTTATTGAGTATATCGAATGATACAGTCTGACCCTCATCGTTTTCTCTCCGTGATCTACTGTTTTTGGCCCTCAAAACCTTGAACCATGCTTCGCATACCCAGAGAAGTGGAAATTGCCAATAAAAACCACTAGATGTAATTTACAATTTCGTGATAATATTCGATTTCAAGGCTAACCGATGGTGACAATTAATGATAGGTTTTCTGACGTGTTCGATTAAATATTAAAACCGCCATCTGTTGAGCCAAAGTTAATAATAAATTAAGCTGTGCGAATAACTTTAACGTTTAACGATATATAAAGTGCAATATTCTTATTGGGTTATCTCCTCAACATGACAACATCTGATAACACCACAAAACAAAACATTTGCTTTCAAAGTAGCAATTCAACCAATAACCTTTCTATTTGATAATGTTTGCAAATAATATTTGGGCGTAATTAGCAGAGCTTACAATAGGGGTACCATTTAACAAAGAAAATTACTTTTTCCCTTTGACAGTTGCAAGTGTCAAAATAAGGAAAATATAAGTAAAAAAGATAAATCATCAGATGTGTGAAGTTAACTGGCAGAAATTTAAATCTAGCGGTAAAAGTAGATGGTTGGTTGAGTTAGAAAGGAAAAAGTGTTACGCCTCATCACTGGAAATAGTTGCAAGAACAAGTTAAAGAGAAATTTAAATATGTGTACAATGCTTTATATTCCTTCCAAAGGGACACCCCGAAGTAAAGTCATCAAAATCCCAAAATGTTGAATTCGTACACCAACCTTTCTGTAAATGTACTTATATTAATGAGATATCTCTTTAGTTGGGAAAGTTGATCAATTACACTATATTTTGCCCCATAATTTTTTGTAACCCTGTTTCTTTGTTTCCATGTTTACTGACACCAGATTACATGTCAGTCAGTCTCTTTAAACGTATTGTTATATTAATATAACTTACCTTAGTTTAATGTGATAGTTGAAGATTTAAAAAATGTTTCTTACCTGAAATGATAAAAATGTGGTTTTAACATTCAATTTTGCATTTTTTACATAAATTGAAATCGATGACTTCACACTTTCCTCAATTCACAAAAATACAAAAGTTTGGACAAAGCATTTGCTCACTTAGGAATTCTGCACAATCTTGGTGTACGATTGTGCAGAATTCTTAAGTAAGGGAAATGAAGGGGCTTGTTGAAAGAGTATACGCAAGTAGTTTTTTTAGATATTTTACAATCACTAAAATCAGTTATTTGGAAGCCTACCAAAAGCTGTATAAAGGTTATGACCTTAAAAACATGACGGCCAAAAAGTTTATTAATTTATTCATGAAACAACCAAAAATCTACCAAGCAAATGTTGCATATGGTTTAAGGGCTCTTTGCGCAAAAACTGTGCGTCACGTGATATATGACTTATTTATTTTCTTTTTAATAAACTTTATGATGAATCTAAACACTTTTGGAAGCAATTGACACTTGATGAAGAGTTTCATACAACGCAAACTTTCCAGCAAATCGATCGGATGAACTCGAACAGCCTTAGATAATCTTGAAACGTCAATTATCTAAGGACAAAATTCGGTAGTTAAGAGATTTCATTTAAAATATCAATTTAGTTGTCCAATATGGCAATTCAGTCAACACGAATTATTTGGCCTTGATATTTGGCACTAATTATTGGGCCATGCATTATCTTGATAGACGGAACCAAATAAAACAAAAGAAGTAGTTTGTTATCGGTTTAAAATTATCCTGTGGAGTATATGAGCATCAGTCAAGAGGAGTCATCTAAAGGACCCAAGAATGACCAGTGCACATTTATCAGAGCCATCATTTACAAAAACTCAATCATAGTCATCAACGAATGCGGTTCAAGAGCACTAAGCGAGTAAACATTTAAGGGTAAGTGTTTAAATAGTTATTAGCTCACCAGGCTGAATTTTTTAAAAACAGCACTGTTCAAAAATAGTACAGACGAATTTGTTGGCCAAAAGAGAAAATTACTAGATAGTAAACAGAGTTAGTAAGAGTCACCTGTCTAATTATTATAAATTACCGAAAACCAACAACTACCATTAGCCTTCATTTTAGAGTGGGTATATCGAAAATTTTTAAAGAAAATACTGAGAGTTGGAAGATGTTACATCATAAAAGCAAATATTATACTATATACAGAAGAAGAAATAAAGTATACTGCAGGTCCATTTACGTAAATGGCAAGATCATAATCCGTTGGTAGCCTCTAAAACCATTTCTCTCTTTTTTCTAAACCGATAAAAATAGATAAGGTTTCAATGAAATCAGAAGAAACCAAAGTCAACAGTATTGGGTTGCTTGTCTCCTCTAAGAAGATGTAGCACCTTCGCCTCAATCCTCACTTCTGAGATTCTATTTTCATGCTTTCGGCAGCAGTAGAGATATACTAATTCATTAATAAACCCAGCTAACTGTATACCAAGAAAAATGATGCCGTTAAAGTTTGTAAAATTAAAATTTTGGTGGAATGGATTAGTCAGAATATCTCAACATTGTTCCAACAATCACAAATAATTGTTAAAAAAAACTCCGAATCGACCAAATGAAAATTCACAGCAGTGTCTACAATTAAAAATAAAATAAAAATTATGACTTATATGTAAAATAAACGATATACTAACAACAAGGCTTTATTTTGGATGTAATAAAAGATGACAAAATAGCTCCAATCTTAAAGACTTATGGGTGTTTGTTGACGTTGCCAGTGAAGAAAGCCCAGTTTCTTCAATTTTATAAAATATATAGATTCCGACTTTGACATGTTTAAAGTAATTATTCACACCAATAGAAAACCAGATATTGCTGATCTACACCATCTGAAATAAGAGAAATTCTCATTTTTCATACGATGCTTTACATTATCCACTTATATTTTGCCATGATGAAGGATCAATCTACTTTATCGTGGTTCTGCTACCAGTCAACTACTCCAAAACCGAAATATAACACCTTAAATGATAACGCAGCTGTATTTGATAACGTAAAATTATCAATTTTTCTATAGAAATGACAACAACAAAAATTACGTTGACAACAACCAAACTATGATTGACAACAACAAAAAAATCGATGTATTACTATTAATTGGTAATCGTCATTTAGGGTATTAGAATTTATGTTTTGTAGAAGTTTTTTTTAACAAAAATTACGTTGGCAACAACAAAACTATGATTGACAACAACAAAACATCGATGTAATACTATTAATTGGTAATCGTCATTTAGGGTATTATAATTTACGTTTTGTAAAGGTTTTTACCGTGGTTTTTTAAAGTTTTTCTATTAAATAAATCAAACATTCCAAATTTTTATACGATCTTTGAACGTTTTCGATCACCTTCCGTTTGATGGTCTCAGAAAAGACCAATTGCGTTTAATGGCACTGTATATCAGCCATACAAAGAGAATTGGCTTGAAAAGTGTTTTTTTCGGGTTGTGGGAACAAATGATAAATTGGTCGAAGCAAGCAATGTTGTGCAAAAAACCAAGTATTATTACTTTAGTAATATAGGATTAATAAGACAATTGGTGCAGCAGTTTAAGCTACGGTTAGGGAGATACGAAGTTTAAATCTCAACGGAAACTTTCAAAATAATCGTTTAAAATTAAATAAAGTCGCAACTTCATATATGAATATATTACTAATTTTGGTTCAATCCGGGTTTACAAAATTTCATTATCACACAAATTCGATGAATGGCATAAATAAATTTTTCTAATTTTTTATTGGTTTTGTTACTTTTTTCTCATGATATTGAGACTAATACGCCATGGTAAATTCAAAAAGTGATGACATGTCGGTACCAACAAAAAAAAAAAAAGTTTAAAATAAGCGCGATATAAGATAAAAACAATTTGAATAATACCATATTCAAAGAAGGATAATTCAAATTTTATATGGATATGGCAAAAAAAAAAAAGCACGATAAAAGCGTGAAAGCAAAAATATTTTCCATTTTTATTACAATTCTATTATTGCCTAATGTTACAACTAAATTTAAATTTAAAATGTTTTTTTTTTCGTTCTATTTGGGATTCATTTTTATTGAAAATGACACGAATATTAAATTTGGGAAAAGCTCTATATATACATACACATAAACAAATATATTATATCCTTATATTATGTAAAGCATATTCACGCGTTATCAAGGAAGGCAAAAGTTTGTTGTATGTGGCAGAACGAAACTATGGTAATTTTATGGTTTTATTATGTTATAAATTTTTTTAAAGTTATGTAAATCAGATGTACAATTGTTTCGGCTGAATTATCCAAAAAAACCGAAATTATAATAATTTGTACATAGTTAAATTGTTTATATATACGTATATATTTTGTCACACAGCAGGAAAATTATTGTGCACTAAAATACCCTAAACCATAAAATAAGAGCTTAAACAAAATGAAAATTTGTCCTCCTCGTTTTTCTTTTGTTTCACTAATTTATCGCATGTTGTGTAATTTTTTGAAAAATTTTTAGATACATTTTAAAATATTTTCGCATAATTTAAGTTTGTTGCAATAGTCGTCCGGTTTAATTTAACTGGCTTGATAATTTTAAATTTCTGATGTCGTTCATGAAAGAAAAGTGTAGCAAGTATTTTTTAAGATTAACCCGCCATTTGGCTGGCGTAGAAGTTGCTGTGGGCGATCGGGGGTCCATCGAAATAGTAAATATTTAGGATGCAATATTTAAAATTCGAGATGTTGATTTACGTTGGAATACAAAAAAAATTAATTCATGACACAACTTTTCAATTTTCATCTCGATACAATAATGTTCTATGCATATTTAAGCAATCCAACTTGAGAACAAAAAAATATTCGTATTTCTAAAGATTACTATGGTACGTGATTTAATTAGTTGTGCAAATACAAAAAAAAAAACTGTAAAAATTATACACACACAAAGCACTAATAATTAATAAAAATTTTCCGTCTGTTGAACATACTTGGTGTAAGTTGTACTGCTTTTTCTTATATAAATAATGGTTCCAAACCACTTAAGTAAACGAAATACGTTTTTATTATTTTAAGATACTTTAGGGTTTCATTAATGGTTGACAGTAATTTTTTCGGCATATATACCTTTCACACAGCATTACACCTTGTCAGAATGATGGATTTTTTTTTTTTCATAATTATATTTCATACTTCAATGAGAGCTTTAAATAGATCTTTATATTTTCGGGGTGAAAAAGTTACCATCATTGTATGAAGTAAAATTTAAGTGTGACTCCAGACTTTGGCATCAAAATCCGGCGGAAATTTGATTATTTTGTTAGCAAATTCTATGACCTTGCACGAAATACCTAGAAATTGTTGTGTAGCACAAATATATGGTTGATTCAATACTCCTGTGAGACTGATTATCATTTATAATATTTTTGAAGCGATACCGTAAGAGTATTACGAGCTTTTGTAAAGCCTCCCTTTTTGCGAAAGCCTCCGGAGTCTTAAAGTGCCCGATGTTAGAAAAGACCTGAAATTTGCTTATTGCGGTATATGATGAACTCATATGTCATTAGTTAAGAGTGAAGGAAGAATCAGAATAAGAATGTTGCTTGCATACAAATCACGTCGGGTCATCGTTATAACTACCAAAATTTGGCAACAAGGGAGACACCAAGGAAATGTCGTGTGTTTTCTTATATTATTTTAAATCTTCTGTAACGTATTTTTTAGCCACCTTCGACACTAAGAACAGATGGATCTTTTAATGAGCTTCATGGTAATTTTAATTCGCAGGTTGTTTTTTTTCAAACCGTGAATGCACTGTGTGGAAGACCCGTAACTCCTTACACGACACACGTTGAACTGATGTAGCAGAGTTGCAAATGGATTAAAGGTTGCATCTTTCAAGTTGTACTAATGTGCAGAGCAGTTGTCAATGGTAAAAGGATTTATGCTTTTGGATGCTTTATGCTTTAATACGCATTTGGAACTTTTGATTAATACATCAAACTTTGCCAACCTGGTAAAAAGTTGATCGATATGTAGTTTGTGCTGTTCCTCATTTTTTGATGCCACTAGAATGTCGTCGATGTAGACAAAAACGAAATCTAAGCCTTGATTTATAAATCTTTGAAATGTTTGTGCGGCATTTCGAAGTCCAAATGGTATTCGCGTGAATTCGAAGAGGCCAAATGGAGTTATAATTGCTGTTTTATGCACATTTTCGGATGCAAAGGGAATTAAATGTTATGCTCTGACTAGATCTATCTTGGAGAAAATTGTACATTCTTGCAAGTGCATAGAAAAATTTTGTATGTGAGGAATCGGATACCTGTCAGGTATTGTAACTGTGTTTAATCGACGGTAATCCCCACACGGCGTCCAATCTAGATCTTTTTTCTTGACCATGGATGTAGTCGCCGTGGTCTTGATACTGGCAAATGACCATTTGTCACAATATGATGGACCACGTTATGTTGGACGGGTAAATTGAAATTTGGCTGCGTTGTAGCTGTTGTTGATCATGTAATGGATATAAATTGCCATGTCAATTCGGATAGTAGTGGCATTGATTGACAGCTGTGTAGCTGAATCAACCACCATTTTACGCTTGAGATCAAGAAGCAGCCCGAATTTATTCAAAAAGTCGGCACCAATTATCGAATGGTTCACTGCGAGAATAAACTCATGCGTGAATCGACGTTTAAGTCCGATGTCTACCTGGAGTAATCGAGTTCCATAGGTATTTATTATTGTACTGTTCGCGGCCGATAAAACTAGATCAGATTGTTGATAGTTATGAAAACAATTAATAAAATGTTTGACAGGGAGCACCGAAAGGTCGGCTCCTGTATCTATAAGGAAAGTTAGTGAATTAGTGTTTGTCGTAAATAAATAGTCGTCGCGTGTTAAGAGTTTGTTGCGTCGCCGTCTCGCATGATGGATTATTTAGTTTTTTGGAATAACTATTACAGTCGATGTGGCTTGCACGAATTTACATGGTGTTCGGCATTTCCGTGCCTCGGAATCAAATCGGTGATGGTAATAACAGACTCCATCCCAGTGGGTTTGTTTGTAAAATCCACTGTTTTGTCTCCGTTCTGGAGTTTTACTGCGAGCTCGGAAATGTGGCGAGTTTCGTCGTCCCCGAGATACACTACGGTCACGCAGTACTTTTAACTCTTTCTCAAGTTGTATTATTCTGGTTTCAAGCGAGTTGTGTGTAGACCTAGTGGGTCGACGTTCGTGTCGTTCCGTGTTTGTATTAGTCTTGTGCGTGTTGGAGTTAGATCTTTCGTTTATTTGCTGTTCGGGAGTCAAATGTTCGAACATTCTATCGGCTGTTTTAGCTAGATCCTCGAGTGACATGGTCGTTGGTTGTCCTGCAATAGCCATCTTTATTATGGGAGGTAAACACCGTAGCCACAATGATCGCACTACATGGTTGGATACCAGACGCTAGGGTTCTAATTCTGCGTAATGCTTTGAAAAGCATCGCATCCCCCAGATTTTGTCCACTCAAGAGAGCCTCGAGGCGCTTCTCATCAGATGGTGCACATCTATCTAACAAGACCTGCTTTATGATTGTATATTCTTTATTCGTAGGTGGATCATCAAGAATGTCCGATATTTTTGCGACCGCGTCTGGCGTCAGTGCTGACAGAGATTTTATATATTTTTGCTGTTCGGTCATCCGTGGTTTGGTTCGAAAGTATTTTTTCGCTACCCTGAACCAGTCGTGAGCATTTGCCATCCAGAATGGTTGTAATCGGAATCCCAATTGCACAGCCGCAACCTCGCTAGATATGGTGTGTTCGTCGGTCTGCATGTACGTGTCGTTTTTCTCGTAAATTGTATTTGTGTCATGTTCTGTTTCGGTACCAGTATTTTTAGGTTTTGTGTCCGTTTTTATCGGGTTTCCTTGTCCATCCATATTACCTTGTATAATTTAACTGTTAATTTATAATTATATATCAAGACAAGATTAACTAAATCGAACAACAAGTTTAATTTTGCACGTGTGTTGGCAAAAGATCGTTCTTGCCCCACTTCTAGTTTTGATTAAAACTTTTTACACAATATTATTAATTAGCCTGGTTGTTGTTATAATGACGATCGGGTGAATATGGACTTTTCGAATTCGGTGAAATATTATATGAGTGTTGAACCAAAATAACGAAGCGGTATAGATCGAAAGTGGTAAATGATTTACAATAAATGAATAAATGAATATTTGGAAATTGTTAAGGTTAAAATGTATGTATATAATTTTGATTAAAAAAAAATAATAATAATTTACGTTTTTTTCCTGGTGTTGTTGTTGTAGGTACTCCGTTTAATTTTTTGGGTCTCCTCAGTGCAGTCCGATGGTATAATGGTGTTGTTTACTCCGATTTTGTATATTTTTTCGAGCTACTACCAGCAGTCCAATTATTGTATTGTTTTAATTGTGCACCGGTGTTAAATGCAAAAAAATACAGTTGGTAATTGTAACAGCTGATAATGTTTTAATGTTAAAACGAAACAAAAAAAAACATGTGGCAGTATCGTGTTTTCAAACTTAGAGACGGATAGATAATATTAATATTAGATAATATTTCATGTCTCTTGATATTATCAGCAATATTTAACACACAGAAAAGTAGCACACAGAGGGAAAATCTCAAATCAATAAATCTGAGGAATAAACGTTGAAATATTTGCACAGTTTCATTTCCAAAACCTTCTCGAAAATCATTTTAACGATTGGGCAAGTGTCAAACAATGCAAAGAGATGTTTGTTATTGAAAGTGCATATCATACTCAAATAAATTGTTTGAAGTATCAGAAATGCGCCCGATAAAGGTTTCAAATTTCTCTCAAGTTTCAAATCTCAAATGAAAGCAAAAACTTGTGAAAACAATTCAAGAACAATAAATAACCAGATATCTTATTATTATATCCTTCTTGACATGACCTAATACACAAAATCAGTAAAAACAACAAAAACAACCACAATAAATAGTGTACCTAAAACGAAAGGGACGTATAATAGCTACAAACTTGAATAAATAATATCACAAAAACATGTTTTCCCAATTAACTTAAGATGTTGTATAAGAACGTACAATTGTTTTGTTTTCAACTCGTACATCATCTCTCTTAGCATATACATATATAAATAACGGAAGTAGCATACACAAAAAAAAAATGTAAAAATAAATTAAAGTATGTTATCTCAACAAAAACAACAAAATAATAAAGTTCCAAGAAATAACAAGGATAATGAATATAACAAGAAGGTGATGACACTTGGTACACCAACTGACTAAAATTTTACTTTTTATAATTTAATTTTTGTTTTCGTGGTTAGATAAAAACCATTACACATCCACCTACATATATCTACCGTTATATGATATTTTGCGTGACAAAGAAAATTTGTTGACCTACCAATCTTAGTACTCTCCTTATGTATGAACCTCACTTGTAAAAGGAAATTTCTTTTCACAAAAAAACCACGCAAAAACATCTTCCATATAACAGCATTGATAGAATTGTGTCTTGTGGCAGTTAACAATGCCGATATAGAGTTACCGAATATCATAAAAGTAAACAAACAACGAGTAATTGCTCAACATACCATGTTAGGTTGGGAAGTATCTGGAAGATGTTAAAAATTATACACTGTTGTGTACGTCACTCAAACCAAGCACCGTTACTTTACAACATTGTATTGTATTTGTCCAAATTTATGCCCAAATGCATATTCAATTTGATATGAATTTTATCCACCACACTTTAATATATAATCTCTATCGTCACGCTTCCATTCTCTATCTAAATAGAACGACACAAAATAAAACAATTAAACTTTGATTGACAACAATTGCATCACCAACAAACTATACGAATCTTGAAATCTACTAAATTGGAATGCTAATAATATCTACTGTGTTGTCGTGAACTATAAATGTAACGGATCAAATAAAACGTGAGTGAAACTTTGTAATAATTCAACATTCGAAACAATATAAGATTATCGTATTTGTAAACGAGTGTGTGTGTGTAACATTATCCAACGAAAACCATTACAAAATATTTTATCCACTTCTCTCTTTATTTTGTTCATAAAGCTAGGTGGTTTAATCGAGGATGAAGCGGGACACAATTTATGTATTTACAACGAGTCTATCCCATGATCATTCAACAATCTCACGTCCAAAAATTTGTAGTGGGCAAATTTTTATTTTATTTCTCACGTGTGAACAAGAATTTTTCTATCGAATTTTTTTCCTTTACCGGGTGATTCGCTTAAAGTGAAATAACCATTTGTCATACACAAGATGATGTTATTTAATTTAGTTCTAAATAACGACGTCTCCAATGATTTGATCTATTGAAGTTTTTACATAAAAAGCAATATTTGTTAATATAATAATATAATAATATAATAATATAATAATATAATAATATAATAATATAATAATATAATAATATAATAATATAATAATATAATAATATAATAATATAATAATATAATAATATAATAATATAATAATATAATAATATAATAATATAATAATATAATAATATAATAATATAATAATATAATAATATAATAATATAATAATATAATAATATAATAATATAATAATATAATAATATAATAATATAATAATATAATAATATAATAATATAATAATATAATAATATAATAATATAATAATATAATAATATAATAATATAATAATATAATAATATAATAATATAATAATATAATAATATAATAATATAATAATATAATAATATAATAATATAATAATATAATAATATAATAATATAATAATATAATAATATAATAATATAATAATATAATAATATAATAATATAATAATATAATAATATAATAATATAATAATATAATAATATAATAATATAATAAAATAATAATATAATAATATAATAATATAATAATATAATAATATAATAATATAATAATATAATAATATAATAATATAATAATATAAAAATATAATAATATAATAATATAATAATATAATAATATAATAATATAATAATATAATAATATAATAATATAATAATATAATAATATAATAATATAATAATATAATAATATAATAATATAATAATATAATAATATAATAATATAATAATATAATAATATAATAATATAATAATATAATAATATAATAATATAATAATATAATAATATAATAATATAATAATATAATAATATAATAATATAATAATATAATAATATAATAATATAATAATATAATAATATAATAATATAATAATATAATAATATAATAATATAATAATATAATAATATAATAATATAATAATATAATAATATAATAATATAATAATATAATAATATAATAATATAATAATATAATAATATAATAATATAATAATATAATAATATAATAATATAATAATATAATAATATAATAATATAATAATATAATAATATAATAATATAATAATATAATAATATAATAATATAATAATATAATAATATAATAATATAATAATATAATAATATAATAATATAATAATATAATAATATAATAATATAATAATATAATAATATAATAATATAATAATATAATAATATAATAATATAATAATATAATAATATAATAATATAATAATATAATAATATAATAATATAAAAAATAATATAAAAATAAAACACACAAAATCAAATGATCAAACCGTTGAACTTACGGGGTTTTACCCTGAATCGGGAAATATACATTTTTAAAAATTAATTTTGAACTTAAAAATGAACCTGCTTTCTTCCAGAGTATGACAGATGGACACTGCGGACACTGCAAATGAGGTATACCATTTCTCAATTATAAAAGAGAAATACAAAAGAATACACCAAAATCATTTAGATTTAGATTTTTACATCAATAAGTATGATAGACAACCGAATCAAGTGCAAATTTATTTTTCATGTCTGATTCCACATGTAAGAGACAAAATTATTAAAATATTGCACTATTTGACCACATCGAAAATGCTCGTAATGGACAGTGAGGAAACCCTTTTTATTACGGATTATCTAAAATCTTGAGGAGTCGAAATTTACCTTATACCACAGAAGTAAAGTAAATATGATCATTGAGAGAGTCCATTTTATGGTAATTAAAACCTTTAGATGCCTGTAATATGAACTTAAGGAAATTGAAAATAATTCCATATACTCAGCCAGTTATAAATGATATAAACCTCAGAGCTTATTTCAGAACTTAAAAATCAAAAATCAAGAACCAAAAGATCGGTAAATTTGATCGGTAGCACATATAAATCGATTACAGGTTCAGCTGACGCTACGGGTTGGGCTTATTCGTCACATCCCAACAAATGATCTACGAATACAATAATATTGTTGATCATTTAGCCGTGGCAAATTTCTGGATCTCAACTTTCAACCTCCGAATTCCTATTTAGATGTATCGTGGTGTCTGATCTGATTGTGTTAGTGTTTATAACAAATAACGCAAACAACGTCAAAATTCAAAATTGACAGTTCTAAAAACTATCATATAGAATGCGAATAGTGTTATAGCATAATAATGAGTTAGTAATCTGTCTTACTGACAAAATATAGACATCAGGTCGGGAATACATTTAACGAAAGGCAATTTTTTCAATATTACTGAATATTCATTTTAATCTTAACAAAAGTTAAAGCACTAATAACCACAAAAAAAAATGATAAAGGCCATATTTAAGCGAAAAATATTAGATTGAATATGTAATATCGGCCCCTTACTATCTACTAAAACATGCACTTAACAACCTGCATTTTGCAGACTAGTTTATTAGTTGAATTTAAATGTTGAGCAGGGTGCTAGAAAGCTAAGCATTAGCATAAGAGAGACTTACAAAAGCAATCGCGGTCACAAGAGAAATGTTATTAAAAACAGGATAAATCTAAAGAAAGCTCCATGAAATGATCTTAATACATGAAAGATAGACAAATTATTATTAAATGGAAAATATTCTGAAGTTATTATGTACAAAGCCAAGAAAGGACGGAACTAAAGTCATTTCGTACAGGCCAATAAGGTTATTGTTGACAGTTTTGAAGCTATTTGAAAAGATGCTATTACAAAAATTAAAAACAATATTATCTGGACGGCGTATTATACCAGACCATCAATCTGGATTTAGGGAACAGCATGGAACAGTAGAGCTGATAAAACGAACTGTAAATATAATTAAGCTCGTCTTAGGAGAAAAAAAATAATTTTCTGCATACAAAAAATAGCATGCAATACTTTAAGGCTACTTATCCCAAAGTCAGATTAAACAACATACAGGCACCTTGTTCAGTTTCTCACAAAATTTTCTAAATTGCATCAAGAGAACAACAAAATAATTTGTACAAAATATGTTGCTGCAAGGAAAGGCTGCTATGGATGAAAGCAAACGACCCAATAAATATTTCTTAGGTAGATCATCGGATGATACTGGTCATTTCGAATGTCACCAAGAGTAAGCCTTCCATCAATACCTAGAACATCATTGCCATACAGCAATGGATTGAGTGCAAGAAATTTGTTTGTTGTATCGACACTGTAATACGATTTGTGTTTTGCGTATGAGCAGAAGGGGCGACTCCCCTTTCTTCGATGCCGACATGAACTTATGGTTTGCCAATATTTTTTTGCAGCTGGATGGAAACGTAATATATGCGCTATTTTATGTAATAATTTGAGTAAGGTTCCAAATCGTTCAGGGTAGAAATAACTCGTTCTAATTGATAAAATGTCATTGCTAAATTATGAGCAATTCGAAATGGGGTGTCAGAGCAAAATGGGACATAGCGATTCGTGGATTCACCGAGCCTTCGATGTCTACACTTCACTTTGTTTTCTATTAAGACACAGATTGTAAAACGCCGATCAGTGATAAAACTTATCTGAGATCCAGGTCACAAAGTATCCTGTAATGATGACTTTTTCCATGCTGGAAAAATTGTTGGAAATGATTGTGACTGAACTTTATGAATAAACATGTGTTATGATACCGATACCAAAATGCACACCATTCAGGATGAGTTTGATTGGGATTCACATAATTGATGCATAACATGAGACTGTTGTCTGATTAGTGTACATCTGCTCGACGAGTCATTGATGGCATATTTAATGGCCGAATATAAGCAAATCTCGATTTTTGGCAATGCTTCAATACTGTAGGCTCATTATCATTTAATTGCTTGTGATAATTTGCCTTGAGCAGTGATCGCATCTACCTCAGCTTTACAAATTATTGAGTTTTTCGATTTGTTTCTTAAATTTCAATATTTCAATGGGATTCTGTATTTTGGAAATTTTGGAAGTTATAAATTTAACGTGACCCACCCTGTAAAGCATTTAATCCGGACAGTATACAGAATATCCAAAAACCATCCAATTGAATTATGAAAGAATAACACGAAGAAAACAAAAATAAAATTGGTGCTGTGTAAATTGTGGCTATATGCTATGGGGGAGGAGTAAAGATACCATATATAGAAGGAGGTGGGTGGATGAGAAGTCTGTGTATATAAATGTACGTAAAACAAAAAATTTATAAATGTCGAGATTAACTAAGAAGGATATTGTCAAAAGGAATCAAAATAAAAGTGAAATAAATGAATAAATAATAAATTTTATGAAATAGGATAGTGATGGATTTAATTTGTTCATTGTTGTTGGACATTTCGTTTATAGAGTGCCATTCCCCAGAATACTTTCGTATCCCTCTATATACATATACATACATATTTAATATGTGAAATAGATTTAAGGATTTTGATTTATGTTATTTTGAAAATAATTTAATTTTTTTATAATTCAAGTGTATTTTGTGCACATATACATTTACGGGACATAGCCGTAGGGAGGAGGGGTGATTTTATGTTGTAAATTTAGTTTTTATAAATTACTTTGATTACGTAAGAATCATACATATAGTATACATCAGTAACAACAACAAAACTGGGTACGAATGTCTTTTGTTCGAGCTTAAAAATGGTAAACACTTCACGTAAAAAATGGAATTTAATATTGTTGTAATTTAAGACTTTTATTATGATGAACATCCATTTTATTGTTGTTGTTGCAATGGTACATACAAAATCAGAATATAAACATATTACATATATCTGAGAATTTTTGTACCTTTAACCTTTTTTAATATGTATGTTATATTTTTACAAAGTTGTTTGGTGTCTGATTATAGATATGAATGTGACATGCATACGATATGAAGTAGATTTATTACAATACGATCGAATTAGGTAGTTTTGTTTGGACCAAATTTTAAAAGTTAATGTTAAAATTTGGACACTGTACTTTAGAAAAATTGAACAGGTTTACCATTTTAGAAGCTTGTTTCGCAAGTGGTGGCAGCACGAGGCTAGTTTGTGCCGAACAGCAAAATACAATTTTGTAATAAAATGTATCCAATCTGGTCTTTTATAAGTTTTCCTGAAAAAAAGTTCTTGTAAGAAAAATATTGAAGAAAAATGTCATTTTTAGGTAATATAATATAAACAAATTCAGAACAAACAAACGAACGAATGAACGCAACCATAAAATCACTTTAAGATAATTTATGTAGTTTCAATATTGAAATAATTTTGTTGAGCAGTAAATCAGTAGGCGATGATTATCCACTCGTTTGTTTAAATTTTGAAAAAACAAAAATTATGTTCATTTTAGTTTTGCGAAATTGTCTAGTGTTGTGTCAGTGTTGTAAATTAAAAATTCTAAAAAAATTTAAGAAAAGTAATTCTATGATGACACAATTATCAGGTGAGTAGTATATCGAATTTCATTTTGCTTACGGATTTCGCATAGTATAGTAGGTAGTTGTCGTAGGTAGCCAAGTTTTTTTTGGAGGGAAAGTATATAATTTTTTTTGCAGAAAAAGCAAAGTTAAATTAGAAAACCAATTGATTCAAGAGACAGATGTTCTCGAGTATCGGGTATCAAGACTGCTGACAATTTTCGGAAAATATTTCTCAGTGTTTTTCCTTTGTATCGATGGGAGTAATAATCGTAGCTCTTAGAAAACATAATCAGCGTGCAAATACTTACCGTAGAATGCTTCGTGAAATAGAAACTACAGCATTACTAGAAACTCAAAATATAGGTAACGCTGTGTCGATTGTGACCCTGGTGTTTAACCGAGATCATCAAAAAAAAAAAACAGACAACTGTTCAATAATATTTGGAGCCAATGTCCTATTTACAATTGAAATCATAATAAAGTTGGCTGGAAGCTAAAATGGCAGCGTGAAGATTGTCCAGGAGCTCAAGGCTATCGATCAAGGATATAAATGTCACTAAACTACAATACGTTACTCCGCTTAATGTGAAATTATTGCAGGAAGGCTTTCAAAACAATTGATTGTAGATTTTATTCGTCAACGCATCATCAGCAATCAACGGTAAATTTTATCAGAGACTTGCCGAGCACATAATGCGGCGAAAATCGCAAAACATGAAAGAGCGCTGCAATAATAGTTTTTGCAAAATTCGGTTCTCTCGATGTATTCAATATGTTTAGACCAAATGCATAGTGAAGAGAGAACAAGGACAACTTACAACTGGGCGAATACACATCTTATGTGTCAAATTAATTATGATCATAGTTTTTAAATTAAAGCTGAAATCATATTGATGCAAGATCGCAATGTGCATTGTTTGTTAACATATAATCAACGGTTTTTGTTTACACCATTTAGTTTCAAAAGCGCTGTAAGCTGAGAGCGCATTAAGCATGTAGAATGGCAAATCTCTTAGCACTCTGCGTAGATGATGAAAAATACATTCTGTCTAAAGCAGTTGCATCTGACAAAGGCTCTCATTTTAAATGGTTATCGATGCGAAAACGATGATTTCCAATCATACCGGCAAACTCAAAAACAATAAACATAAGGTGGAATGGGAAATAGTCGAAATCTGTATCGATCCATCAACTTTGGTATCATCTCATAGAGAACCACCAGGTTCTCATTTGCCTCTAGTCCTTTCAAATGTATCATCATCTTGTTTTAAATGCCAATCCATAAAACACAAAATGACACTGCTGTCAATTTATTGACAGCAGTCAGCAGTTCGGCCTTAAAACCGAAATATTAGATTCGAGGAAGTGAACCAATATAAGATGTGTAACATGTATTTTAGTAAAGGAAACAGAGAACACAAGGACTCACATTGCAAATATAAGTGGTAGACATCACAAGTTAACTTATTTTGAAACATCATAGCAAAACATCTGCAGAAAGAGCTCTGCGCGAAAGCTTTACCGTCACAAAAAGCAATGGTCAATTTGAAAACTAAATGAGATCCACCGGCTCTGTTGGTGACTGCCATAATTAACATTTGAACATCACAGGCACCTAGATTCTTTGCCGCATACTACTGGACAGCTATATACAACTATAAAAGTTTAATTACTAAACGGTTTGCGTAAACAAGAAACTCTTTGGTGTGCAAAAGAGCAAGGTTATAAAAGATAGTTTCGGTTCAATTGGCGATACAATTACGACGTAAACAATTACGTCTTAGCTTATAGCAGCTATGTGTAGAAAACCTTCTCGTCGCCGTACACGCCGAGCAGGAGCAAAAACCAACAACTGAGCCAACAACTAAACACAGTCAATACGCGCTTTTAAAATATCGAAAATAAAAATGATAGCAGCAACTTTACGACGGTGGTCAAGCCGCTGCAATCCGAGCAAACCTCAACGGTTCTGATATGAAGGAAGAACAAAAGCAACAGAACGATTGTGGGGTAAATGGCGAAGTGCCTATAAAACGAACTGCCTCTGAACACTTTCAATACGTTCTAAATGGCACATGTAAAACGGGGACCAATCAGGGAAGCATATTCCAGAATAGATCTTACAAAAGCCACATAAAATGCCTTAAGGGTAAGTGCGTCACAAAAGTCAGCAGAATTACGCTTTATAAAGCACAACATGGTGTTGGCTCTGCTGATAATAAAATCTATGTGCCTGGTAAATGTAAAGTCAAAAATGAAAATTACACCAAGATCAGAGCAATAATCCATTCTATTAACAATAGCATCCTGGAGGCTATAATGAAATAATATTGGGGAACGGATGTGAAAATATGATACAATCATCCATTTATTTAAATTTAGAGAGAGTTTGTTACTGGTGTACCACGTACAAAACCTAAACAAATTCTTTGAAGCAACAGGCAGTCGGATAACTTTGCGGTTGGAGCAAATATGTTCATGTCATCTGCAAAGAGAAGACAATTCGCGAACTTAAAGCACTCAACAACATCGTTGATAAATATTATGAATATAAAAGCGCAAATATGGCTGCCCTGAGACTCTCCAGAAGTAGTACGACAATATCGGGAAAAACAATCGGAAATCTTTACAAACTGCCATCGATTTGAAAGATAAGACATTAACCATTTAAGTGGGAGATACTGATAATGCAAACTCTTTAGCTTGGCGATGAGAATGGATTGAACGGTTTTATCGAAAGCTTTAGCAAAATCAGTGGAGATTACGTCGAGCTGATTTTTGAAGTTATAACTACTAAATAAATTACATCAAAACGTAATCAAACTAGAGACCGTTGATCTACCAGAAAAAAACCATGTGGAGCTGAAGAAACGATAGGTTTAATGTAAAAAGATAATAGATTATGAACCATTGATTCAAAAAGTTTTGGTAAGACCGACGAAACTGCAATCCCACGGTAATTATATATCTACATCATTTCTTCATCCTGACTTAAAAATGTGACACATAACTGAAATCTTGCAGGGCTCTAGAAAAACACCACTCCGCAGGCTTTCATTGAATAATAAGGTACTGCACAGCTCTTGAATAAAATAGGCGGAAGGACATCATGTCCATGTCCCTTATTAATATCAATATTGAGTAACCGATCGCGAACCTCGTCTACTTTAAACTTGATACAATTGAAACTGCAATTGGAACTGCTGACGTTATTACGTAAAGTGACAAAAGATGGCGATACTGGCACGTAAACCGATGTGAAAAAATCCGCAAATAGATCATATATGCCAGAAGTAGAGTTGGCGGTCAAGCTCTGATAATTCATAGACGACAGGAACCCAGATGTTTTACTTTTATTGTTAATAAATTTCCAAAACGCCTTCGAATTTGCTGACAAACCATCTTCAATCTGCAACATTGAATTGTTGTACATTAATTGTTGTATATATATATATATATATATATATATATATATATATATATATATATATATATATATATATATATATATATATATATATATATATATATATATATATATATATATATATATATATATATATATATATTGTAACGGATCAAGGTGCGAGTCTCATAAGTGTCATTAAAACGACACCATTGTGATCCGCACCCCGATAGCGTTAATAGAAATCTTCTAGCAGAGGCCTTGCTGCGGTATGATAGCCGGCTGGAGCTCAGGGTGGGGCGTGGGGTTTGCAAGGCATGCTAAGAAACTGGAATAACCGTGGGGATTAGAAAATAGGAAGGCGGGGACACTTGAACAAGTCGGCACGCAACCAGACTTGTAACCATCACATCACGAAAAAAATTTAACCAAAAATAAAATATTCATATTAGCACAATTACTTTAATCAAATTAAATAAATAAACGGTAAAAAAAACAAACGAAACAAGTTTGAGAAAAAAACAAAAAAACTTAAATGATTTAACAAAATAAAATTAAATTAAATCTTAATTAATGACGACACAATTACAACTCTTAAATAACACTTATTTTGGACGCACACACACACAAATAAATAATAAATACAATAAATATAAAAACTTAACTAAATTTCGTCCATGTGTTCTTCATAGCGCAATGTATAATTTTCCAAACATATTTTGATGTATTAATATTTTCATGCTGCTGTGGTTAATCTCATGGCTGTTTATAAATTCAAAGCCAGAATTTTGAACTCTTCGAGCTGGATGACGTTGTATGCAAGGAGACTACGCTTTGCTCTTGACACGAACCGTATCTCAATCTTATTCCAATAGCTCGTCGCCGAGGTTAATTAATAATGGCAGCAACGACCTCTTATTTTTTTATTCTTTGGTAGTTTTACTTTCATAGGTGATTCTTTTGAACACTTTTCGTTTCACTTTTGAACTTATTAAAATTCATTAATTTAATTTTTATTAACTATTTTTAACATTTTTTTTTCTTGTTTTTTTTTTTACATTTTTACATTTTTCTGATTTTTAACATAAACTTTGTTATCTTGTCAAATTTTTCTACTTTTCTCCTCCCGATTCACACTAAACACGACTTTTATATACCCACTCATTACCCGTTACTTATTTTGTAAATGAACAAAGTAGGGGCAATGAGCAGGTATACAACATAAAAAAATAAATTTTAAAATAATTTAAACAAAAAATATTATTAATTTTAAAATTCGGGGGTGGACACATAAATAAATTCAACACAGGGAACGAGCACAACAAGTCGCTCGTTACAATATATATATATATATATATATATGTATATATATATATATATATATATATATATATATATATATATATATATATATATACATATATATATACATATATATATATATATATATATATATATATATATATATATGTATATATATATATATATATATATATATATATATATATATATATATATATATATTTATATATATATATATATATATATATTATCTAGAAAAGACTTATCAAATTCAAGCTAAATTAGAAGCAATGATAAGCACAGGATTAGTGATGATAAAACAGGCGGATTCCACCTCGGGCACTGAAAATTATAATTGCGGTTCTGATGCAACAATTGACGAAACGCTCCTAATAATCATCCACCGCTAAAGCCAGAACATATATTTAGCAAAAAGTTAATCAGATCAATGCCTTTCAAAGGTAAAACTGGACAGTAAAACTGTTCTAGAAACGATTCAGAAAGGACTAAGTTACATCATTGCAGCCAAGAACTACGATGACTTCCTATCTTCGGTAAAGTAAAGCCTGTGAAAGGTAGTTGATATGTATCTAGTCAAAGACGGCAATGTTTGGGTACTCAAGGGGTACTCAGATGATATTATTTATAGTACTACCATCTTATAGTATTTACTATCAACTGATTTCAATAAATGCTAGATGCCATTGCATTTTTTTTGTATTTAGTAAATAGGATATTGAGGTATCTTTTTATCTATCTCTAGCACTTTTAGAGCTAATTATTTGTTAGGATTAACTTCAGGTGATGACTTATCTTTCGCATTAGTTGTTGTAGTTTTTTTCACATTTTTGCTCAATATTTTTCTTTGTTGACTTTAATCAGTGCAGAATTGGTATTCCATGTTAAGCATCGGAACTTTTTAATGGATCTTTATTTATGGTAGATGTATGAATTCCAGGCAGAGTTTAGCAAGATGGAAATTTGTGTTGTTCAAGGCAAGTACAGGCTTCATTCCCAAATTGTATTGCTCGAGTTTAGTGTGACAAGGCGTGGTCATTGCAAGTAGAAGTTAGGACAAAAAGGTTTAGTCCTGCAGTTAGAACAACAAGAAAACATCTTTAATAAATCCATCTGCATCATAAAACTTAAAAATGTATTATCAAACATAAACTTTTATTTTTACTCTTTTTTCCAAAGCATCGTACAAGTGAAAATGCACTTTTTACAACAGTTGATTGCCGCATCTTAAAGCACTACATGTTTTTGTAATATTTGCACAGTGCAAATATATTTGGATAAATAAACCGTATTGCATTTTGGATGAATCAAAAGCTCGATTCATTCTATCAAACGGCATCTGCACAGTATTTTGTGCACAAAAAAAACTGCCAAACACCTTTCAAAGACTATAAAAAAAAACTATTAATATTTAAATTACATTAAATTTACATTTTATTTTATAATATTTATTCAAACTAAACAAAAAACTTAGGCAAAAAAAAAAATCAATTTTCATATTTTCCTAGGAAAAATAAAATTTCCATCTAGTTTTAAATTAAATATTTATGTTTTTGTTTTTCCCCGTCTATTATAAAATGGTAAAAAATTATTTAAATAAACGAAACATTTTTTTTTATTTCATCAGCAGTGTTTGCCGTTAGATGTTCTCTGTAAAATTGGTACTACATACATTTCTTGGTAAATTCACATTTAATCCATATATTCACATAAATTCACTATGACTCTAATTCAGGCGGTAAATTAAATTTAAAAAAATTAAATGGAATGAGTGCGTGTTTGTTGTTGTTGTTTTTGAATTTAATTTTGTCTAATTTTAAATTTAAATAAAATTTATTTAATATAAATAAATAAATAGAATTTTTTTTTTTTAAATCTAAATTGTAGTTAATTTTAGTAATTAAAATTCTATAGTATTTCAATTTAAGTTTTCGTTTTTTTTTTTTTTTTTTTTGTCTTTTGCCTACTTTCATTCCAAGTTACGTACAATTTTATTCACAGAATTAATTAAACAGAAAAAAAAAGAAAAATTCAAATCAGAATTTTCACTTTACATTCTACTTGTTGTTGTCATCGTTTAGTTGTTGAATTTATTTGTAGATACTATACATATTATATAATGTACGAACGAGAGTATATGACTAAACTATTCAACGTTTTATAAGTTTTGTTGTTAATTGAATTTTAAAAATAGGATTTTAAATTAAAAATTTTAAGAAATTTTTTTTTTCATTTGTTTGATTATAATTAACTCATTAGGTTTTTGTATTTGTATTTTAGCTAAATTGTTTTACAACATATTTTCATAAATAACATATATTTGATGTGTACCCTAACTATACGGTGTATGTGTATAGTGTTTTATGCAATTTACATAAATTTTCATTTAAAATGCTAAGTCATATAATAACTGTAATAAACGACTTTTGTTTTTATTAGCATAAAACTTGGTACTTTATGATGATGATGATGAAGATAGTTAAATTATGGTTTTGATAATTGATTTTTTAAGGAAATTTTTTAAAGGCCGGAATTATTATTCGATATTTTTGCTGGTAACATTTAACTGTTTTTGGTGGTTTATACTGCAATTGCATCGAAATTTAAACTGTAATTTGATCAAAGTCACATTATTATGTTATGGTTAAGTAGAGGTTTAACTGGACTAATATTATCCTTGAAACATTTGTTTACTGATAAAATCTACCTAAATTAACAATAGCAGTTGTCGTTTTAACACAATCATTTACTTCATACTGCTATGATAACGAATCGTCACTGTGTAGTTTAATGGATATTAGTACCACCAAATAGTTCAATGAAGTGAAATGTATAATTAAGAAGCCAACGTTTTATTTCTGTAACAGCTAATCCGTGTGTTTACACGAGGTATTTTATTTCGGATTCTTCAGCAATAAATTCCCTCATCGTTTAGATGAGTCAACAAAATACCGGATTTTTTTCATATTTCTAAAAAATATTTTAAAATTAAAACTGACAAGAAAAACAAAATATGAAAAAATGTGTCCTTGAGAATTTTTTTATACATTTTTGTTTGTGTGGGTTCGAAAAATCCCAGGAAATCAACATAATTTTGGTGAAAAAAAATGCCAAAATTATTATAATACAAAACCGGGTTTGTATGGAAAACGAAAAAAATCTGGGAATAAAATGCCTCGTGTAAACATATATGGATTCTGAGCATTCCCATAAACGTTTTTACTTTTTTATGGCTTGTTCTGTGAAAAATTTTACTATCGCAATTTCAGGTGTCCAACCATGTATTTTATACGACAAAAAGTACGCCTTTTTTCTAAAAACAAATATGAAAACCAAAATGGCCCTGGATTCAAAATATTCACATAGATTAATCAATTTTTGAACAGCAAAATAGGAAAACAAAAAAAAAACGTATTCACACTCAATGTCAAACGTCTCGGTTAAATAAACATTGATACTATAATGTGAAATTACTACGGCCTATATTTTTATCTCGCTGAGGAAATACCAGAAGAGGCCCACATGAACCTGATCAAAATTAAAACGAAACACTGATTTCATATTTCACTGCAATTAACATTATGAAGTGAGCCAAACGTTCGACAGATAATTTTCAGTGCAGTACATTATAAATTAAAAATCAAAGTAACATTTTCCAATTATGTTTCGTTACTTTTGTTTTACTTTTTCACTTATTAGTAAAAAATTTATATCGGGCGCGTCAATTTTATATTTTGTATCGTGTAAATTTATTTTTAAGTACAGGAAATTATTTGAAATGCCACCCAAAAAGTCAAATATTGGAAGATCAACCAGACATGTGTGGCAAACTGTCAGCCAGTAGAACAGTTCGATCATCGGAAGAGCGATACAAATCGGGATGCTCAACGTCAATCGCAGATTCAATCTAGGTTCAAAAAGTATCCACTAAATTTGGCCAAGAATATGGCTGTCTGGAGACATGTGAAGAAAGTTAAATTGTGAAACAATATAAGTGCGCATTTACTTGAAGATGTTTTTGCACAAACTTTTGATAATGAACCAAGGGATATGGATGGCAAATTTCCGGATCATCCGAAAACACAAGAGATTTTTATACAGACTTTTATCGATCGGCTCGTGCCATTTGCTTGGTGGAAGCTCACTGAGCTCTAGAGCGGACATTGGAGACATGCGTCTAACTTATATTTTGCGAAACGTTCGGTTTTTGGCCGAATATCAACTAGACTCAACCCAAACAACCACTTTAAAAATTATATAGCAGAAACTGCAGATAGTACAAATGAGCATATCAGAAGATCAAGGTAAATCGTGGCAGTTAGTGGCCAAACATAACCTTACGACCACAGCTACCATTGCTAACACTTTTGTCAACAACTACGAAACACAATTCAACGTTTCATTCCACAAAACAACTGATCAAGGAACATGTTTCGAGTCTAAGATTTTCACTGAGTTAACAAAATTTTTGGGTTCACATCGGATATGCACAACGGTGTACCACTCGCAAGACAATGGAATGGTCGATACGGATTTTAGTTTAGCAAATAGGAGTCCAACTGCAGTGAAATACTGGATAGAAGTCCAAATAAAACTCAAAACACTCACCTTAAATAGTTTCAAGATCGAGGTCAAGAGCAAACCAATTATGCGAAACTGACTGTTTGCTGAATTACTTCGTAATTTTCTGATAAAATGAAATGAACTGTTCTATCTGGCTTCATCCTTTAGTCCTTTATAATTTATGCAAATTATTTGGACATATAAGATTGAATAAGATGACCCATTTCTTAAAAATAGAAGCTTATGAGAAAAAATAAGCAGTAATCTGAAAGGCATCACGTCAACTCAGTTCCAAGATTTATGTAGACGACCAATGAATGTAAAATTGACGTTTGTTGGCCACAGTAACTCAGAAATTTCATCATCACTACCGTTGCCTATCACCAATCAAACTAGGATCTCATAATCTTTGTTGAACCGGTTCTGATTGGTGAAAATAATTTCGCTGCAAACAATTGGATATTTTGGTAATAGCAGCAGTCATGTCAAATCCTTGAATCCGTTTCTGGCCGGCTTTCTAATACTTTTGGTTGGAGAAAGACTGCAGTACAACCTTGCCTCGTATTTAACCAAGCTTCTCTAAATTCTGTACTTTAAATCAACTATAACGGCCATACTTGTGTTAGTCGTGCATCAAAATAACATGCTTGCTTTTATTTTGATTTCTGGCTTGACAAGAATTTTAAATGCCAAACGGTAAATCTGAATGCAAAGAACTATAGTTTAAATGTGTCACATGTAGCGAATTTAACGCACAATGTCAACAACAGCTTATGGGTTTTCTGCATAGTTCCCAAGTGTAAAGTTTTTCCGCCGGTTTTTGTAAATTGGATTGGATTATGCTGGACGTAGCCCTTGTTCCGTGAACTCCACATTTATTAAACAATTTCTTCAGTGCCAATGGATATTGCGAGACGGATATTAATCCATTACCGCAATCGCAGTTTCTACTTGGCTGTTCCGCAACCAAACATTTTTGGAATTGTCATAATCTATCTCATGTCTCTCATCTTAGCCACTGGCACCTAATGAAGTAAATTAAATTATATTTTTGGAAAAGATGGCACATCCAATGACTTCTCTACACAGCACCGCTATCTAAGTGGAGATCTAAGTATTTCCTTGTAAAAATTTGCGATATTGTAACCATTAAGGATACCAACTAACCAATTAATCAACGGCTTTTAGAAAAACTCATTAACACTCATCCTGGCTCTGATGTTAGTACAGCCAAATTTTTATATTGCTTAAAATCGTTCTAAATAGCCTGGAATTTGCTGTGAAAAGTCATCCTCAATCTAGATGGACATCGCACCAACTTTCGTGGATATAATTGGATTTAACCTCTATAAGTCATATTCTTGCAAACTGTGCGAAGTTTTTACTGGTTACACTACAGGTTGACCTCTTATTGTACTTTAACTTATGACGATTCAATGAGCCCAATTCATCTACGGCCACGCTGTATACTATTTGAGTTCAAGGAGTAGGTCGAATCAGAGCTGGACCATTTGGTTGATCAGTAAAGTCTGGAGTCTGTAAAATTTTCTAATTGGGCTACACCAATCGTGGCAGTGCGTAAAACTAATAGGTCAATCCAAATGTGTAGCGATCATAAATCAACTTCAAATAAAGCTCTGAAGCCCTTTTGGTTCAAGATACCGGTAATCAGCATGCTGTTATCATCAGTATCTAGCAGGTAGCAGAATTTTCGCCATATTAGAACCTACCCAAGTCTACATGGAGCTTTAAAATCGCCCTCAATTTGTTATTGCCTTTCGGAATATTTCAAAATCTAATTGAAAATCTTTATAGAGGGATACCTGGATGTTGCCTTATTTTGAAGACGTGATGGTATCAGGATAAAACGAGCAGGAGCTCACCGAGATAGATAGATTATATTAAATTAATTTAAGCTCGATACTTTGGGCGTCTACTTCACTGTGGAGAATATAAAGGAGATATGTGAAGTCGCAATTCCAGGTAACAAGAACCCACTGCAGTCTTTTCTAGGGCTGTTAAACTTTTATCATTATTTTATTTCCCAGAAAGTTAACATCGCAGAGTCTTAGCTTATTAGTCAAGGATGCTACATGGTCATGGACAACAAGACACCAAAAGACGATACCAATACAAAAAATTAGTCGAAACCCTGGAGCTATAGTCATCGTGTGCGTTACGTCATTGTATACGGATCAAAGTGACCTGTTTCCTTTTAGTCAATAACGTTATCAACTAGGTGGAGCATAACTTTGCTTAAATTGATTGGAAGGCAGTTACTATTGGTGTGGGATTGGAAAAATTTCTATACGGGATCGTTAAAATTGCCAACCCAAAAAAAAGAACTCAAAATGTTATGCCCGCACATCAAATTTTATAACGTTCAGGGCAAAAAAGTGCAAGTCATTCGGAAATCATTTTAATGAAAGCATTGGATCGGAGTTGGGTTTGGTGGCCGTCCATAGATGCTGATTTCCAGCGCAAAGTGGCAAATGCGTTCAGTGCCAATGGTTCAAAGGATAGCCTAAATAAAATTCGTGGTTGTCAAAATCCAATCCAAGCGATGTATCACACCATCTAGATCGTGATGTAAGTAGCAATGCGAGAGTTTGGAATCATTCGTTCGGGTCAAAATGGGTTCCTGTAGCCATCTAATCGGCGAGACATCATTTAATAGAAAAATTCTTTGGAATTTGGCCAAAGTCAATATATGTTTACAGCTGTGAACGCTCAATGAAAAAAGCTGCAAAACATCGGATGGTGGAGTTCGCATAGCAGTTGATGCAATACCGAGTGATTATTGAATTAACTGATCCCACTATTTCTGTGATAAATTGGCATTAAATGGATATCAAAGTACTTTAATGTTACATATAACTTCTGCCTGATTCACTTATCTCATAGTTTACATGCTGCCATGTGCTTAGCTCTTGTGGTTTTGGATACTCCACAGCATCGTAAAAAGAATTTAAACGTGCATGTTCTTCTTAAAATTCGTATGAGACAATTAAACAAATGCGACCTTACCGATCGGTTGCCAAATTTGGAGGCAGTGATCATCAGTTGGTCACGACAAAGCTAAAATGGCAGTTTTTGTACAAGTCAGAGATCACAGGAAAACTGTAGTTTGTTTCAACTATAGAGGGTCTCAAAATCTTATCAGCAGTAGAGCAATATAAAAAACCAATCACCATTCTTATAATGTCAACGCTCTTTGGGAGATATTAAACATTTCGGTTGACATTGCTTCCCAAGAGACTATATAGGTATTGTAAAAATTAAACCTAGTGATTAGTTGATGGGGAGTGTCGTTTTGCTATCGTACAACAGAATATAGACTACCATTCAAATCCAAATCGAACGGTTAAAAATTTGTTTTAAGTACCCATCTGCACATTGCGTAGTTCAAGTCCTGTAAACTAGCGTGGAAAACTACCAATAGTATAGACATATAACATAGCATATTCATCTATAATGGTACATGTTATACATGTATGAACAATTTGTTTGTCAAAAAGTTAGAAAAGCACTAAAAACATTTTCACTTTAGTTGTTGTTGTTGTTGTCATTGTTTTAAAAGCATAATTTTTCCATGTTCGTTTTTTGCATATATTGAGCTACAGCAACCTAACCCTATTTCGAGAATAAAAAAAATGTATCCTTTTAACATAACACAGAACAAATTTTAATTTTAATCAACTATATACTGTCATGTTTTTCACTTGACTGTTACAATTTTTCTACACCATTTTTTTTCTACTTTTGTTGTGATAACGGTTTGCTTTACAAGACATATGATAACACAACAAATACAATAACAACAAAAAAAATTACAAGAAGTTGTATACTACTTTATACTAAATAGTTTGGGTGGCACATTTGTTATATCGTCTCAAAGCTCTTTAGTTTATTCATTGTGCTATATATACCTACCATTTCGGTTTGTGTATTCTGTGTATCATCAGATACAAAACGGAAAATATACACCCGAAATTAATATTTCATGAGCTTAAATTATAAACTTGTACCTGAAAATTCGCTGATAGCTTGGGTTTTTGTTGTTGTACTAAATCAATAATTTGTACAAAATATACGATCGAGTCGTCGATTTATAAAGGTAAGAAAATAAAAGTCAGGCACAATAAGGAAAGGGTAAATTCACCAATTTTTTGAAATTTACACATGACCTAATTCAAATTTTCAGTCAACGATAACGCACAAGGATGTTACTTGAATTAAAATAAATACGAGAGGATGTATCGTATCCACAACAACAGGACATACTTTTTAATCAAATCTAATGACATATACAAATGTTTTATACTGTATACAGTGTGATCTAAAGAATACCCAACATATGATTTATACTGGTTTTGAAGACAATGGATAACAAAATGTTTGCATGTTGAATTCTTGGAACACCTAATGTACATCACAAGTTGTTTCGAAATATTTTGAATTATCGTCAGTGCGGTAATTGTACCACTATCACGGGTTTTATAGTAAAATTTATGCATATTGTCAATTTTGTGGGCTTACCTCTTGCCCGATTTTTAAGCTAGAAATTTGTTTATGAAAATGTTTGAATATTTTGCATGAATACTAATGCTTATATCGAGAGCTTTTGATTAAGGTATCACTCATCAAAATCAGACCACTATTACGTGTTTTAATGCAAAAATTATGTGTTTTGGAAATTTTGTGGGCTAACCCCTTGCCTGATTTGTATGCTTGAAAATAAATTTTGAAAATGTATGAATATTTTGCAGCAGTATTTGTGCTTATATCGAGAGCTTTTGATTAACGTATCACTCATCAAAATCGAACGAATATTACGTGTTTTATTGCAAAAATTATGCGTTTTGGAAGTTTTGTGGGCTAAACCCTTGCCTGGTTTGTATGCTCGAAAAGAAATTTTTAAAATTTATGAATATTTGGCATCAGCATCTATGCTTATATCAAGAGCTTTTGATTAACGTATCACTCATCAAAATCGGACCACTATTACGTGTTTTAGCGCAAAAATTATGCGTTTTGGAAGTTTTGTGGGCTAACCCCTTGCCCGGTTTGTATGCTCGAAAATAAATTTTGAAAATTTATGAATATTTTGAAGCAGTATTTATGCTTATACTAAGAGCTTTTGATTATCGTAACACTCATCAAAATCCGACCACTATTACGTGTTTTATTGCAAAAATTATGCGTTTTGGAAATTTTGTGGGCTAACCCCTTGTCTGATTTGTATGCTCGAAAATTAATTTTAAAAATGTATGAATAATTTGCATTAATTTTAATATTTGGATCAAGAGCTTTTGATTAAAGTATCACTCATCAAAATCGGACCACTATTACGCATTTTATTGTAAAATTTATGCATATTGACCTTTTAAACTTTGCTCGATTACGAGGATCAAGCGTCAACATTCTGTCCAGTTCATCATATAAAAGGTTAAGCTTTCTAGGTGACATAGGGTAACACGTCTTTTATACTGGCTTAGCTTTTTGAACATTGTTAAAAAATCATGAAACTTAATTTGTCGATCCGACAAAACAGTTTCAGAATCTCGCTTCAGAACATTGAAAGTGGCTTTCCTGTCCAACGGACCTTTAAAAGGCATTTTATTTACAGTCTTAATCGAAAGCTCAGTGAGCATAGACCTAAAAATAAAATAAAAAATATATTCTCTAAAACCAAAAAAGTGAACATAGAAAATAAAATAAAATTTTTATTTTTCAAATTTAGAATTTAAATTTTAATTCTACAATTTAAAATTTAATTTAATTGAATTAAAATTATTTTAATGTGTGCTGTTTCTTTTTCCTCGTTATTGGGTGTGTGTGTGTGCTAATTAAATATTAATTTCTATTATAAATTAAGTGTTTGTACAACGGGAGCCCTAATTTGGGGCTACCCAAAAAAAAAAAAATAAAACATTTATTTGAAAATTAACTATAAATAATTTAAATAATTGTGTTATGTTGTTAATAATTTTAGGTGTGGAGCTCTCTCTGTTGGAAGCTCTCCTTAATATTTAAAAAAAAAATAATTAAAAAAAAACAAAAAACTATTATATAAATTATACGTAATAAAATTCGTGCTCAAATCGCGCGCAAATATAAAAGGGAACTATAGTGGAGCCCCAAAATTGGGGAAATACCAAAATTAAAAAAAAAAAAGGTGTAAACACAAAACTTTTGTTTTTTCCTAAAACTTTCATTATTCCATATAAGGACACGTATCCTATAAAAACAAAAAAAAAAAAAAAACAGATAGCTTGTGAAAAAAAAAACTCTTATTTGTTAAAAAAAAAAAAAAACACTTTTGGTGTTTAATGTGAACATTTTCTTTTCCTTATTTGACCTTTAAAGGAAAAATATATCTAGTGTTAATATAATTTGGTATTTCGTGTGAACATTTTATTTTTTCTCGTTTTGTGTGTTAATATTGAATTTCTAATTTAAAAAAAAAAAAAAAAAAAAAAAAAAAATTCCAATATAAAAAATTAATTTTAATTTATTTAAAATTAAAAAGAAAAAACAAATTATAATATCCGAAAATAATGGTCGGAATGTTCCGACAAAACAAAACTATATTACCAACCTTATAAAATATAAAAAATCTTTAATGGCTACACCACATAACTCTGTTAGTGAAAATTCACTACCAGCTTCTTTACCTCTGCCATCGCACACCGATTCCGAAGACGATATTCAAATTCTAACGGATCGCGTAACAATTAAAACGAAACCAGCCATTGGACCAAATACACCGTCAACATCATCAAACACCGAAATTTCAAAACCGATATCAACAAGGGCATCAACGAATCGGCTATCTTTACAAGCCAACAAAAGAAAAATCACAACTGATGACAATGGTGAGTCTTGCGATTTAAATATTATTATTAAAAATCTCCAAAACGAAATTAAATTACTAAGGGCGCAACTACCAGACACGCACAGTAATAACTTTATTAAAAAAATAACTAACGAATCAAATCAAAATAATCCTTTTGTCCAACAAAATAAATTTGCTCCACTAATTGAGATGATGGACGACAATGACGAATTTGTTTCTAATATAAACGTCGAACATACCGAAACTAACGATGATGGTTTTGAAACAATCAAAAAAAAAAAAATCAAAACTAACAACACATCAAAAAAACCAGCCCAACAATCGGCCACCAATAACTCATCGAACAACAACAATAATAGTATAGCGAAAAAAAATTACTCAATTAACAATACGACAAAATCAAACACGAACTCTAATACTACACCAACGACAACAGTCAATGATGAGGAGGCAACAACAACAACAACAACAGTTAATTCATCGACAACGCCCAAAAAGTAACGACGACCACCGCCCAAACATATTTATGGGCAAGAAATAAAAAACACAGTTTTGTTGGCCAAAGCTCTAAATATTAAAGACTTTGAGGTAAAACGGATAAATTCCTCAAAACACACAGTGACGACAGACTCATTAACAAATTTTAACGCACTGAAGACAACTTTCGATGAGGTCAATACACAATACTATACGTACACACCGAAGGAGTACAAACCAAAATCGTTAGTACTAAGAGGACTGACTGAAACGGAAAACCTCGACGAATTGAAAACGGACATAGAATCAGAAAGTGAACAAATTCAAATCGTTAAAATACTACAAATGAAATCAAGACGGACGGACCAACGAAATAAGTTGCTGCCCCTATATATTGTCCAATTTGTGCCAACAACCCCCCTCAACTTGGTGTTTAACATCAAACATCTAAATTATCAAAAAATCGAGTGGCAAAATCTGAATAAGACAAATGACATCATGCAATGTCGAAATTGTCAAAGATACGGGCATACTGCTACAAATTGTAGTTTATCGTTCCGATGCGTGAAATGCTCCAACGAACATGTACCTGGCGAATGTCAAATAAATGACGAAGTCTCGAAAGAAAACATCTATTGCACAAACTGCAAAAAAACTGGTCATCCGGCCTCGTATAAAGGTTGCCCTGTCTACAAAAATATGATCTTACGCCTCAAAAAAAGGATTGAGGAACGTAAAAAAGCTCAACATCAAGGAAAAGCTGTACCAAAACTCTTTAGCTCGGTTAAAGTATCGAAGGAAAATGGCACGTTTGCGGAAATGATGAAGGGAGGACCAACGTCAACACGACAAACAACTATAACCGCTCCACCACCACAACCGACATCAACAACAACAATGACACACACAGATTTGGCCATTTAACATCTTTCGACAAAATTCGACCAAATGTCAAAAATAATAGAGCGACAAGCTTCACAAATAGCGCAACTATACGAGATCCTTTCACAAATCTAAATTCACAAAAATATGTCTAATTCAACAACAACAAACCTTACGACCCGGCGTAATCAAAATCAATTCTCTTCGTCTAAATTCAAAATTATATCGTTAAACGTTAATTCGATTGTCAGCGTTCAACGAAGATTAAATCTTTTGGAATTTTTAAAAGCACAAAATCCAGACTGTCTCTTGGTCAACGAAACCAAATTAAATGAATGCCACAATTTAGAATTCAAAAATTACCAAATTATACGGAGCGACCGCATAAATGCGAAACAAGGGGGTGGTACGGCCATACTTGTTAAAAATAATGTCAAGCTTAAACAAATTGATTCACAACTGGTAAGCAAATGTGAAGGAATCGAAATTGCAATAATTCGAATAAACTTTAAATTTTCGGCCAACAAAATTTACCTCATCTCAATTTATTGTACGGGCAACCATTCACACATCACGGACGACCAATTCATCAAGGAATGGAACAACATTTTTGTAAAACTAAATTTAGCGGATCCACAAAATTATTATATTATTGCGGGCGATCTAAATGCCAGACACACTAGCTGGGGTAACGCTGGAAATAATACTCGAGGCAACCGACTAAAAATCTGGATGGACGACTATGCAATGAATTACCGATCTAAATTAATACACAGCGACAAACCGACAATGATCCGTTCAGGAAATTACCTCGATTTGGCCATAGTGGACCTACGCATCAAAATTAAACAAAATCTGAAGCACGAAATACCCACTCTTCATTATGACAGTGACCACAGAGGGATCGAGATTGAGGTTCATGATATGGGAGACCTCGAACGTGGCATCAATTTCATCGACGACGACGACAATCTAAATTCAACGACTAGATACAATTTTGTGGGCATGGATTGGAATGATTGGCAGCAAAATTTGGAAAAAGCTCACCGTTGGGCAGTACAACAACAACAACAACTTTCGCTCGAAATCGACACTCCTCTTCAAAATTTAATACCAGCGGACCGAAATCTGTCGACGACGAATGCAACGCGTACATCGAACAACTCACTCAACTAATATTGGACAATATCAAGAAAAACATACCGAAGAAGCGCCGAATAAATAATATGGTTTGTTACACAAATCATATTATAGAAAAATTATATCGGCATAAATCTTTCCTCATCACCAAAATTAAAACGCTAAAACGCAATTTGGGCAACGTAAATCATCAAAATTCAAACTTTTCGGGCCTAACTCAAAGTCAAATCATCGCGAATAACAATTCAAAAATTTTGGAATGGAAGGTCGAAATTAAAAGAACGGTGCAATTAATAAGACAAAACATCAAAATTCAAATTGAGAAATATTGGACTGCGGTGATGCAAGGCATTCGACCGGGAGTCAAAATGTGGGCCGAAATTAAAAAATTTACAAAAAATCAGAAAAACAAGCAAAATTCAATCAAAATTAAGTCTTTGGAAATCAAAACAGCCGATATCTATCGTTATAACAATTTGGACATTGATTGGAGCGAAATTCAAAAAAATTCAGCAAACGACTCGTATAAAATATTCGATACAACTACAAATCTTAACATTCTCGGACACCATATTCAGGCGAACACTATTCAAAATTCCAACCTTTACTCATCGACACAACATCAAGAACATGAGCGCGAAATTCAAAATTTAATCGTGCCCATCATTGAACAACACAAACGAGATAAAATTGGACACATTACCAAATCTCAATTTTCGGTCACAAATCCGGCATTCGCACCAAAACAACCGCTAAATGATCAAAATTACTATGTCACGGTTGACCAACTAACCAATATTCTAGCTCTGGCCAATAATAAAAAATCTTTCGGTCCTGATTTGCTTCCAAATTGCGTATTTAAACACCTGCCTCAAACAATTATCGTTGAAATCTGTATTTTATTCAATAACTTACTGAATAACAAAACGTTTCCTGTATCGTGGAAAACTGCTCGTGTGTTCCCCATACTGAAAAAAGAAAAAACTCCCTCGGATCCCGAAAATTATCGGCCCATCTCGCTGCTCTCCAACTTTGGTAAATTATTCGAAATTATCCTTTATGAAAAAATCAATGACTACGTAGCTGATCACAAATTAATGCCTGATAATCAATTTGGTTTCCGTCAAGGACACAACACTGTACACGCTATAACTAAAGTTGTATCGGATGTGGCACATAATCTAAAATTCAACAATCCTACTGGCGCCGTTCTTATCGACATCAAAAAAGCTTTTGAATCTATTTGGCTCGATGATTTACTTTCAAAATTAATTAAAATGAAATTCCCTTCCGATCTTATCAAAATGTTATTCGAACTCTTATACGACCGAAAATTCATTACAACAACTGGCGGCAATCAAAATTCTTCAACTACCTTCAAAATTTACAACGGTGTTCAGCAAGGATCGATTACTGCGCCCATTCTATTCAATCTATAAACGGCAGATTTAATTGGGCACGAAAAACTAAATTCTAAAATTACGCAATCATGTGCATATGCAGATGACATGATTGTTTACAGTTCGGCGTACCGTGTTGGAGAAATTCAAAAAAACCTGCAAACATCTTTGGACTATATACAAAATTATTTTAATATTTGGCATATCGAAATAAATTCAACTAAGTGTGAGGCTATCCTTTTTCGGCGACCGCTAAAACATGCGACGAGAGATCTTAAAAGAAATTGGCGGAAACTTTCTCTTAAAATCTCACAACAACTAATTACCTTACGGGAACAAATTAAATACCTGGGCGTATACTTAGATAATTTGTACTATATGTCCCAACATACGAAATTGCAACTAGAGAAGGCGAGACGAGCATTTATGGGCGCGCGGCAACTTTTTTACAACAAACATATTGACAAACGTGTAAAACTGACCGCATACAAAGCTTTGATAAGACCCATACTGACATACGGTTGCCAGGTATGGTTCAACCAAGTACCGCGATACATAGAAAAATACAGAATTTTTGAACGGAAATGCTTAAGACATTGTAACGGACTGTACAGAAAAGCAGAGACAGACTTTACACACTATGTCTCGAACCGAATACAATACGAAAAATACGACTCGGACCGTATTGACGTACACATTCTAAATTTGACGCGCAATCACATACGACGCGCATGTAACAATACTGAAAATTCGTTAATCTATGGACCGTACCATGTGGACGACCATCTTGCAAAATTGTACACGACGAACGAAACTCTACCGGGACCGAATTTATTCGTTTTCCTCGACAGATTGGGCTACATTCAAGATAGAAATGGAGTACCTCTAATATATCATGTAGTTCGACGGCCAAACGAAAAATGGTTCGATCCATATAAATTCAACAACCCAACGGAACATATACGATTTGAAACCACGATCAAAATTAAGAATGACGAATATACAAAAAGATGCGAGGCGTATTGGTTGCTTTCCGATATGGCCGATAACACAAATGATGACAACAACGACAACAACAACAACGATGACCAGCAGCAGCAACCGCAGCAATAACATTTGTATTTTTATATGAGAATAATTTCCTTTATTTTTTAATTACGATTTTTGTATTGTATAATTTTTACAGTAGATTTTTACACAAGAAATTTTATAAAAATTGAGCCATTTTTGGGGAACATTTTTCATTGCCATATTTTTTAATGTTATAACATTTACGTTTTATTTTAAATTGTATGTATGTGTGTGTGTATGGTTTTGTATATAGGTATGTTTGTGTGTATGAATTTTCTTATTTATTTTTATTTTTAAGCTCAATTTTGAGTAGATATTGACATAGATTTTGTAACATTTTTTTATGTCATTAATTTTTTACCCATTTTCGGCGATTTTATAAATTAACATTTTTTTTATAACTTTACATATGTAAATTCTATTTTTTATAATAATGTTAAAAATTTGTAAGAAGCAATGAACCTGAGATTCCATTTTTTATAGGAACAGGGGTTCAATTTTTTATTTTATATAATTTTTGGATGTCATTTTAGTTTATTTCCAACATCCACTTATTTATTGTAAATCGAAGAAGCCAAATTTATGTATTTTTAAAAAATGTTACGAATAAAGGAAATTTTTGTTTGAAAAAAAAAAAAAAAGGCATTTTATTTATTAAAACCTTCGCATACGGTTAAGCATCACCAATATCCAAACGAAAAAACCAGCGAAAAGGTGATGCAGAATCTCATAGTTTTGCAATTTTTTCAGAACACTTTAGATCGTTATAATCTTAAAAAATTGGAATGTCGATGTGGCTGATACTGCAATACGGCCAAGTATGGCTATGTTGCCAATAATTTTCACATGAATGGCGTCATTTTCCTTTCAGGTTTAAAGCAGCAGACTGTGCGTCACGAGAGATGACCGTAAACGATTTCATTGCCCAAATATGCATAGGGTGAAAAGTTCTATTATATTCGTACTCTACCGAACATACTGTAAAGGCACAAACATAAACTCGCATATTGGATGGCAAACTAAAAAGTCGAGAATAAAAAAACTACATCTTGTTAATTTTTTACCTGTTAAAACTTTTCAACCATTTTTTGCTGTTTGGTTTCCTTTTACTAACTGACAAATGAATATAATACTGCTTTAAGATTATATAAATTAATTTTTATGTACCAGGATCATTGTACACGAACTGTACTGTTCGCCAATCAAAGTTATTCATTTAGAAACGAAAGCAGTCAAACGAACAACAACTCTTAGATTTTTCTAAAATGACCTGGCAACAACATAAAAAAAATCTATAATCCAGGAGGAATATATAATACAATTATTATTTTAATTCTTCCCATTTAAATTTTTTTTTTCACTTTCTTGTCTAATTCTAAAATCTGGCAAGAAAAAGGTCATTTTTTATTTAGCAACAACACCAAAAAATGGATTAAGCTTTTAGTTAAAATAAAAAACGATTTCAATTTACTAAAAAAAAGACAGTTGTGGTCAGAGGGTATTTGTTTGATCTGCTAACTCAAAGAATTTAACTATTGTAGTTTTAGGCCCTTGCAGTCGAGGGAATTTGGAAAAATAATGTCAAAATATGGTTCCGCATGTATTTTGCGATCACGCACGATCTCACTTCATCAATTTCTAAGGGAAGGTCTTGAGTCATCCAAGATGTAAAATATGCTGTCATTGTGCCCTTTCCGTAAAAAAGGAGATCACTGCAAAATGATTTGCTGTAAGCAACAGGTTCATACTTTGCTATCGGCAACACTGGCTCATCGGGATAGGAAACGATTCAGGTTTTTCTGAATCGTATTTGACCGCAACGGAACCCATTCGTCATCGGATCACTTTTTTCAAAATCGGTGTCACTTTTCATTAAGAAGTCTAGTTAAGTAGGCTTACTGTTGCTAATATAAATGAAAATTGACGGTTGATACGGTACGGACCAGCAATGGCCTTTAAAACCCATTTTATTATCATTTAAAAAAGGAAAAAGCTTTTTTGACTCAGTTTTATTTGTGCGGGGAGGGGTTACATATATATTTTTAATAAAGGGGCCGGGGTTTATTGTATGGTTTTTGTAATTTTTTTGTACAGAAATGTGACAGAAATAAAATTAGATTCAAGATGAAAATGGATATACATTTTTTTTTTTTTCGTTTTTCTCATTTTGGGAAAATGTAATCAGCTCGTTATAATGTTTGTGACTTTTTATCTCGATTAGAATTTTTTTTTTGTTTTGTTTTGTTTTCGAAGTTATTGAAAAATTAGATTCACTTAGCGCAAACGAAGACAATATTATATTATTATAAATTTATGAATATTTAAGGATTATGAAATTGAATAGGATTTTTTTTTGCTGACTATATATGACCGTTTTAAATCACTGTCGCATAAATAAATAAAATTTGGGCAAGCTTATTCCGAAAATCTGATGAAATATTCATGTTAACAATAAAAGCTTTCATACATGCCACTTGTATTTTTATTTATTTTTTTATATACGCATATACATGTCAGTATTTTTGGCTGGAGATATCACGATTGTGATGATTATTACCGATATGACAATAATGACAGTTCCACATGCCTCAATTCAACTTTTTATCGTATACCGTCGATAGTCATATAAAGAATATCAAATATTTATGTTGGTAGATTTTATCGAATATTGATTGGGTGAAAATACTTTTGTACTACGGATTCAATCAATTGATTTTATTTCACGGTTATAAAACTATAATTACCCACCTCTTTGTAAAACGATTGAACACTGAACATTCAGTGTTAATCCAAGAAGTTAATAAAGGAAATAAATGCTATATTTATTTTAGGAATATCGAATTTATCGTTGCAAAAAATTTTTCCTACCGGTGAGCAAATAAGGGAGCAAGAGACTAAAATATAAACGAAATCTAGCAACGAAATCTGGGGAACCTTCTCAGACTGGCAACTACGCAGATGTAATTGAAGGATTTTATGCTGTTGAAGAAAAGCAAGTAAAAAAACAGAAAAACGAAAAGCAAGAAACAAAAACGGGGTTGTCTTCGAAAAGTAATGAGACTCATCAAAACGTTCACTCAAGCACTGACGAAGTAGCTGGAATATAACGAAAAACAATTAACAATGTAAAACAACCAGAAAAATCCAAGGTGGTTTCACCACTATCAATTGCTGATATGCTGCTGATTTGCATCCTGTTAGAGTATTCAAAATTACATTTCGCTCGTTCAATTCAGCGTTCAGTGTTTTTATTTGTGAGGATATGGCTGCACAGTATATGTATAACTACGCGTTTAAAAGTGATGTTCGTGTTCCATTTACATATAGTTCGTCAGTTTGGCGAGTATAGTTCTCAAGATGACTGTCTTATAACTGTCCAATCCCCATTAATCAGATGTCTTTCCTTGACCTATTTGATTTAAATTGATGTCAGAATGGGACGTAAACTTTGATATGTTGAATTTCGCTGTTGCCCCAGCTAATATCACCCTTAACATGTATATTATTGAGAGCGTGAGAAGTAATAACTTTCCATTGTTGTTCCCTCTAGTCATTGGTCTGCTTGGTTTACATCTATCGAATTGATTGCAAAGTTATCGCCATTGTTTGTTTTAATCGGTTCTTCTTTTGGTAGGTTCGATTCTTTGCAATTGCTCTTTTGTAGAAAAATTTGCCGAACCGCGTATTGTAACGACTCGAACTATATCATCTGCTTCCAGATGCCTGTCAACAATTAGACTTCGTACTCATTTTGAGGATTTTTCTCAGATGCGCCTTACTAACTTCACCCCTCCTTCCAACAGTCCTCCTATGTGTGATAATGCAGGTGTTTAAAAGAGCCAGGTTATTATTCCTCTTAACTGCAGTAACTTGCGCTTGTTGTTTATTGAGATGGGATTTTTAAGCTGCGTTATCTCAGCATGGAAATAGCTGCCTTGTATGTGCCGTACTTTGATTTTTTCTGCTTATTCGATTCCATTTTTATAAATCTTTTCAAAGTTGAACAATATTCTGATGGGTCTCTTCTTTTTGAGCCAGTGTGCTCCTGTTCACCAGGGGTTGTGACTCTTGATATCCTTACCCTTGATAAGGTTCTGTCAGATTCCTGATTGCTGACGCTCTGTTGGCAATAAATATTTTGTATTTTGGATGTCACCTTGCATCCATGAAGGTAGAGTGCATGCATGTACACGTACGCAGAGTACAGATTGTAGAGTATATGCCAAAAGCTTCATTCAGGTCTAGTTATGGCAGTGTCATTTTAATTTTTGTTAGTTCCAGTCTTGTTTTGGCAGCTATGAGGCTGGCATTGACTTCGTCTTTATTTTTGATCTTGAGGTGAAATTATCGTGACTTTCTTAGTACCAAATTATCCTCTTTCAGTGGAGTGGGCAAATGTCATAGGTCCCTTAATTGTACACACCAATTTCTTTTACTGGAAAGCAACATATTTCCATAGTAACTGAATTACTGTCATTTGACATAAACGCACATATTTTTCAGGAAATCGCTGACATTAGATAGCAAACTATAAGGTTTTATGATAAATTAAGTCATAGGCTTGCTGGAAAATCAAAATCACCTAACGTCACGAAATGTTTCAAAGTATTTAGAAAAAATCATCCGCAGTTGAAAAACTTGATCAATGACTTACCGATTCGAACAAAATCCTCCTTTGTAGTTATCTACAACTCCTCCCGCTAGGAGAGTGGTTCTCCCCAATATTATGTAAAAGTGTATTTGTATGCAGGGTAAACGAGAGGTATGTCATGACAGTTTTTGCATTTTGAGCGATCTCATTGGTTAAGAACGGAGCATCACGTGGCTTCTTTCTTTTCTTCAGCATCAAGCATAGGTTTGCTTTGCCATAGCAATCGAAAAAGGTCCAAAGCTAGTCCTACTAGTCTTTCCTCTGAATATCAAAAAATTGGAGTTAAGACAACCCCAGATGATCAGTTCCTTTTTAGTCTCTGCATGGTCTGATTAAATTTCTCGTATGATGTTGAACATGGAGTAAATCAGAGAAATGTTTTTTCCATGTCTCCAGGACAAACGAAAGAGTATATCCTGTTCCGAATGGCAAAAGACCAAATAGAGCAAATAAAAAGTTTGCTGACCAAAAGTGGAAGTCCTTTATATTTTTTGGTGCGTCCTTTGTGTCTTATTCAGGAAATGTTAGTATATTCGACTTGATGAGTAGACCAAGATATGAATCTTCGGTAAACGTATGTTAGCTATGCTTAGAGCATTTACATTTAGAAGAACTAAGTAATTTTGAAAGCTCAGTTTGAATACCAAATACGAAAATAAAAGTTACTGTTATTCAACTGTACATAAATAGTTATGTGTACCTAAGACGGAAATGTTATTTTATGATGTTTTTCTTTCTTCTGCATTTTAAATGTTTATTTTTTGTGTTTTATAGAAGGTACTTTAGTATACTACGAATACTAGAGGATATTACATATAACGTATATAGTATACAACAAAAACTACTATACACAACAAAGTTTGTATTTTTATATCGTAAGCATATAATACATATATATTTATGTTAAAGTTGGTTGACTCTATTGGATGGTTCGGTGTACGTGCTTGCAGCATTTTTCATTTAGTAACTTAATTTTTTTTTAGTTTTAGTTGTCCGATGTATATGTCGTTATAGGAGCATACGTTACATATATATGTTGGTACATATGAAGAAATGGATATTAAAATAAATACAGATAAAATGTTTATATTTAGTTTGAACTTTGGATAAATAAATATTGGTTTTGGATTTGAGATTATATTAATTTATTATATTACTATATATATTCTATATCGCAAGACGACAACGATAACGACAATGTTTAAAAATAAAGGTTTTGATATTGCACTTAAAAAATGTACACAATGAATTCGTTGTTTGATAATTCATTAGCCTGATTGAAATTGTTTATCGGTATAATGTCAATAAAAATAAAAATAAATTTGGTTTCAGTGATATCGCCGAACAGACATGAATAAATTCGATATGCTTATGATACTTCAAATAATAAGTGAGTGACGCTCTCAAGATCTCCTGAATACTCAAGATCCTGAGTTGTCTGTTTGTTGTACAAATATTAAATGGAATAACATCAGTTCTTGATTTTTCTATATTCGAACCTCATTCATTTTTTTTAAATGTGAATACGTCATTGTATCACTAATGCTGTTTTGCAATAAAATAATTATTTACATTCAGAATTTTATCAAATCAAGACAAATACTAGGACAAAAGAGAGGAGTAAATATAACATTCGGTTATATAAATCAAGGAGATCTATCGAAAATAGCTAGTTGCAGTAAACAAAGTAACAAATAAATAAAATTTAATAACAAAACAGATTGTGATTACACAATTACAAAATTTTTACCAGATTCAGAGAAATCTAGGACAAAATATGTAGTAGGATAAAGAAATGCTTTAAAAGATAGGATAAATAAATTTAAATTAAATTTTTTAATTAATTAAATAAAATTAAATTTTTAAATTAAAAAAATATTAAAGCACTGTTACCACTTTTAACAACGTACATCCAACATCCGACATTGGACATCCAATATCCGACATCCGACATCCGACATCCGACATCCGACATCCGACATCCGACATCCGACATCCGACATCCGACATCCGACATCCGACATCCGACATCCGACATCCGACATCCGACATTCGACATCCGACATCCAACATCTGACATCCAACATTCAACATTCGACATCCAACTTCCGACAACCTAAGATGTCCGAGAATGTATCCGAGGATTTTTTATCTCAGGAATTTTCATAATAGGGTTTTTCATCCTAGGTGATTTCATCCTAGTATTTTTGATCCCAGGATTTTTCAACCAAGGATTTTTCACCGAAAGGTTTTTTGACACAGTTTTTTATCGGATGTCAGATGTCGGATGTCGGATGTAGGATGCTAGATGTTATGGTATTATGACATTGACTAGTTTTATACATCCTAACCGGATAAAAAAGCCAAATAAAGTGAGAGAAAAAATGGGTATACCAAATGCTTATTGGAGTAAGCGCATACAACATAGTGCATACAAAAAGTAAAAATTGTCAAAAAAAAAATGTGTAGCTCATTTTTTCTTGTGAGCATAATTCTAGCAAAAATAATTAATTTGTAATTATTTTTAAGACGATAGATTTTTTTGACATTTTGTGATTTTGAAACAAATTGTGTGTCACAGAATTTTTTTTTACATTAAAAGGATAAATATATTTTATTTTTTTTAAATTATCTTGTTCCATATTATAGATCTCAATTTCATATAATTGTTTCGAACCTACATTTAATTGTGGCAGCTTACATAAATTTCTTACAAGTAAAAGCAAATCTATTGAAAAAAAAATATTTGTTGTGGTGCTTGACGTTTATTTCTCAAAGATAAATGCGATAAAATTCAAAACTTAAATTAAAAATAGGAAAACAATTTTTTGACGTTTAACAAATATATAAAGCGTTGGTACATCTGAAATGATTGTTTATCTCTATTTGGTTTTACTTGATTTGTAGCACTATTTAATTTGAAAAACTAGTCAGTGTCATAATACCATTATATTTAGGAGGTCCGATGTCAGATGTTGGATGTCGGATGTCGGATGTGGGATGTCGGATGTCGGATGTTGGATATCGGATGTCGGATGTCGGATGTCGGATGTCGGATGTCGGATGTCGGATGTCGGATGTCGGATGTCGGATGTCGGATGTCGGATGTCGGATGTCGGATGTCGGATGTCGGATGTCGGATGTCGGATGTCGGATGTCGGATGTCGGATGTCGGATGTCGGATGTCGGATGTCGGATGTCGGATGTCGGATGTCGGATGTCGGATGTCGGATGTCGGATGTCGGATGTCGGATGTCGGATGTCGGATGTCGGATGTCGGATGTCGGATGTCGGATGTCGGATGTCAGATGTCGGTTGTCGGATGTCGGATATCGGATGTCGGATGTCGGATGTCGGATGTCAGATGTCGGATGTCGGATGTCGGATGTCGGATGTCGGATGTCGGATGTCGGATGTTGGATGTCAGATGTCGGATGTCGGATGTCGGATGTCGGATGTCGGATGTCGGATGTCGGATGTCGGATGTCGGATGTCGGATGTCGGATATCGGATGTCGGATGTCGGATGTCGGATGTCGGATGTCGGATGTCGGATGTCGGATGTCGGATGTCGGATGTCGGATGTCGGATGTCGGATGTTGGATGTCGGATGTCGGATGTCGGATGTCGGATGTCGGATGTCGGATGTCGGATGTCGGATGTCGGATGTCGGATGTCGGATGTCGGATGTCGGATGTTGGATGTCGGATGTCGGATGTCGGATGTCGGATGTCGGATGTCGGATGTCGGATGTCGGATGTCGGATGTCGGATGTCGGATGTCGGATGTCGGATGTCGAATGTCGGATGTCGGATGTTGGATGTCGGATATCGGATGTTGGATGTCGGATGTCGGATGTTGGATGTTGGATGTCAGATGTTGGATTTCGGAAAGACGTCGGATGTTTTTTATCCTAAGATTGCTTATCCGATGTTTTATCTCTAGATTTTCCATCTATAGACCTTAGCAATAAGCATATTGTAAATTTCGTTTCGAGACGCCTTACTTACGCAAGTGTGTCCAAGTGGATATTATTTTGACAATAGAATATACATTAGCCTATACATGAGATTGTAGACGATCGCGTTGTATTTACTTTGCGTCAGTCAGTCTAATGTTGACCAGCTCTAGCAGTAAAGTCACCAATCCCTATTGTGAGATCATGATACGCGGTTTGAATTTAACATCAGTGGATGCATAAATATATACACATGCTATTATCAACTGATTTGAAATTCAAAACAACCTTTTTCACCTGGAGCTCTAGAAAAAGCCATCATTAAAGGTTCGTTAAAAACATGACCCTCATTTACTGGCCATTGAATTTCAGAGAAACAAGCCAGATGATGCGGTGCAATTTTATCAATATTATGCTCGTTTTTAGGTATTTTACGAGTGCTCCCCAACAACAGGCACCAAATATTGTGTAATATAATTTATGAACTTTGAGTATTTTACCCCATTATTAAGGAATAAAAGAAAAACGAGATAAATGAATTATTGCCATAGCAATACAATTATGAAATTAATTTTGATTACTTTTTTTGTGGGAAACGAACTAGTTATGATTTTTGACACAAAATACAACATAAACGAATTTTGTATGTATAGCTATGTGTTCGGAGTGAAAAGCTTAAAGTTCAAATGGTGAAATAATTTTGTTTTATATATTTTGTAATCATTATATATTGTGTGCAGATATATAAAATTGAACAATATAATACACACACACACACATATACACACCCAACAAATTATATAACCTCAAATTACTGATCCCTGAATAATGGCAAATGAAAGCATAAAAAAATTAACATCCTTATAAAAGTTTTATTATATCAATTTAAGCTTTTTTGTTGTTGTTTTTGTATGTGTGTGTGCTTTCGTTTTTTTTAGTATGTTTATGTAGGACGGCAGAGTTATTGCAAAATATATGTATAAACGTAATAAAACTACCTGAATCCACAATATAAAAGCATAAAACGTTAACAGCATCCTTACGAGATGAAACGAGATGGATGTGATGGAAAGGATGATACATATATAAGAATAGATCACGTTCTATGTAAACAGGAATAAATATAACGAGAAAAAAAAATCTGGTAAATAATACTCGTAGATACATATAAGATTTTTTGATGATACTTTTTTTTTTGTTTATTTTTATCTCATTTCAATTTTAAATTCATTTATCTTCCGATTCTCATTTTGTTGTATTCATTCAATGTAATCTGTTCTCGATCTGTTTGCCTAGAAATTATGAAATTTTCAGGATGAGGCGATAAATCGAACGAAGAAAACACAAATTTTATTGCTCTTGTGAATAATCGAATGCTGGGATGTATACGAGTATATATAAACCTTGTAAAAATAAAACACTGTACATGATTGTAAATGGAAGATAGATAGGTCTATCAAGAATTTTTCAGTTTAATTTTGTTTTTTTTTTGTGTAGTGTGTAAAGCAACGTGCTTTGTGGTATTTTCAGTAAGCAAATTCAGGAATACAAATTGTAGGAGATATTTCATCGTTTCGTGGCAATCTCATATAATCCTCAAAGTGATGATCATTTGGTGGGTTGAAGTGCCAGTTAATTGATTTGGTTAATAAACAATAAACCTTCTTAGGGGGGATTGTTAGCATTGATTTTTGGAAGTTTGTGGATTTGTGGAGGTTCGGGGATTACCACCGCCATGTTTTTGTTTGGTGGGTGGGGTCCAGTGCTGTAACGGTTGCGTGCATATGGTTTTGTCTGACAGTTCGAGTTTTGATATTTTACTTCACTTCAATCTTTAACTAATTCTTCGGTAATAAAAAAACAAACTCGGGATCCGAATCCAAATTTACACAAGGTGTTATTCCGTACACATACATAGATCCAAGTATCTCATATATGATAAAAATAATTTTAAAATGTTGTAATTATAATTTTTAAGTATTCTAAATATTTTGCCTGTCATCCATGATTTATGTACACACATTTTATTTGTTTTTCAACAAAGGCGTCAAGACGAGACGATGAAAAACATGGAAAATTATTAAATAAAAAATAAAATTGTAAAATACTTCCCCAATTTTAATTTTTAGCACCCTTGGTATAATCAGGATACAAGCATGCATATATGTATGAATAAAGTGTTACCCGTACATATTTTTTATGTACATAAATATATATATATATATATATATATGCATACACCTCCTATCCTAAAATAAATTTTACGCATATATACGAAGTACTACGAGGACTCATACCTTCATATATCCCATATGAATCTCAATGGGTTTGTTGACGCAAAAATTTTTTAGGTTTTTTTTTTCGTCAGTAATAATGATTATTATTATGATGTTTTATGTTTTATTTTATGTTATATGTAACGAGAAAGTAATATTATGATTATGTAAAAATTTGTAGATATTATTGTATATAAAATAATAGATTTAAAAGGATAATATAAGTCGTCTTGAAATAATAATAATAATATTTCTTTATTATGTTCTTAATATATGTGTAATGTATGTACTTGTATGTTATTATATGTTTTGTCGCAAAACAAGTATCAGATCATACTTGTTTTGATTGGAAAAGCACAAGAAAGATATCTCTTATAGTATTAAGATGCTGTTTACTTGTTGTTGATGCTTTCGTTATTTTAATCATTAACTGTTGCTTAGATTCGAGCTGTCTCAAAATCAAAACTGCCAAAATATGTAATTTAGTTGGGCTCAATGATCAGCCTCTATGAATAGACTTTTTTGAGTACAAATTGTTAATTTTCCAGGAAAGTGACCAAAATTTACCTATGATTAATCTACGTAAAAATCACGGGGAAAAACGGGAAAATTTTACTCTACTTTAAAGTGCCGAGAAAATAAAGAAGGAAAATATAAAGATTTACCAAAAACAAGGGCATTTTGCTGTGCAAAAACCAACCGGGCTTTATTTTATATCTCAAAGCTCAGTGAGCAAATAAAACTATTTTTCAAAAATTTACTCCACCGAATACGTATGATTTCGATTATTTAGGGAGCTCATCGGTAACATGCAAGTTTTGAAAGATTAAATGAAATTTTTTTTTTTCAAAAATCCTCAAAGCTAGTGAAATAATCCATGGATTAAATACCAAGAAAGCCACCTTCAGAAACCAAAAGGCAACCATTGCAGATAGAAGAATACTTTTCGATCAGAAGAATTTTCCGGGTACTGCATCAAAGAGGAAAAATAGCTGCACTTAGTTACGACAGGTGTGGTGGCTCGAAAAGGACAAGTTTTACATTTTTTTTGAATTATTATACCAGTACCATAGAAAAATAACATAAGAATGATAAATCTCTTATGTTAATATGACATTCGAAAAAAAATATATAATGGATACTGATTATTGCATGCCAGTACAAAGCGAAATAATAACATATTTTAGGGAAACGCTCAGAACTGGACATTTTAAAAACGGATATTTTAAAATAGCATTTGACAACACAAAATAAGGTACAAAAGTGGATATTTCAAAATAGGACATTTCAATGTGAGATAAGGTACAAGACGAGATATGGTACAAAACTGGATATTTCAAAACTGGATATTTCGACATGTGATTTAAACTTAAAATGATTTTTTAGGAAAATTCTGGAATATGGCCAGTTAGGAAGGAACTCGGCGAGTTCTTAACCGATTATAATGAAATTCTATGTGTAGGATGGAAATGGGATTTCAAAATTATTTTTTGGAAACGTTCTGAAATATGGTCATTAAGGAAGGAACTCGGTGAGTTCTTAACCGATTATGATGAAATTCGATTTGTAGGATGAAAATGGGATTTTGAAATTTTCTCTAGTCAATGATTATTTTAATAAGATGAGAAAAGCAGCAATTAAAAATAACCATTAAGTGAAGGAAAATTCTATCTAAAAACTCGCCGAGTTCCTTCCTTATTGACCATATTCCAGAACTTTCCCAAAAAATTATTTTAAAATCACATTTTCATCCTACATATAGAATTCCATCATAATCGGTTAAGAACTCGCCGAGTTCCTTCCTAACTGGCCATATTCCAGAATTTTCCCAAAAAATAATTTTTAAATCCCATTCCCATCCTACATATAAAACTTCATCATAATCGGTTAAGAAGTCGCCGAGTTTCTTCCTAATTAGCCATATTCCAGAACTTTCCTAAAAAATCCTTTTAAGTTTAAATCACATGTCGAAATATCCTGTTTTGCAATATCCAGTTTTGTACCGTATCTTGTTTTATACCTTATCTCGTTTTAAAATATCTATTTTTGAATTATCCTGTTTCGTCAAATCCAGTTGTAAAATATCCAGTTTCGACCGGTACCCCATATTTTGATGTATCTATCCTTGTTACATAGTGATTTTTATTTTTAGTTGTGTTTTTTTTTATTTTTTATTAAAATAGCTGGAACCCTCAAGGATTCCGCACTCAATGCCACAACGGGCCCATGGTGCAAGTAGTTGTGTTTGGTTTTGGTTTTCCTTTCTCATTACTATTGTAGAGGTAGACGAACGCGGATGTAATTAACAAAATAGCTTTAGAAAAAAATGTTTTTGCTATTTTTGTATTGGTTAAGAACTATGCAATGCAACTATGATCTACATTTTATTTTTTGTGTTAAATAAATATAAAAAAAACAAAATAACTAAATTCCTGATATTTATTTTTTTGTTTTGACTTTTTTTTTAATTTTACAATTCGTACGTACTACGTACACATTTTTCTTTATATTCCAAACCAAATATTTTAATAAAACTCATATAATTCGCTAGCAATTCATGAATACAATAGCTTGTTAAAAAAAAATTAAATCATAATACCTCCGCATTCGTCTACCGTACAGTAATAATGAATGACAAAAGAAAATTAAAACTGAAAATAAAAATCCCTAATGCAAAATAATGTGCAACAAGGATAGATACATACTTCAAAATATGTTGTTGTTTCGCTTTGTACTGGCATGCAATAACCAGTATACACTAAATATTTTCTATTGTTTCGAATGCCATATTAACATACGAAATTTATCATTCTTATGTTCTTTTTCTATGCCAGTACTATAGATTACATACGGTTTACAGATTAATTTGTCTATAGTGTAAAATATAAAAAAGCCTGTAGAGCAGCTGGGGAAATAATATTCTTCTTTAAAATTCATTTTTATTTATTTTCCAGTATTTTCTAAAATCAGAAAATGGTAGATTATCCAAAGAAGCGTAGAAACTTTGGGATGAACACCTCTTGGAATGAAATTGTATCTCAAGGAGTCAATGAACCAATGCCACGACTATTACGTGAAGTGTTGATATTCTTTGTGTCCTTGTTATACCGTCAAATGTACTCGAACTATATGTAAAATATTAAAAGAATCTTTATGAGGATTTTGCAATGAAACACTATGGTCACAAAGATGACTAATAATTCTTAATTAAATACCAAATGTGGCCTTTACAACAGTTCGGGAGTATCCTTACTCGCTTAAACACCAAATTGAATTACTGAAAAGTTTTGTCTGGAAGTGCAGTAAAGAAGATATTTTTCCAGTTTCCACCAAATACCATAATCTACACAAATGGGCATCGGAAAACCTATATGCTAAAACACTAGTCTCTTTTCAAGCTTGTGTAATTGGTGATAAGCTGAATCTCTGGTGGCTATCATTGAGCAGGTATTGAAAGTAAAATGCTAACGCTAAAAGACTTATATCAGTGGAAAAACAAGACTTATATTACTTTTATTATTTTATGTTAAAATAATAAATCGTTAAAATTAATATATAATCATATATTTCGATTGTGTAATCATTTTCACTCCGGTGCTCAGTATTTTTATTTTATAATATTTTCTGGTTAAAGCTGCTCCATTTTCTTAGATTAAAACTGTCTTTTCCTAATTGTTGATTATTTGTACTATTTTGCTTAGTTGTGTCTATTCCTGAAATTATATCTTCCTCATAAAAATCTTCAATAACCACTCATTTTGCTGCTGGGTATTTGTCGTCATCTTGTGGAACTCATTAGCGATCTTGTGGATGTATTTTTATTTGCCTTGATGGGAGCTTTAAACACGTCTTATGCTTCCTGTACCATAAATCGTAATTATAACTCTGTAAGGGGTTTCTGTATAGTTCAACCAGTATGAAGTAAGTCATTCAAAAATATTCCATTTGAACTTTTCGCTAAAGTGTCAAAGCCTACTTACAATTTGGTTGTTGAGCTATAGTCTTTTACTACTGCCACGTTAGACATCGTTTTACCTGCATGATCTAGTTGGCTTATTTCATATATTTGTCAGAATTCATTTTCTAGTTTCTTCGATAAAAGTAAAATTAGAAATTAATTTCATGATTCGATGTTTACTCCAAGGCTTCTAAATAATAGACTCGCCTATTTTAAAGGGTATAAGATATTGTCTGCGCGATAGTATCAGTGTCTGTGGCGGTTCCTTGTTAAAGCGTTGGAATATTTCATCTTTAAGTTTTTTGTAGGTTGATGTAGGTTCAAACTACTCAATGGTTTTTCAATAAATGTCATTACAAATTCTGCGTTCATTACAGAAGCTATTATTAATAAAGGGTTATTGTTCCCAAAATATCCAAAAGAGGTAACGAAATTGGTACATAATTTGTTTGATCGAATAAAACAAAAGATGGTCGAAGAAATAAATGTATAGACATAATAAATAGTAAAAAGTTTAGCTTAACACTTAACGAGTGTACAAGCGTCAGAAATAAGCGATTTTTCAATATAAATCTACATGACGGGAAAGATGAACATCGAAATTTAGGTTTGGTCCCGATTAAGGGATCTTGTTATTCAATAACTACATTAGCCATTGTCAAGGATCATTTGAAAGAATTTGGGGTTAATTTTGAGTGTAATGTAATAGCAACAACAAACGATGATTCAGCAGTTATGGTTAAGTTTAGTAGAATTTCTCCCACTGAACTTCAGCTTTGCTTTAACTATGCCATTCATTTAGCAGTCATTGACGTTTTATACAAAAAAAAGAAAATTCAGAAACTGAACAACAACAAAGTGAATGTGATAGTAATATTGACGAAGATTGAGATGCTATTGACGAGGATCTTGAGAATTTGAATTTAAGCTTAGTCGAGTACGAGAAAAATAATTTAGAACCATCAATTTATATACACAAAAATTAGTGAATTTTTTTCGAAAATCGCCAGTTTGTGACAGTATTTTACAAAAATAAGTACTGGAGCAAGAAGGAAAAGAATTGAATTTAATTTTAGATTGTAAAACGAGATGGAATTCATTTCAGCCAATGATCACTAGAATTTTATTGTTTAATGGCTGTATTAAACAAGCTTTATCTGATTAAGATGCTTTATATCTTTGGTACGAAGAACACACAACTATTTTACAAGAATTTTAGGAAATTATCAAGCCAATTATGGTGACAGTAAAAGCCTTAAGTAACAAAAATTCCAATATTATATCTGAAGAAGCAGCTATTCTATTTATATTTAATGTTCTTTTTGACCTTCAATCAGAAATAAGCCGTGATATGCTAAGACAACTAAAGAAACGTTTGGGTGATAGGCGAAATAAAAACTTAATTTCTTTAGCAAAATATCTTCAAAATCCAGCTTTCGTCAAAAGACCAAATAAGCAGTACAATTTTTTCAACTTCCTACCCCAAATTTCAAAAAAACATTTGCAGAAAGAATATTTCCGAATAAATTTCAGGATGAGCAAAGGAGCAGGAAATTAATAACAGCAGCTAAATAAAGTAATTGCGGAATCAACAAAAGAAGCTGAACCGGTCAAAAACTTTTCTTATTTTTACCGAAAACCGGTTTTTATCGATATTTTCAGATTTTAAATACCGAAAACCGCGGTTTGAGTAAAAACCCGGTAAATCATAAACCTTAATTGCACTCGAATTATGCAATTTTTCCAGTAACCATCTTTTACTGTTCAAGTAGTTAATTCAATAAGGCCGGTTCTTTCGGGACTGATGGAAGCTGCCTTTTATGTAGCTTGGTTTTAAATGGATTAGGTTGTTACGTAACTAGTTGTTGTTTGGCTTTGAACATTTACTTATTTTATTTTTTCATTTTATGATTGGCGCTGGTCATTTTTAGTTTCAAAAGACGACCATATGTTTATTTTAGAACGCTTACCGTGGCTCGGACCCAGTCCACTAATTCTAAGTAGATCAATAAAGAAAACAGCGAAAGTGAAATTTTTGAATATTTTATAGCTTCTGTTTTATCAGGGGTCATCCAAATTTCGTGCTAGTGTAGTTATTGTGACAGTAGTGAAATCGGCAACCGATATTTCTAGATCCATATTGTTGCGTGAGAATATCATTCTGTCACTGTATTTGTGTAATTTTATCACAATATAAAATATTCTCGTTTTAATTTTAATAAAACGAAATAAGGAACCTTGTTTTAATAAAAACCAGGAACTTCCGGACTGGCAAAGAAGATTAAAGAACATGAGACGATCGTCACTAAGTCTGATAAAGGCAACGCGACGGTAATCATGGATGCTGAGTTATACAACGGCCAAGTGTTGGACTATATTAAGAATAATGACATAATTAGACCTAATTGTGACCCAACTGATAAATTTTGCAGTAATATCAACAAATGCATAAATAAATGTACAGTTTTTCTTAGTAAACAAGAAAATGATCAAACCGTCGGCGCCAAAAATCAAAGGACTTCCTAAGGTTCATAAATCAGATATGCCTATTAGACCGGTGATAAACTTCACATCCGCTCCCACAGGGAGAAACGGAATGTGCGGAGGAAATTAGAAATCTCTTAAAGGTGATTACTAAACAGAATTACTTCGAACATCAAGACATATTCTATGAACAGCTAGAAGGACTACCCATGGGAAGCCCTTTATCGGGAACTTTAGCCAATATTTTCTTAAATCACTAGAGAATTCGAAAATATTGAGTGAGAGTAAGCCTTATAGGAACTGTGTGGTATACTGGCATAGATATGTAGATGATGTACTTATACTGTTTAGAGGAACCAATCGGCAATTGAAACAATTGCACGACTATCTTAACAATATACATGACAACATTAAGTTCACTGTAGAACTGAAGAAAACAAGTGTATTAAATTCCTGGATCTAACGATTTGGAATGAAAATTATGAACACAAGTTTGAAATCTTCAGAAAACCAACACAAACGCACCACACAATCCATAACGACTCACACTATCCACAACAACATAAGATTGTGGCATACCTGCACATGATCAATAGACTGAATACGATACCAATGGACCAAGAAGACTATACAGAGGAACTGAATACTATTAAACAGATTGCTAGGGCCAACGGGTTTCAACCGGCAAGGATGGACTTATTGAACAGAAAACACAATAGCAAGAAACTTAACGAACATTATACTTCCCTGATAGCGAAAGACGACAAAGACAACAAATACATTATATTTGACTACGACAGAAATACAGCGCACATCATCAGGAAAGTACTGGAAAATCATGGTATACAGGCAGCATTTAAAACTAGCAACAAAATAGGGCAAAGACTAAACCCACCAAGACCGTCTTCTCAAGACACGGGAGACTCAAACTACGCTTAACACATGACTGACAATAACCAATGTTACATAAATGTAAAAAAGGTAGCATGATGACAAAACTAGAAGATTAAGAAATTTACAAAAACAGACATAACAAGGACATAATAAACGTTCAGGTACAGACTAAAATCAACCAACTGTTTAAAAAATTAATGATAAAGAATTAATATAAAAAATTTTATTATTTTGTTTTTATTAAAACAAGGTTCCTTATTTCGTTTTATTAAAATTAAAAAGAGAGTATATTCTAGATGCACTGTAATTAATCACATCCACCACTATACGATGACTTATTTTACATTGGGTACCGTTCTCATCATCAAGGTGATTGCCGTAACTCTCTGGAAAAGAAATCAAAAAGGTCATCGGCTAGTAATACTATAGAGAAATACTATAATCCACGATTTTCATTACCGCTCATCTGCAGCATGTTCAGCTGAATAATTAGGGTCAATTATAGGTCAACCTATATAAGCCAATTCCTGGGAAATGCTGACCCATTATTTATAATTTACTGCATTATATGATAATATTATGTCCATAATCGTTTAACATGCTAGTGTATGTAGGAAATTTGTCAGCATCCTTCTTTACTCCGTGATGCGACAAAGAGTAGTCATCGGTTTCAGTATATGGTCCAATATTTTCCTAAAGGGATTTATCATATAGTCGTTTAAATGACTCATAATGTTAGAAACTTTTTTCCAGTTTAAGTAATTGTTTTATAGCCATCGTCTTTAATTTTCTTAAACTTTGGTAATTATTTTTTGAAAGGCAAACTAACAAAAAATGTGCCATTTAAATTGCTCTTCGAACTGTTTTTCGGAAGTTTTCAATACAGATTTTTGTAATCACATGTTCTCTTTATTATTGGAAATGATATCGGCGATTTCTTCGATCTTCAAACACTTTCTTAGGGTCAGGTCCTCGTCTAGATGTAGCTTTATTGGAACATTTTTACCAATTTCACTTTAAATCAGCGTTTCAGCTACCACTAGTCTTCACTTTGTATTATGAATAACTAGTGGTATGTTTGGGATATAGCTTTTGACATTGCTGATCAAGTTAAAAAAACCAATCACTCTCAAAATAATTGTATGATCAACATTCTTTCTGATGCTTCCTTTAGGCCATCGTGAAATCTTGATTTAAATTTTAAAACTAGTACGCTCTTTGATATTCTTGAGGTCCCATCGACACTGTATATGCATTTTCTTAAATTTATCTTTTTGAGTCATAGTGGGTGAAAACAATCTTTGAAGACAAAAGACGTTTGCGCTCCAGAAAAGGTTTCTAAATTCAAGCTAACATGATGCTTCCGTTATGTTACAAATTATAAATTTGATTTGATTTGAACCATAAGTGTGCCACTCAAACAGTTGTAACATTTAGACTGTTTCTTCAGAAATTCTCTGTAATATTTCGAAGCCGCGAAACTCATCACATTCAAATAATGTGTAGCCTTTACCACAGAATGCACGAATTTTGAATTTTGCAAATTTGGTTACATGGAGCTCGTTTTTCGACCATTTTACACTTTTCATTAATTCGCTGACTTAAAATTGCAAAAAGTTTGTCGATTGTTGAATATTTAATGTTCTAAATTTCCCTATTGGTCTGGTTTCGGTATCCATAAATCAGACAAGAATTACAAGCATTCAATGTTAAAAACTGATAGTATGCACTAACACAGATAAATGTGATTACCCCCTAACACAAGGGTTCAAATACTAGTTCTAACGTTCTAACGTTGCCCTTCGCTATAGATTTCATATCCAGAGAGTTTCAGATATTCAATCATTCTAATTGGAAAACCTGATACATATACACATCCACTCTATACGTGCAAATATAGACAATATGTACACATTGAAAAATTCAATAATGAGAAAAATAATTCAATTCAATTCGATTATGAGCTTTTCCATACAAAATTACATTCGTACATACAAATACGAGCTTTAGTTATTTAAAAATTTTATATAATATTTTCAATGTTCTATTTAAATGAACCATCCTCCATCGCCACTTTATATAATTTTTGAAGTTCGGTACGACTATTGAACCATTTTTTTTTTGCTATCTCTATATTTATGGCTGGCGGAGCAAAAGTATATGTCTGCAAGGATAAAAATAAAGATTTATTTTAATTCGAAACCATATAACACCGGTCTTGTCTTTCTAAAGTTTTTATTCTCGTATATATATACACAACATATTATGTGCATGGCGAGAGCATACTTGTCGAGTTATTAAAACGATTTTTTTGCTTATTAATGTATTCAAAGGTAATAAAAAAAAACGTATCCTACGATCACAACGATGATGAAGACGACTGAATTTATGTTTACCTTCCATATCATTTAACATCAGTTATACACATCGCTATGATTCATATCATCAACATCAACATCATCATTCACGGTATACAAACATAGAGCATAATTTTAATTTTAAATATGATAAAAAAAAAAAAATCCAAAAACATATAAAAGAAATAATAATTAGCTATGCGCTACATTATTCCTTTTATGTTTCGTTGTATACAGGTTCTATGCGCTATTCTTTGAAAGTACATAAGAAAAATGTTAAAATGAAATTTTTTAAAGTTGCAACGAAAGCACAAAATAAATGGTTTTTGTTATCCTTTAAAATGATAAAGTTCAACTAGAAGAAATTTTTTTTCTATATTCGCACATATACATAAATACACCTTAAAGTTAAGAATACATAAGATGAAATCATAATATGTACCATGATTCAACTTTTTGTTAAAGTGTTAAAAGTTTTTTTAAATTTTGTCGTGCTTTTATTTTTATAACTCTTTTTGTTGTTATCGCTCTCTTTTTCTCACCACTTTTTTTGTTTAGAGTAACCGGAAAAAAACGAAAATGACTTTGAGAGCATTTAATTTGATTTATTGAGAGTTATGTTGGTACTTAGGGTGAAAAATATTTATGTTTGTCTTTTTTATGGTACAGGTTACAATTTGTCTTTGAAGATTGGTCTAGATTACAATGTAGAACAAAAAAATTCAATTTGCAACAATATGTTGATATTTTATGATTATTTTATTATTTTGCTATTAATTTACGCTTTACAGACATCAGCCAGCAAAAAACCAACTTACGAGGCAAAATTCATTTATAAAAGAGATCCTATAAATTCCACCAAAGTTTTTTTTGAAATGTGTAAAAATCATTTTTTTTTCTGCGAGTATCTACGCTATTCTTTTGTTTTTCTATAAATCATATTTGCTCAATTTTTGGTAATAATAATACTATTTCATAGACCCTGTGTGGGGTTTGCCAGTTCTCCCATCAGGTGCCTCCCTAGGTAGCGAATAGAGGAAGCTTGCCGGATAAGGCAGGTACCTGGGAAATCAAGTACTCGAGGCAGACTAAAAACTAGCACACCCAAGCTAAGATGGCTATGAGAATGCTCAGTTGTTAGTATATGAACTTCGAATTTGGTGACATTCGGTTTAAACCCTATGATAATGCAGATTTCTGTCATGGGTGACCGTTACTTCTCGTACGATAATGTTGAGATCACCAACTCCAAAGATTCCAAATGTAACTAGTGGTACACTTCAATTAAAGACAGCTGCAGACGTCGTTGGGACTGCGTCCCAAGTAACTATTGTTAACTCCCAATCTGAAGAAGTAATCAAAATTCTAGACGAGTTTAGTCCTTACAACAAAGAACTAAATAAAGCTACTCAATGGATGCAGCACCAAATACTACTAAAAAGAAAATCAAAAAGGGCTTTCAAAAAACCAAAAAAAAAACCAAGAAATGAATTCTTCCAATAAAATAGAAGCTGAGTCGTCTCCACAAATGAGCACCAGAGTGAACACATCGGGAGTAAAGGTAAACCAAATACCAACTATCAGCAAGACCAAGAAAGAAAAACCACCACCACCAATCAATGTCACAAATGTCGATAAATTTAGCGTTATCCAAGCGTTATCCAGACCCATTAGAGTAGTTGCTAGAGGGGTCTATATCAAACATACACACCAGATGAGATAATTAAATACCACAAAAGAAAAATTGTAACGGTAAAGATGCAGTTAATATGTTTAAAACTGAAAGAAAGCTGGTAACGGATGGAGTACTGTTCAAAATAAATGTACCACTATTCATTCTGACCTTTGCAAACTTTGAGAAAATTGGGAAGATATTCAATATTAGAAACATCTTGGGAATGGTTGTCCGAATGGAGCCATTAAAAAAGGCGATAGGTATCATACCTCAATGCAGAAAGAGTCAGGAATACAACAACATTGAATGAGAAGTAAAATATATGGGAAAGCATGATACAACAAATTGCGTGATAAATAGAAACACACCAGCAAAAAGTGCAAACTGTAAAGGAATCCACCCTACTAGGTATAGAGGGTGTGAAGTAGCCAAAATACTGAAAAATTGAATACATGCAAAATAGGGCAAACAAAAATCAGCCCACGAGAGCAACAAAAGAATGGGAAATCACGACAAAAACTCTTACTACGTTCCAAAGTGCAAAAGTGACAGAGGAATTCTCTGCGCTTTCAGATCAAAATGTTGAAATTCAACAAACTCTAACAACATGCAAAATACCCTAAATAGTATTGTCAATCGCCTTTCTAAAATAGAAGAAAATATAAATTTTCTAAACAGAAGACAGACTAACTTGCCTTGAACAGTAGGACATCAAGAAGAAATTGAACAGATTTGTAGCAATAAAATTGTTTCTGATCCTTCATTAAACAACAAAAAATTAACAAAATACTAAGAATTCTAACCTGGAATGCTAAAGGACTTCTACAGCCTCTTCCAAAGCTAGAAATCTGTTTAAATACTGGTAAAATTGGTATATGCTCAATAGCAGAGATCCATTTCACTAGAAAGTCTTATGCAAAAATAAAAGATTCCTCTTATTTCCATTATATACCTACAGCAAAAAGAGCTGGGATTGGAGCAACTGTCTTCATCAGAAAACATCAAATCCATACTTACCGGAGATCTTGTTCTTGATATTTCATTATTACCGATAAATCTGAATCTTCCATTTGCTCTTTTCTAATTATCTAATAATTCCGTTCTTCCGGTGATAAAACGTTCATAAGTATAACGTCGATAACGTTTACGTGGTCTTCCAATCGGCTGAAATGCTTGCAATCTATTCGGTTAGGTCTTCTTTATAAATAAGGCATCGGCCTTCCTGGGTGCAGTTTTCTTGTGATGTTCAATCTTAAAATCGTAGGTTTGCAGTCACTCAAACCAACGAATTACTGGTCCTGGCATGATCTTTTTCTAAATCACATGGTTGATCTTAGAGATATTTATGAAAATGTTTCGCTCCGGATTCGACATTACTTTGGAATAGTACGTAATCACTCGCTCTTGTCCATCGATCTCTTAGAAACTCTTTAGTCTTTATACGGTTGTGCTACTTCTTTTCCAATGATAATTTCTCTAACTTTTTTCTCTTTATCGCTTGTTTCTAAAGCCCACAGCCTTTGTGAACCAGAACATATTTGTAAAATAAATAAATTCTTAGTTTGTCTAGTTTTAAAGCATTGGATCAGAATTTTCATATAACTAAATGTAGAACTTACAAATTTCCTAAATTTTCTAATAGGTTCCACTACAAAGATAATCATAATCAGATAATATACCGCCAAACTCCTAATTTAAAACACATTTTTTATTATTTATAAATAGCTTAGAATTTGCTTTTAAAACATAAAATTATTTAGTTCCACAAACGATTCATTTAAGTTTAAAACCACTCAAAAACTGCTACTAAAAGAGTTTTTCAATTGGAAAGTTTTCGTAATAGGTTTCACACAACCATTAGATATATTTAATTAAAATAAACACGTATAAGTACAAGTATAAATACACGTATAAGTACATGTATACAAATGTGGAACATAAAATTAATTTTTAAACTTTGCATCTGATATTAAAATTCCATTTTTATAAATATGTCCCACACTAATAAGTTTTAGAAATGACAAATAAAACAATATTTTATAATTTTACACAAACTGTGTTGACATTCTTGTTTATAAAAAATGTATCAGATTCCACATGATTGAATTTTGGAACCTAAAATCATTATTGAATTTAATTTCTATACAAAAACTTCAAATTTAACATTAATTTCAAAAATTATTTTATGCTTATCAAAAACGGTAATATAATCCACACAAAGTCAGGAAGACAGTCATAACGTGTAACCATTTCTCATGTTACATAAAACCATTTCTCATATTACATAAATTTTTTGAAATAATTATATTTCAAAAATAAATTAACTTCTACAATTCAATTCAAATTTAATATATTAATATTAATATATTAAATATATTAATATATTTAATATATTAATATTAAAGCTAGCAAACGCTAGCTTTAATATTAATATATTTGCATTGCGTTAATAATTCAGGATGCGTTTTTTAAAGTTAATGTTATATTAATGTTATATGTCCTACAAATTGTTACTGGAATTAAAAAAAGTTTTTCAACTACTTTAGTGAGGTATTTATTTTTTAAATTACTTTATGTGAAGGGCCAAATCATGTGACTTACTTTGTAAGTCACATGATTTCCACACAGCGTATAAAGAGTTATAGTAAATTAAATATAAAATTAAACTTGATTTTACCATATCCTGTATTTTTGCTACAAGCTGAAACGGTAAAATAAAATAAATGAGCGCCACGTTTATCTAATTTTTTAAATATTTACTAAATTAAATTAGTTACTTATTTCTTGTTTTATTAATAGGTTCCACTAAAAAGTACCATAATAAGATTACTTAGAGTGTATTCGAAATGTAATAAGTGTTTGTGGAACCTAATTTGCGAAGGGGCTTATTCAAATAAGCCCCTTCGCAAATTAATTTATTTGATAACTTTGACTTCCAAAAAAATTAAAACAAATTTTTAATATGAAAAAATATAGTTTTTTTAATTATTGTGTAACTTTTTAAAGAATTAAATTAAAGTATGGCAATAAGTCTTAAATAGTTATCGTTTTGAATTAAGCTATAGTCTAATACAATCTAATACTTAAGTCTTTAATAACATTCTTTTAATTTTCTTGGAAGGTAATAGTGAAAAAAATCAAATTATAAATTAAGTTCCACAAATTATTTATTGAAGTTTTTAATAATTTGTATAATACTGCAATTGTATTTGAAATGACTCACACCAATTATATGTTTATAAAACAAACTTATAACGAGGGCGAATTTTGTCGTTACAAAGTAATTGGATCCATCGTACAACACCTCATACTACAGACATCGCTGTGAAGTATTTCACTACAACTACTTGCACGTCCATCAATCAATTGAAATGACACAATCATCACATGAAAAAGATTCTTCATCCAAATAACAAATTTTCATTGACTTCAGGAAAAATTTGGCCTACTTGATATTTTGCCAAATTTTCACAGATTCCCGTTTTATTGCTGCGTATAAACCATCTTAAAAATCATTTCGAACCATTTTTGTTATCCACTGCACAGCGACTGAGAAAGAAATCGCTAAAGAGTGTTGGCAGTTTGGACCGACATTTTCACATAAGTCAGTCTGTTATTTGCTAGCTCTAATATTAAAGCAACCAATCTCTATATGTTCACGTTGTTCTTCGGTTTCATCAGATCATCCAAATTGTTTGAAAATTTATCTTTCTTCATTTTTGGGTTGGCTTACATCAGTGAGCGGATACATACAGATGATTGACAGACCCGTTGTAATATAACGGCTAAAGTGACCGTGCTGATATTTCAGGAAAGAGTCATTACTATGATATAAGGCCCCATTTTAACATGTCTGATGTTTTTATCGCTTCGGCTGGTTTTTCACTAAACATAAATAAATTTCTTCGACCATTTATTTAATAAAAGATAATCATGACATCTAAAATGGAAAACTCTTTATAAATTGAGAATTAATTGATTAATTAAATCAACAATCAATCTTCTTAAATTGCATAGAACATATAATACGTATAAAAAAGTAGGAGGAGCTAACATCTACTATAATTAAACTCATCCGTGATCAATACGACTACTGAAAATGTTATTACGAGTGGTAAATGGTATACATAGTAGTATTATTCTACGTAATGCATTTTCCATTATTTATATTGAAAGCTTTTACCTTTTCAACATTTTTTTTCGTATTTATATACCTAACTGTATACCATTCAATTATATATCCATCCCGATTTTTTTTATAAAAATGTTGGTTAGAAATCAATTAATTTATGTATCGAATAGATAATTTAATAACGTACCGATGCCAGTTTGTTCTATTGTTGATATTGTGTGGTTTATGTTATGATACTGCGGTATAAAGGTTAACCTTTGTGCGCTTTTTTAATCCTGTATCTGAAATCGAGACGGAAATTATTTTTTGTGTTTGTTTGTGGAAAAATATCCACAATATTGGTATAGGCACAAAAGTTGGTTTTTTGGAATTGAAAATTACATCCTGGTTTATCGACAAAATTAATTGATGCCATGAATTAAACAAAACTGATTGTTCTAGTAGCTGGAGGCTAGCCTTTTAAAAGTTACTGGACTATTAGTTTCGAATTTGCCGACTTTTTTAATTTGACCTCCAACAGTGAAATTTTATCAAAATGTCGTTCCTTTTACGACACAATTCATGACAGTCAACAAAACGGTTAGAAAAAATAAAGGTTTCAATCAAAAATTGACCTACTATATAAATGATAAAACAACCACAAAACTTTAACTGGCCCACCACGGTCTGCTTTAATTTTTGTAATATAATGGAAACAAAATATTTTTTTGCAATATAAAAAGTTAAAATATCAGATAACATTACCTCAAGATAATTTCCATTTACGAAAAGATAAGATAAAAGAAAGATAATTGTACAATTTTCATTTTTTTCTTGTTAACATAACAAGATCTTTTTATCATTTTGCTAATATTCAATTAATAATAAATTCAATTTTCCCTTCTTTATTTATGTAGGGCATGGAAAAATTAATTCTGACATCATCAATATTCTTTTACAATAACTTTAAAGAACATTTAGAATGTTTAAATTATGTATAAGAGAATTCATGCGGTAAAATGTCTTTGAGGAATATTTTCAAACCAAGCCAAATAATATGTTAAAGCTTACAGAATCCATTATCAAAACGAGCTGTTGTAATAAGAAGTTAAAATTTACCTTTAGCGGACACCACTTGCAAGCGTCCATAAAACATAACCAATGCAGAATAGTTGTTACCATCGATGAGCGACAACGATGATGAACAACCAAGTGATGAAATCATAAAGCTAGGTTCATCGCAATATATCTCAACTCAGCCGCTACTAGCAGCAACAACAGCAACATCAACTGCAGTAGTAACATCAGTTTCTAAATTATCCTTGAGGCCAAAGAAGAGAAATTCCAACGAAGAAAACCATTCGGGTGAGTTTTTCTCTTTAAAAAACACTATCCAAAATTTAAACGACGAAATTAAGTTGCTAAAGGAGCAATTGGCTGACGCTCATAGAAATAATAAGACAAACAACAACAGCAAAGACAACAACAATAACAATAATAACAATAATAATAATATTACTTCCACGATTTTTTTGTAAAATTCGTTTGCTCCTCTAATCCAAGTGATAAAAGAAAACGAAACAATTATTATGCAATGCGACGAACAATCAAATAACGACGATGAAAATTATTCCGGGACCACTTTCGAAATCGTAAAAAACAAAATCAAGACTAAAAATACAACGACTAAAATTGCCCACTATAATAGCAGCACCAGCAATAATAATAATATAAATATTGATAATAGTCAAACCACCAATAATAGTAATAATATGGCGAAAAAGAATTTCACTATTAACGCCACGAATAATAACAATAACAAAAATAATAATAATAATCTTAATAACAACATTAACCATAATAAACAATCATCTTCGGGGGCACCTCTTAACACAAATAATTCGGCGACGACGGCGATTATGACCGACAAACCTAAAGGCCAACGGCGACCACCGCCTATTCATATTTTTGGCCAAGATATTAAAAACACGGTGGCTCTCGCCAAAGGCATCAATATACAAAATTTTGAAATAAAACGAATGAATTCAAACAAGCATACAGTGACTACCGACTCACTGGACAATTATAACGCACTTAAAATAATTTTTGACGAGGTAAACACTCAGTTTTATACATATACCCCCAAAGAAATGAAACCAAAAACATTGGTATTACGAGGACTTACTGAAACGGAGGACCCTAACGAACTTAAAACTGACATTGAAAATGAACACGAACAAATAGAAGTTACAAAAATAATACAGATGAGATCCAGACGGACGGACCAACTAAAAAAGTTGCTGCCCCTTTATATTGTTCAGTTCAAGCCAAGCACTCCTCTAAACTTAGTATATAATATACGACATTTAAATTATCAAAAAATCGAATGGCAGATGCTAAACAAGTCAGACGATATCATGCAATGTCGAAATTGCCAAAGATACGGTCATACAGCTTCAAACTGCAGCTTAACATTCCGCTGTGTAAAATGCTCGAATACCCATGAACCTGGTGAGTGTCAAGTAACTAATGAAGTAACTAAAGATAATATTTTTTGCATTAATTGCAAGAAATCTGGTCATCCGGCGTCTTACAAAGGTTGTCCGGTATACCAATCGATGATCGTACGTCTTAAAAAAAGGATCGAGGACCGAAAAAGAGCTCAAATGCCTACGAAGGCTGTACCAAATGTCTTCAGCTCGGTTAAGGTAACGAAAGAAAATGACACTTTTGCAGAGATGATGAGAGGAAGACCTGCCGCAACAACTGCAACCGCACCTGCACCACAACCACAAATGCAACCGAACAACGACAATATTATTATCAAAAATCTAACTTCAAGAATGGACAAAATGACTAAAATCATTGAACAACAGGGCGAACAAATAGCGCAATTAATAGAAATCTTTTCGCAATTATAAATATGCTAAATTTGACCGACACATCACAACGACGACATCAGAATTCTACTTCGTCTAAATTCAAAATCATTTCAATAAATGTAAACTCAATTGTGAGCATTCAACGAAGATTAAATCTATTGGAATTTCTTAAGTTACACAAACCGGAATGCCTCTTGATTAACGAGACTAAATTAAATGATCGTGATAAGATAGAATTCAAAAATTATCATGTGATTAGAAGTGACCGCATCAATGCGAAACAGGGAGGAGGTACAGCAATTTTGATTAAAAATGATATTAAATACAAAACTATTGACCCTCAATTGGTGAGCAATAGAGAGGGTATCGAGATTGCCATCATACGTTTAAATTTCAAATTTTTGGCAAACAAAATTTTCTTAATTTCTATATATTGTACGGGTAATGCCTCGCATATCACAGACGAAAACTTTATAAATGAATGGAATCACATATTTCAAAAATTAAATCTTAGCACTCCGGAAAACTTTTATATAATCGCGGGTGATTTGAATGCACGACACACGAACTGGGGGAATACAGGCAACAATGCTCGAGGTAATAGACTCAATCGATGGATGGACGAACATGCCTTGGAATACAGAGCAAAATTGATACACAGCGACAAACCGACGATGATACGTTCCGGCAACTATATCGATCTGGCTTTAGTAGATGTTCGCATTAAACTTTTTCAAAATTCAAATCAAGAAATTCCAACTTTATACTTTGACAGCGACCATCGGGCAATAGAAATTGGGGTTCGAGAAGTGGGCGACATCGAACATGGCACCAACAAAATTGACGATGATAACGAGGACGGCGAACAATCAACAAGATATAACTTTATTGGTATGGATTGGGAGGAATGGCAGCAAAAATTGGACAAAGCCCACAGGACAGCGGTGGCACAACAACAGCGACAATTTTCGAACAACATCAACGACGTCGACACAATTCAAAATTTGATTCCATCGGACCGTAACCTTTCGGACGAAGAATGTAACGTGTATATCTCGCTTCTTACAAAATTAATTTTGGACAATATAAAACAAAATTCGCCGAAAAAACGTCGGTTCAATAATATGGTTTGCTACTCGAACCATATTATCGAAAAACTATATCGGCACAAATCTTTTCTGATCACAAAAATCAAATCGTTAAAGCGTAATTTAGGCAACTATAATCGAAATTCAAATTCGGGCAATCATCATCAACAACAACAACTTTTGAACAACAAAATTTCGGAATGGAAGGTCGAAATTAAACGTACCGTGCAACTGATCAAACAAAATGTTAAGCTGCAAATTGAAAAATATTGGACGAAGATCATGCAAGGAATTCGACCGGGCCCCAAAATGTGGTCCGAGATTAAAAAAATTTCCAAAAATAATCGGCAAAGTTCAAATAAAATAAACTCTCTTGAAATTAACGCGGCGGACATAAACCGTTACAACCATTTGGACATCGATTGGAGCAAAATTCATAAAAATAATACTCTGGATAAATATCAAATTTTCGACGAAATTATCAATTTAAACATTCTTGGCCATCATATACAGGAACATACTGCACAAAATTCTAATCTTACCACCTCGATGCAACATCAAGAGCAGGAACGTGATGTTCAAAACCTAATCTCGCCTATTATTAATCAACATAAACGTGATAAAGTCGACCACACCACTAAAACTCAATTTTCGACCTCAAATCGTGCGTTTGCACCTCAGCAACCACGAGATGATCAAAATTACTTCATCACTTTGGATCAATTGACGAGTATCTTAAATTTGGCAAATAATAAAAAATCTTTTGGACCTGACCTTCTTCCAAATTGTATATTCAAACATCTGCCCAATTCAATAATAACCAAAATTTGTACATTGTTCAACAACCTATTGAACAATAAAACCTTTCCTGAGTCGTGGAAAATTGCTCGAGTTTTTCCAATATTGAAAAAAGATAAATTGCCATCGGATCCGGAGAGCTATCGGCCCATTAGTCTCTTATCCAACTTTGGAAAACTTTTCGAAATTATACTCTATGAAAAAATTAATGACCATGTTGCTGCAAAAAAATTAATGCCGGATAATCAATTTGGATTCCGCCAGGGACACAATACTGTACATGCAATCACCAAAGTTGTCTCGGACGTTACACACAACTTAAAATTTAATCAACCTACCGGTGCTGTACTCATAGATATCAAAAAAGCTTTTGAATCCATTTGGCTCGACGGACTTCTATCAAAATTAATTAATATGCACTTTTCGACCGACCTCATCGGAATGCTGTATGAACTCTTGTATGAACGAAATTGGCGTAAACTGTTGATAAAAATTCAAAATCAACCTGTCAAATTACGTGATCAAATAAAATACCTGGGCGTCAACATTGACCAAATGTGTTATATGGCACATCATACAAAGATTCAACTAGAGAAAGCGAGACGTGCATTTATGGGGGCGCGCAAACTTTTTTACAACAAGCATTTGGACAAACGTGTAAAACTGATAGCGTACAAATCACTGATTAGACCAATACTGACGTACGGTTGCCAGGTATGGTTTAATCAAGTTCCTCGATACATAGAAAAATACCGAATTTTTGAACGGAAATGTTTACGTCATTGTAACGGACTTTACAGAAAAGCCGAGACGGACTTTACCCACTACATATCGAACAGAATACAATACGAGAAATTTGACCCGGACCGTATTGACTTACACATTTTGAAATTGACGCGCAATCACATACGACGCGCATGCCTAAATACAGAAAATTCACTGATTTACGGACCGTACCATGTCGACGATCAAATGGCAAAACTATACGCGACGAACGAGACGGTGCCAGGACCGAATTTATTCGTTTATTTAGACAGGTTGGGCTACATCCAAAATCGGGAGGCGATACCGCTGATATACCATGTGGCAAGGCGGCCAAACGAGAAGTTGTTTGATGCAACCAAATTCACAAATCCGGATGAACATTTACGTTTTGATACCACCTTCAAAATTGACGAGGACGAGTATGCTAAAAGATGTGAGGCATATTGGTGGCTGACCGATATGATCGGAGACAACAACAACGATGACGATGATGATGACCAGCAGCAGCAGCAACAACAATAACATTTGTATTTTTACATTGATAAAATTTCCTTTTTTGATATACACCCTTTGCATTGTATAATTATTTTACTTTTTTAGATAAGCAATTTTAAAATCAAGCTTTTGCGTAGACTTTCATAATATTTTGTTTTGCTATAACATTTATGTTAATTTTAAAATGTATGTCTGTGGGTGTGTATGGTTTCTGTATATAGGTGTGTGTGAATGTTTCTCTCTCTTTTTATTTTATTTTTAAGCTCTACATTTGAGTTGATAATCGTCATAAATTTTATAGCATTTTTTTTATGACATTTTAGTTTTTCATTTTTTTGATATTGAATTTTAAAAACCAAATTTATAAAATTGTTATATTCAAATTCATTTAATGATATTTTTACAAAAACCCTTTTATATGTTTTTATCGAAGTAATGAGCCTGAGATTCCGTCTCTTGTAGGAACAGGGGCTCAAATAATTTATTTTATATAATTTTAGTTTATGGATGGCATTTTAGTTAATTTCCTACATCCTTATTAAAAAATGTATCGAAGTAGTTAGTCTATATTTTATTATAAAAAAAAAATGTTAACTCAATAAAGGAAATTTTGTTAAAAAAAAAAAAAAAAAAAAAAATGCAGAATAGTTGTAGAACTACACAATTTTATTAAACTGCTCTGCATTCTGTTTTTAATATTCTATCATCTCTAATCTGCAACTCCAGTGTACCACTATTAAACTGTAATCTGCAAAAAAATTTCCTAAAACAAAATCTTTCAATGGGTTAATTTTTTCAAGCTGTATGCTGTAGTAAATTTGATTAGTTTGTGCCTGAATTTTACAATTAATTTATTTATTTCATCATCAAAAATATGAAAATATAAAAGTTATAATATAAATTATATTTAATAAAATGAATTAAATATTACAAATCAATTGAAATAACCGTTTATGCTCAATACGTCATAAAGTTGCTGAAAATCCAATTTATATACACTTTATTTGACACAAAATTTAAAATCAATATAAATTACATTTGAAAAATATTGATTAAACATTACAAATCAATTGAATCAACCGTTTATGCCCATACGTCATATAATTGCTGAAAATTTAATTTATGTACACTTTATTTGACACAAAATTTAAAATAAATACAAATTAGATTTTAAAAAATTGATTAAACATTAAAAATCAATCGAATTAACCGTTTTATGATCAATACATCATATAATCGCCAAAAACGTAATTTATGTACACTTTATTTGACACAAAACTTTAAAATTAATATAAATTAGATTTAAAAAAAAATTGATTAAATATAATAAATCAATTGAATCAACCGTTATATAACCAATCTGCCCCAAACACGGAGACCAATGATAATTAAAATAAAAAATATTTCAAGACTCCTTCACTTTCAAGGTTATCTCTTCTAATCTCTTGAAGATCATTGAAAATTCAAAAAATATTTATCTAAATCATGTTAAAATAATAAATCGTTAAAATTTAACTGATACAAAATATGGTAAAGTAAACGAAAACCATAAAAAAAGTAATTGAAAAAGCAATGAAAACTTTATCGTATTCGAGGCATCTTCGATTCGTTTCGAATTTTTGGGGGGTGGTTGGGAAGAACCAAATGAAAACAACAAGCAAATTGCAAAAAAAAAATATATCGGTTAAAAACGAACTGACTGAATATATTAAAGATATTCTAATTCATCTTAAATTTATGAATTCGTTTTAATTTTTTTTTTCGTAATTTAATTAGCAATTTTAATTTTTATTTCATTCAATTTATTATTATTTTATTATCTTTTATTTTAAAAATATTTGGGAAATTTATTTTTTTGAAAACTACTTTATACAAAATACACATTGGAATTGGGATTTTCACCCAAGGCATACGAAATCATAAGAACGATGGAAAAACATTTTTTTTTACTTCACATTTTATTCGGTTTTGGTATGATGCCTTCTCCCTGCACGTCTGTATATGTTAGATAGTATATATATATAAGTTTCAGTGCTTACGCACGCGGTAATTATTTTTTTCGTTTTAATTTTAATTTATTTGATTAATTTTTAAAGATGTTGTACATATATAGCGATAAGATTTATCGATATTATTATACTTTGGGGAGATATATATATATAGATAATTTTGGGGGTAGACGATAGAAAATTCGTCGAAAATAATTTTTTTAGTAATTTGCCCGAAGCTGTAATTAATTCTGTATTTCCTATCTTTATCATTAAATTCGATCAACATACGCAAAAATGTGTTTGGGGTTTATGTTGATACTGAGTTTGATAACTGAGTTAAAATTAAACGCAGCATGTTTACAGCTTTTGGATTGGAAGGGACCAGGTCAAATCCCATTGCCGCTTTAATCCTCAGGTGTCATGCATCAGTTAAGTTAGGGCGCTTAATGACTCGCAAATATACAACGTTACTTCGTTTGTAGGCATTTTTTTTAACATGTTCCTTTTTGGTATAGGTACTTGCAATTGATAGCCCACTTTGGTGACCCTACAATTATTTTAAAATCTTCTATAATATATTTCAACCGAACCGTGTTGTAACAAGTAAAACTTTAAAATTTTATTTTATTATTATTTAATAAATAATAAACATTATTATAATGTATAGTAAAAACAAAAACAAAACAAAAACAAAACAACAACAATTTATTTACAAAAATGAGATATACGAGCACAAAAGCTTAAAATTCCATTTACATTTAATAAAGTTTTGTTTCAATTTTATTTATTTATATTATTGTATAATTAAATAAAAGTTTTGTTATTTGTTATTGTTTGTGTATTTTTGTGTAATTTTGTTGTGCTCGATTGCTGTTGTTTCAAATGCAAATATAAGATTTTATTAAATCGAAATTGACTAAAAATACGAAAATTATTTATAAACATAACGGTAGAAAGATAATAGTAACAAAACGTATAATAATAACAATTCACTGTTTTAATATAGTATACAATACGGTAAAATGTTAAAAGAAACAACTACTAATTTAAATCAACTATCTCCCCTCTCTCTATCTCTGTATCTATCCACATCGTACAGCTATATACATTTTTTGCATTTGTTTTCTTTTTTCATTGTTACATAAATAATTGATTTTGTTTCAATAAATAATAAAAGTAATTTAAAATTGTATTTTTTTTTTGGTGCAATAATTGGCATAACTGCAATTGAGTCTAAAATATAATTGAATTTTGTTTGTTATGTTGCTGCATTGGTTTAAATATCAAAAATCCATATGCATACATAATTGAAATGTCTAGTTTTGTAAATACTGTAAAGTGTTTAACCTATTGTAAAATAATTTTGCTAATAACTTGCACTAATTTAAAATCGTTTGAACTACCATCCTTTTTCCATGGAAAGTAATACAATGTAATTCGAACGAAACAAATAACAAAAACAAATGAACAAAAATCTTTACTAATTGCGAGATATTTCTTAGTATATTGTACAGCATGTACATGATGAAGATAGCAAAAAAGGGAAATTATTTTATTTACTATTCCTAATTAAAATTGACATTTTAATTTTGAAGTTTATTTTCCTTTTTGTTTTTTTTTTTTTTGTTCGACTGTCTCTCTAGTTATTCAAACTTAAATATTTATAAAATGTTTTAAAGTGGGAGTGGTTTGAGTAATTACCATCTTAGATTTATATACAGTTTGTATGAACATAAGAAATGCATTTTGTTGGCAATTGGAAACGTGTCAAACACGGAATGTTTTTTACCAGTAGAACCATCTCTGTACCAAAAATATTCAAAAATTGTTTATGATGATTATGAAAAGTAATGTATCGGTTGGTTTAAGGATTTTTTTATATGATAAGTTTAAAATATTTACCAATAGGTGGCCAAGATATCATGAATGCAGTTTATTGGACAAATTTAGAGTTTTGATTGTGATCACTTGTATAATGCAATCCGTATTAATAAAAAATGTTCTTCATATGAAAAGGTATAGAAAGGACTATTGCAAAGCATATTCTATAAAAGAGTCTACAGCAAAAACGAATGGGATTCCGATGTGAATCGTGCATGAATTTGGGGTAAGAGAGGATCCCTTTAAACGAGTCTCTCAAGTAAATGAAATGGATCCCATTGGTTTGGGTGTCAGTAAATAAAATGGATCCCATTAATGTAAGAATAATGCACAAATGTGGGGAGAAGAGAGGGCAGGGTGATTGGTGTATTTGATGAACCATTCTTACGTGGTCTACAGGCTACGGGACGGATATACAGAACAGCAAATTAGTTCTTCAGTACCACCGGCAAATAGTAGTGTTCAAGTGGGCTTCACGTCATTGTTATCTAGTGACCGTAATGCTTGGGAGATTAAACACTTGGTCCCTAATGTTTCTTTCATTATGTACCGAGAAATAGAAGGCAAAGATGGTAGTTTAGTACTTAAACATCAATGCCAACAATTTCATCGCAAGATTTAGGTATGAGGAAGATAACGATTTTTCGAAATATCATTAAATAATAAAAAGGATGACAACAGCGGCCAACTTATGACCAAACACGGCTATGTGGGTGAGAAATAGTAACTTTGATCTAGAGGACGCAATCGATTTCATTGCCACTTGCCAAAAGACCATTCGAGAGGCAGAAGGACAGCTATCTATGATGATGTGAGTGAGAAGGATGGAAAGGGCGACGAAACGAGTGAGCCAGGATACTCTGAGGCCAAGAACTAACTGACCCACTCAATCGGTAACCGAAAGAGATAGAACCCCAAGGTGGTAAGCGCTGCCTTACTAACACGAGATAAAGTTAAGAAGAATCTTGACGAGAAGGAAGAGGAAAAGTAGAAGACAATTTAGGAGATGGGTGAAAAATGACGCAGTTATCATTAAATTCGTACCTGGAAAAACGTATGTAGAGATTCTAAGGATCATTTGGAGCGGAACTTGTCCAGTTGACTCGGAGACGGAAATCTTGCCCATAAGGAAACCTTAGCATATGTAGAATTTTTTTAACGAAATCGATGCAGAGCTACCCTTAAGCTCCAGGAGAGTTTAAAGCAGCGGTTTGCGAGAATGGAGAAGGTAAGGGACTAACACCTCAAAAGAAGGTAGAAATCTTATATTCAAGGTAGTACTCCGACGTGGTCTTGAGGATGAGATTAGAGATATCAAAGTCTACCTGGTCTCCAAATAACAGGAGCTAAAAAAAGCGAACATCGACGTAGATGAACGAATCGCTTAAAACCTGCTAGTCATTGAGAGACTCAAAAACGACAATGTCTATAGCCGTGTCAGAAAGAAAGTCAAAGTGCACATCGCAGACGTCAAAAAATATTTTAACTCGGCGAGGTGGGCTCATATGCTCAAGATGCTTCAGTGGTCTTTCGAAGTAACAAGTTACGTTTGAACAAAGCTATTTAAAGGACCTCTGGAACATTCTGTATAGTAGTCTCTTGTTGCTTAACATACTTGAAGAAGAGTTCTTGGTAGGTTATGCGGATGATATTGCCATTGTGATCACCTCTGGAAGTTTCAAGCTGCCTCAACTCAAACTTAACTAAGTTATGAGGAGAGTCATCACTTGGATGGCTAAACACGGGTTGCAATTGCGGCGATTACAAAAACGGAGATCGTCATGTTTGTTATAGACTGAGAATACAAACTATTATTCCCGCATGACAATTGGTACGGAGGTGGTTCAAACAGAGGTTGACAAAGTGGTGAATACTTTAGATCAATGGTGACCCTAAATACCAAGCTCTCCTCTGAATATAACCGCTAGGCTTGTAGAGAAGGTGGCTACGATAGCAGTTTTGCTTTGTAGAATGATAATTAATGTAGGTGGTCCTTGATCTAGCAGGTGGAGACTCCTCATATCAATGGTACACTCAATCCTGCTCTACGGAGCAGAGATATGGGCTAATGCCATGGAGCTACAGAAGTACCGATCGCACGTGGTATTGAACTCTAGAGTTATTGCAGAAAAGATGGGAGGAAGGAAGAACAGGTCGATCGATGAGCGTAGCCCCGGAGAAATGTACTTTAGCAGGACATGGCTATTTCGGAACCTATCTGCACAGAATGAGCAAATGTAGGTCTCATCAATGACTATATTGTGAAGTAGAACAAGACACTGCATGCCACGCCTTTTTTCGGTGTGATAGGTTTGGCGAATAACGGACACGGCTTCCTATTGCAATGGGTCAGGTTACGCCTATAAGTAATGCGTTGATCTGAAGAAGCGTGGTGGGCAGTTGCATGCCATATATAAACTATATTGCAAAGCAGAGGCCAGTTTTGGCAGGTACCGAGAAAATACCTTGACATCATAGGTGACGACTCTAGTAGTCAACCAGGTTGCAGTGTTTCATAAGCTACTGGAATGCATCCGGAGTGCTTTGATAGAAATTTAATGATTTTCGAAGAAGCAAGCTCATTTTGGGAAAGTGGGTTATTGCAAATATTGTGCGGGAATCTCCGATCGAACTTCAATGGAAAAAACGATCAAGAAATGGTTTAAAGAAAGTAAAAACAGGATTCCAAGCGACCTTGTTAAAGAGAATGAAGTAAAAGCGAAAAGTAAAGCATCTTAAACTTCAAAAACATACTCGTAAAACATTTCTTAAATAAACAAAATAAGAATAAGGGCAGCAGACCAGCTTAACAGGTTCAGAGAAATAATTTCCAAAATGAAATATACAACCAACAAGGAGAAAAATATTCTTCTACAAGAAGAAAATATGAATATAAACCGCAGGCTTAAATTTGGTTGCTTCAAGTCCTGTTAAGGCAGAAATTGTTAAAAAAAGAAGAAAACGATTGCTTCTAGCTTTGTTGAGCTGTATTTTGGCAAAAAATTAATTGAAGATGAAGGAGCACAACTATGAACTGTAGTGCAGTCAAAGAAACCAAAGGGATCTAGATTTTTGGTTCCTTGAAGGCGAAGTACCAGAAGCCCTCCAGAGATCTAAAAGGCTTCACTAGTGAAATAAAGGTATCACTCACCAAACTAAGCTCGTGGGAACAACGAATGGCCTTGGTAGAAATTGGTGCTCAAAAAGCAGGTCTCAAATGCTTTATTTTATTAAATGTTGTATGAAAATCGAATAGCTATACCACAAAGTTCTGTGCAAAACAATTGATCCACATCAAATAAAAAACGAACCTGGTTCAAGAGCTTGCCATCTCTCAGACGGGGCTTTAATAAAGCTCGAAAAAAAAACGTAAAGTAACATTTTTTGAGTGGAACTTTCCAAGGAGAAATACACCCTACAATATTAATTTAGACAGAATTCTTAAGCTATTCCCTATATCAAGTACATAAAAAGGAAACGAAATTAAAACATAACGACCACCAATATATAGTGGCAACATCTGTCGTGCGTAAATTAATGTATGACAACATTACGGAGACAAAACACAAAAACAATAGCACAGAGCCACTGTAACATCGACAATAACTCACTAAAAACATAACGACAAAATCATTTTATTTGCCCGAAATTAAATATATTTTTGATTAAACATAAATTTAACTATATGGTCATATAAATGAAGCATAAAAATATGCTGCTATTTATGTATTTCACGAACAAACAATCCATAAACCTTAAGCAGTTCAACCAAAATCACATACATACACCGGGGTTAAAGATAGATGGATATATGTTTAGTCACCCAAAATCATGTATTTGTCACAATAAATACGTTGGGAGTACGTTTTTTGTTGTTGTTGTCATATTTAAACATAAAATTATAGCATAATTCATAATTTTATTTCTTTTAGCGAAGCACAATCATAATAAAAGGATTAATTTTCGAAAATAATACGTTTCGTATGTCGTATAAAATTTTTTATGATGCACGACACGATATGCCTTACATCACGATACACATAATGCAATGAGGATGTGCGTAATAAAATGAATGAAATCTTACATATAGACGAGTATGTAAGTAATGTGAGTTCTAAATAATAATAATAATAAACGGTTTTTAAGGGCCATTGCTGGCCTTTACCATATCAACGATCCAAATGTATCGATCAGCAGAAACTAATCAGCATCCATTTTCTCTGTCCTTTTACTACATGATAGACACCAGGAGTTACAGGACAATGAGCCTGATCAACACTATTACTAGACTCGATATATGTACTGTCACCGATCGAATGTTAGATCTTTTTTATGAGAAAGTAAAGGAAAGGTATGTAATGAGAGAATTGGTCCGGTTACCGGTAACCAAAATTCCAAATATTAGTAGCAAAAGTCAGTCATTTATAGTCAAGGGCTCTGCATTCTGTAAGAAAAACATCTCAACTCTCTTATCAACATCTCAAGTCTGCAACCATTCTACTATAAACTGCTACGTTTCCAAAAAAAGAAAAATCTATTGATGGGCTGGCCTATTGTTGCTAAAAATGATTAAGAATATATTTCTAATATAATAATATAATAATATAATAATATAATAATATAATAATATAATAATATAATAATATAATAATATAATAATATAATAATATAATAATATAATAATATAATAATATAATAATATAATAATATAATAATATAATAATATAATAATATAATAATATAATAATATAATAATATAATAATATAATAATATAATAATATAATAATATAATAATATAATAATATAATAATATAATAATATAATAATATAATAATATAATAATATAATAATATAATAATATAATAATATAATAATATAATAATATAATAATATAATAATATAATAATATAATAATATAATAATATAATAATATAATAATATAATAATATAATAATATAATAATATAATAATATAATAATATAATAATATAATAATATAATAATATAATAATATAATAATATAATAATATAATAATATAATAATATAATAATATAATAATATAATAATATAATAATATAATAATATAATAATATAATAATATAATAATATAATAATATAATAATATAATAATATAATAATATAATAATATAATAATATAATAATATAATAATATAATAATATAATAATATAATAATATAATAATATAATAATATAATAATATAATAATATAATAATATAATAATATAATAATATAATAATATAATAATATAATAATATAATAATATAATAATATAATAATATAATAATATAATAATATAATAATATAATAATATAATAATATAATAATATAATAATATAATAATATAATAATATAATAATATAATAATATAATAATATAATAATATAATAATATAATAATATAATAATATAATAATATAATAATATAATAATATAATAATATAATAATATAATAATATAATAATATAATAATATAATAATATAATAATATAATAATATAATAATATAATAATATAATAATATAATAATATAATAATATAATAATATAATAATATAATAATATAATAATATAATAATATAATAATATAATAATATAATTATTTAATATAATATAATTGAACCATCCCCAAAAGTCAAACCCCCAGCGAACCAACAAATACAGACAAAACTCCAATAATAATGTCTTTGGTTCAGGTTAAGTAAAAATTGTACGGAAATAACGTCGTGGTCACATCGACCACATATTGACGCAGAACCCAATTTCACCCTCTAACTCAAAATCATCAGACACTAACAAAGATAAACTCACTAGCACCAAACTAACTCACCAGCACTAAACTACTTCTCATCACCAAACTTCAACCTAAACCGATCCCAGATGATGGATTTCCCAAATGCAATGAAACATTTAGATAAAGATCGTAGTGAAATAAAAGATCGAGCTATTGCACCAACATTTTAAGGGTCAAAAAACTAATAAATACAAAACCTAACCACACCTCAGTTTAGAAGCAAAGAAAATGGAACTACCCAAACTCAAAAATCAAGTAGTCCATTCAATCGGTAGACCCAACCCTTCCGCAAAACAACGCCATCTCGTTTACCAAACCTCCGATCATTGAAACAATCCAAAAATTGAGTCGCAAGCCCAAAATTTAATCAAAATCCAATCAAATTATCATCCCCAGCAATCAAAAACCTCTTAAAAAGGGATCATGTAACTACCAGCAATACTAAAAGCATGCACTTGCCTATATCACACCGTCCCTTCATCACGGAAACATGCAAAAGCCCTTGCAATCCACTAATCGAACAAATCAACCTAAATTTATAGTAATCGGTCAAATAGCCTCCGTCTAGGTCAAGGAAAAAACCTCGAATAGAAGATTCTCACCAACACGCCATCCCGCGTGGAGAGTCCTTAAATTTCAGGAACACGAGTTCGGACTTCCACTAAGTTTCTCTGATTAAGGGCCAGCTTTTCGACACTTCCAGTACGTTACCCCAATGTCGAATATAAACAAGTCCATTAGAGCCACCATGCCTGACATTGAGAATCACTCAGTCAGGCACGCTGGACCTCTTTGCAATAACTCCATAGGGTAAACCAAAAAACTTTTTAAATTTTGACTGTTTCCAATTATTATTTTGTAGATAAACCCAAGTCTTTTACAAAGAATGTGAATGCCTTCCGACCACTGGGGCTTTGAGTTCTAAATATAGCAAGTAAATACCTTATATTTCCGTTGCTGGTTTTATTATTTTTGATGCAATAAAAACCAAAATGGATTTAAATTTACATCATTCCGATCGAAACGAGCATATATATATATATATATACACAATATAAAGTATCACATAGCAACATGATATAGGATAACATCATAAACCTACATAAATAAAATTATCATAAAAAATATTAAACGTGTATACGCTATCCTATGTCTAAGATTAAAAAATTATCATTTTTTTAAATGAATATAGCTATATATGTATCTATGCACACGCTATTCTTTTGATAAAATATCCTTCGCACATTTGTGAAAAACTCAACCCCACACACAAAAAAGAACTCCAACATAATATTACAAAACTTGAAACTTTCTTTGAACTATTGACTTTCTCTTAAATTCATTTACCCGACATTTACCTTTTATACGTACATAAAAATCAATAATTTACAAACTTAAACAGTTCTACCAATATAAAATAAACAAAAAAATTGAAAATTGAAAAATGGAATTTTTACCACACATGTATACATATATCGATATACATAAATACATAAATTGAGTTCGGTGCACCCACAAAATTTTGCAATTCAATTTCCATTTCGAAAACGACTCTACCAAAACATTTAAATTGGGGGCAATTTATGAGTTTGATGCTGCATAATAAATGAGTCGGTCTTGATATGTGAGCTGGTACAGTAACAAAGTTAAATCGATTTGGGAATTTGGGATGCGTTTCGATTTGTTTTTGTTGGGTTACATTTTTTTTTAACATATAGTTGCGATGCATAATTAATAGGAAAATGACAATTTGGTCGCGGAAAATATTGTATAATTTATACATCGTATGTGGTCTGGTAAATGAGGACTGTCTAGAATATACGATGATTAACTTTGAAAAATAACCAAAAAAGCCTTAAATTTCAAAAACTAATAAAAAGCTTGCTTTTAATATTAGAGTATTAAAAGGCAACATATTGTAGACTGACGTACTTATTATGTTCTACAGATGATGCCTCCAGCTATTAATAAATAATGTGTCTTTTGACCTAGAGATGGATACTGGTGCAGATGTTACAGTTATTTGTTTGACAGTATTTAATAAACAATTTCCCGATTTATCATTGGCAAGAGTCTCAAAAGCAATATACCGTTGCTAACGGTGTGACTTTGGGTTTTGTGGAGAAGGTGCTCGTGTCCGTTAAATTTGGATTAAATCTTTTAAGTGAAGTTTAATTTCTGGGGTGCTTATAAAATGCTTTTTTAGGCAGACCTTGATTGGTTCAACTACAGCCTTCTTGGCGCGATCGGTTTTGAGAAATGATGTGTGATGATGGTGTACAGTTTCTTAGTGAGGATTAAAGGATTAAAGGCAACGATTTTTTTTGAAAGAAGATGCAAACCCTGTATTTTGCAAGCCTTATTTAGGCCCATATGCAATGAAACCATTGGTGGACGTGGAATTGAAAATGGCTGAGACGGGTGTTTTGCATGTCGGTAAAATACAATAATTAGGCGAGCCCATTTGGGATGGTCCTAAAAAGGACAAGAGTCTCCGAATTTGCACAGATTTTCAAGTTTTGGTTAATAAGTGGGTGCGGATTATCATTATTATCCACTATCCAATATCGATGACATTTTTGCGAGTGTTTCTGGTTGTTCCTGTTTTACTGTGTTGGATTTGGCTGCGCTTGTCAGCAAGCTGAAAAAGCCAAATAGTCGATGGTGTTTTCACGATTAATACTCACATTGGCTTGTTTTGATTCACCAGATTGACTTATGGAATCTCAACCACTCCGACAATCTTTGAACATTTGATGGATAAAATACTGCGGAGGTTTCCAAAGGCCATCTGTTATTTGGACGATATACTGGTAGCCGGTGTGGATCTTAGGGAGATATTCAGACGGAAGGTTGAGCACCTTGGCCACGTCATTGGGAGTGATAGAATTACACCTAGTCCTGATAAAATTGCTGCCAGTCAAAATGCTTCGATTCCAGTCAATATCACGCAGCTAAAGGCATTCTTGGGGTTGGTGAATTTTTATCGGAAGTTTATGCCAATGATGGCATTTCTTCGGAGTTGGCACCGCTCTACAATTTGACACAGAAGGACATGAATTTCATCTTGACAAGCAGTTGCAATATTGCATTTTTGAAATGTAAAACTAAGCCTGGTACAAACAATCTGCTGTGCCATTACGAACCGAAGTAGGAGTTTTACTTGTCATGTGATGCGAGTTCGGTTGGTGTTGGTGATGTGTTGAGCCAGTTGGTCGATGGGATAAACCATCCATTAATTTGTCGTCAGCTGAAAATTTGGCGTCAGCTGAATTTCTCCTATTGGACAAGGAGGCACTTAAAATCATCATCGGAGTGAGAAAAATTTATAAATTCTTAAGGTCGCTCTTTTATCGTTGTTTGATATCAAAAAAGGGATACCAATCACTGCTGCTCTTAGACTCCAACGATAGGCCATTATTCGGTCTGGGTACATTTATTCGGTAAAACATCGAAGAGGGAAAGACATGGTAGTAACGGATGCCTTGTTGTGTCTGCCACAAGAAAACGAAAAAAGTGGGAACTCCCTCATTTGTGTGGTAAATGCCTTCTCGGAGGTAGACATGATACCCATGTGTTATAAGAATTGGCACGAGAAACAAAATCACATTTTGTTCTAACTAAAGTGATGGTAAATGTTTAGAAGGGATAGCCAGTGTTAACGACCGATGCAACAGTGTTACCTTTTTTTGTACGTAAATATAAATTGTCACATGAATGCAGTTGTGTCGTTGAAGGAAGCCGAATCATCATTTCGTTGTCATTACGTCGATATCTGCTCAATCTATTGCATAAAGATCATCCGAGTGTAATACGAATGAAGATGTTGGCCAGGTTATTATGTTGGTGACCTAAAATTGATGAGGAAATCTCAAAAACGGTTTTATCATTAGAAGTTTGTCAAACGTACCAGCGGGCTAAGTCTTTCTTTAAAATCAGAAGCTTCATGGCCGAAACGGGACCAGATATGGTACAGAATACATGTTAACTTTTTTCATTTTGGTGGCAAAACTTTACTGTTGACAATTGACTCAACATCTAAATGGGTCGATGTGGAAATTTTGGGCAGAACAATAGCTGGTGACGTGATTGGCAACTTCGAAAAATTTTTTGCTACCTTTGGTTTTCCTAATGAGATGTTCACAGACAATGGCCCAAAATATTTGGATCAGTGCTAGTAAAAGATATACTTAATAGCTATAATATTAATTTGTCTAAGCCTATTTACAGAAAATGACAAGGTATATTTTCGTTTGAATCAAACTTTAACTGGAAGCCTGGTGTGGTCGTAAAAGTCTTGGGGTTGCGACGATATGCTGTGACGGTGGGGAAGAAAATTTGAATTCTTCACCAAAGTCAGATTCGGTCAAGGGAGTCTGAGGGTAATACTACCAGTAAGCCCACAGTTAAGATCCTGAAAAATATTGGTGATCCAACTGTCCAACCAAGAACTGAAGAACCATTACCATCGTGTTAAACGCCGGAGGCTAATAAGTCAACTGTTCTAGCTGCACTACCATCTGTGGATCACAGTGGATACCGAACCGGAGAAAATTTAAACACTTGATCCGTAAAGGAGATAGTCACGTGAAACCAAATTACCAGATCGTTTAATATTTTGAAGTATTTTTGAATTTAAGAAGAGAGTTATGCACTTTGTACACCTTTGATCTTAAAGCGGACACTTGTTTTATTTCGATCCTCGTACATAATACTGTGTTATGGTGATGACTTTGAATACCATTGCTCTGACTACAATAACTTTGAATGATGCCCCCTGATGAAGTGTCTTCAATCTTTCGTTAACTTATGTTAAATAAACAAAGTCCTTTTTTACTTTTGATTTGAAGTGATATACTTCAATATGTTAAGTATTCTGACTAAGGCACCTTTGGAGTAGCTACGCTTTTTCAAATTTTATAAGTTTCACTTAATTTTTCCAACTAAATTTAATATAATTCAATAAGTAAATAATTTGCTGATCCAGATTCCACATTTGTCCACCAAAGGCAGTGTTCCCTTTGTTCCCTTACGATTGTTCTTAACTTACTTTTACGCAAAGTTATTAGTATCCTGGAGCGCTTAAAGTCCAACATTCAATGTTGGATCAAACATATTGGATAGCCTAAGTGACATTATAGGCCTTCCTATAACATTACTATCTTGTTTCAGCTGGTGAATCTAACAAGTCAAGCTATTCAATAGAAAGAATGAAAGTGTAATAGATTGTAGGTCGTTTGGAAGGCATGTAAGTATTTTTTCGCTATCAGAATAAAGACAACCTTGACCTTCCAACATTTCCTTGGACAAAAGACCCCCTCTAAACATCCCTTAAAGCTCATCTCTATAGTCATTACAGGAGAATTTCCGATTTTTGCTATTACAATCCGACCTGGCGTATGTAATTTTAAGAGCTTCTTCTTTAAGGAGTAGTTTGTGTGTAGCAAAGTGGTACTTCAATGATCACCTTGCACGATAAGATAAGGGAAGTAATACCTTGTCGCACGAGTTCATCGGCTTTCATATTTCCCGTAATATTGAAATGCCCTGATACCCATATAAGGTGGATATTGAACTGTTCAGTCATCTCGTTAAGAGATGAAAGACAACTCCGGGCTAGTTTCGACGTGTGACTGTTCATAAAAATGCCAATATCTCTTACCGATATTACATGATACTTCATCAAGTCTATGGCTTCCTTGATTGCTATAAATACAGTAATGATCAGGGAGGCGGAAAGAGAGATTTACATTTAGTTCTTCGCAGAAAACCCCTCCGACGGCCTTTCCATCAATTTTCGAGCCATCTGTAAAAAAGTTAATAAAGAATGACTTTACAACTGTTGCATTCACCCAGTCCTTTCTGGAAAGTATATCAGTTATAAATTTAACTTCGAGGTATGATGTCGAGATGGTGTAGTCGATAGATTTAGGGATTTCTTTGTTCGTTAGAATAAATGAGTGGCCCGTAATGTTACAGGACCACATAGAAATTGATTTAAGCCTTATAGCTGTACTAGCAGCCACTTGCTTAGCCAGGATATTTAAAGGCATGAGATGCAAGAGAATTTCCAGTTCTTGAGTTGGAGTGCTTCTAAGTGCACCACTATTACACAAGGTAGCAGTTCTTTGCACTTTCATCAGCAACTTTTGGTTCGCCACTGCATTTAAAGTGGGTCACCAAACTGTAACTCCATACATTAGAACTGGTCTTACTACAGAGGTATAAAGCTAATTCCCAATGTGAGGCTTAAGCCCTCATCCTTTTCCAATGGCATTTTTACAGTAGTAGAGTAGTATCCTAGCCTTTTTTACACTTTCCAGAATATTAGGCTTCCAGCTTAGTTTACTATCCAAAATGGGACCCAAAAATTTCACTTTATCTGTGATGTTGAAAACAACTTCATTGAGAGTTGGCGGGTCAAAGCGAGGAAGTTTATACTTCCTGGAAAAAAGAACCAACTCAGTCTTCAGTGGGTTAACACTAAGACTACAACTATTGGTCCATTGAGTTAGAATGCCAAGAGCATTCTGCATAACATCCCTGAGGATACAAGGATATTTGCCAAAAGCACCAATAGCAACAGCATTTGCGTAAGCCACCACTTTAAAGCCAGTTCCTTCCAGGTCTTTATAACAGAACTTTATGACTAAATTCCAAAGAAAGGGGGATAATACACCACCTTGCGGTGTACCCCTACTTACAAATCTACGGATGAATGATACACCTAGATTCACTATTATAATTTTGCCTTTGAGCGTTTGATCAAACCAGCTTCTATGTGTCGCATCCACCCTCTAATTTGAAAGTACTTGCGTGATCGTCTCTGGTTTGACATTATTAAAGGCGATTACCAATTTCCTGGTTCCCAAAAACGATTACCAATTTCCTGGTTCCCAAACCATTTTCTTTTGAAATACACCAAAACCTAAACCGTACACAAAAAATTTTGAAATTCATTGTACGTACTCGTATATACAGTGGAGCTTTCGAACATATAATAAAAAAAATAAAAAATAAAAACAAAAAGTTCAACAGGATAATGTTAGTAATGATCAAAAAAGCTTAATAGTTTTACATTTATACACTTATATGCAATGAGATATTTAAGCTCTATAGTATATATAAAGCAGCTGTAGTAGTGTTTTGTAAAGTAGCATGTTTTAAACGATTAAAAACATTTAAAAACAAAATTGATTGAAGCTTTATAATCGTTATGTACAAATAGCAAAAAAAAAAAAAAAACTTTAAAGCATAAAACATTTTTTTGTATACCAGTATTTACTAACCACATACACACATACACGAAAAAAAAAATATGAGCTCTGGTGTGCAGAGAATTAAAATGTAGATCCATTAAGACAAAATGATTTTTTCATGCACTTAGCGAGCTTTTTTTATATGTTATTTTATTATGATGTTGTGTACGTATATCTTAATATGGTACATACGCGAGAACAAGGCAATGAGTGTTAAAATTAAAACAGAATTTTCATTATTTTTTTTTGTATTTGTGTTTTGTTTGTTGATGTTTTTCATCGGTTGATATTTTCGTTTGGGTGGATGAAGTTGCGGAAAACGAGGAACGATGTAAATTTTCATATAAATTTAATCCACTATAGAATTTAATTATTATAGTTGCATATAAGGCAATTGTTGTGAATGGATATATATATATATATATATATATATATATATATATATATATATATATATATATATATATATATATATATATATATATATATATTTACATATATGTATTTAATCTTTTAGATTACTGGATAAGTTAAGCTTTACCATAAAAAAGCTTTATTTGGAATTAATGATTAGTTTTATGATGACTGAGTAGTTTTTTGTAAATTTAGTTATATGCTCTTTGTGGTGGGATGGTGTAAAATTTATTAAGATAAAATGGATTTTTCATCACTATTTGATAGTCGATGATGACCTTGACGACACCTTTCATCTCATATTGAAAAGTAAAATATTTAGGTCGCAATATTTTCTATGCTGTTATATGGTGGCGAATAATGTATAGTTCTATATTTAAATGAACAGATTCTTACTGTTTGGAAGTTCACTTTATACTTATTTCGCAGATTTTACCAATTTTTAATTTGAAAACTTACAATTTTCTTTCTTTTTAGGTATGTCCTGTCGAAGGCTATGATTATTATAAGGTTTGCACATACAAGTTACACATAGTACTTCTAATGCTCAATTCATTATAAATGGTTCAAAAAGCTTTGTAAAAAATGTTGTAGTGCCGCGTTTACGGTCAGCATACCAATGTTAGTTAGAAAATTCTTATCAGTCACTTTAAAACAAGTTTACTTTATAAAGTGATGCAAGTAAAACAAAAATAACAAAAACTGAATGTGAAGAGTTCAATACTCAAAAAACTAAGTAGAATCACTTTAAAGGAGGGACACTAATAGTTGATCGCCAAACAGCTGAACAACAAATTGCATGGTGTAGAACATAAAAATGCACTTATATACTGTGGATTACTGAATAAAAAATGTTAAGTTAAATTTCTAGTTGTGGAACTACCTTTACAAGGTTTTTTCTTAAATATTAGCCAAAGTGACTATGTTAAATAGTTAATCAGTCTATTATGGTAGAAAATTAAAAAAATTCTGGGATTAGAATTTAAACCAGAGCAATTTATACTGTAACTGATTCGGTAAAGGTAAACATTTTCTAACCCTTTTTGATAATATTGATTATAAAAAAAATAATATAATTATCGATTTTACCGGTTGTATATAAAAAATCGATTTTCACCGAATCAATCTTCCGGCTCCAAAATATTGAGGCTCCGGTCATAAGTTTGCCCTTTGTATTGTTCTATACAAAACTCGCAAAAAATGTTTTTTTCTCCAAGGATCTAAAATCACTGACAGAAACATCTAGGCCTGCCGCTCATCTTTTTAGGATCAGCCATTTGGCAAGGAATCCGGTTATTGTTTAAGATAATAATAGGTCTTAATATGCACATTAACTGTACCAAAGTTCATTTAAATCGCTCAATTATATCTTGCTGCTGAGACCGCATAATATCCGTTTTTCACTTAAATTCGAGCTATTTCATAGTCCAAAAACTCAAAATCCGTAATAGTGGTCCGATTGAGGTTAATGATACCTCCAAGAAGAGGTCTTGTTAGCCACATGAACTGTGAACTGTACCAAACTTCATTCAAACCGCTCAATAATTTCTTAGCTGCTGAGACCGAATAGTATCCGTTTTTTACTTAAATTCGAGCTATTCCAAAATCGAAAAACTCAAAATACGTAATAGTGGTCCGATAGCGGTCATTGATACCTCTATGAATAGGTCTTGTTAGCCACATGAACTGTACCAAAGTTCATTTAAATCGCTCAATTATTTCTTAGCTGCTGAGACCGAATTATATTTTTGACTCAACAATTTAAATGATGTACCTTTCGAACAAACAAATGGTGTAAGCCAACGTCTAACGAACTATTTATTTTAAGAAATTGCAACCAAATCTGTTAAATTATTTTATTGGATTTTGAAAATTCTAATTTTTGTTATGCTAATAATAGAATCTATGTAAAATCACTGTCAAGTCAAATATATATTCATATCAAGCACTCCTAATGGCAACCCATATTTAAATGCATTTATGAAAACTTTTAGTAAAAAAATTATTTTACATCATCGTCTGCTTTTTATAATTTCAAATGCAAGTATGTTGCAACAAAAAATGCATCTTCAAATAGTTTTTATACTAATTATTAAAATTAAACTTGACAAAACTATTCTCGTTATTTTACATTAAAAATTTAATTTATGTATTACATTTCATGAAAATTAACTAAAGCAACAAAAAAATGTTTCATGATGACTTAAATATAGCAGAAAGTCACTCAGATACTTTACGAGTGTATAAAAACTATATAATAGTTTACATTTTAGCATATAATTAGTGATAATAATGATGGTAGTAAATAAATTTACTCTATAAGTACTGATTAGGTGGTAAAATGTAAAAAATTATCACACGTTGGCGTTACACTCGTAAAGAAATTAGGGTGGAAAATTATGCAAAAGCCCCGAGTAGAAACACTTAAAATACCTGTAGCAAAACAAAAGGTACCTAATTAAAGCAAAATCTAGATGATAGTGCGGTACGACCATACTGTAGCTACAAAATTATTATGCTTGCAGATATTACGTGAAAATTTACTTCTTTTTCGCACATTGGTTTATGTATATGGAGCGTAAAAGATCATTTATGCCTCTGCTGATTTTTGAGTGTTTTTCTTTGTATATTACACAGAGGTATACATTAAAGTCACATGCAGGATAGTTGATCTATAGGACTTAAGGTACGTTAAAGCTAAAAGACTTAAGCTTGAGGGACCAATGCATGAAAAATGGGAGAAAACCTCTTTAACTATATACATAATCGAGTCTAAAAAGCAATTCACCGAAGATCCAATAATAATTGGCTTGAAACCATCGGGTCAAAACCATTACCTTGTGCATTTCGATTCAACCTAGCACATTATGCAGATTACATTTTTTATCTCATACATTAATTTCTTTGGATATTCTTGGAATTTAAATTAAGTTGGATCTATAAATCTTTCTACGATACTTTATGTTAATTGATCTGCCAAACAAAATCTTATCTCTTGTATAAAGATATAGAAACAATTTAAACATCTCTGCTAATCCAAATCTATATAGTGAGCATACACAATCCATAATATTATGCAGCATGTAATTATGTTGTGTATACATATTCTTAAGATAAATATATACATAACGAGGGTAGAATGGTAGGTACTTAGCCTGGACAACAAATAGTTCCACTGATATTTAATCAATATAGTTTTACTTATCATGTTTCATTTAATTTGGCCAAACGAAACTTATAACTCTAATCCGTCGTTTTTGACTTAACGAAAATTTGTATTTGTTGTATTCATATATTTACATGTGTCAAATGAGCAGAAAACCATTAAACAAATCAATGTCAAAAACCACGAAATGTTATGCCAACTTGTGCACTGTGCGGAGAAAAAGGTCATCCGGGTAGTTACAAAAGTTGCCAGGTATATCAGAAATAGCTAAATGGTCAGCTTTCAAAAAAAGTATCAGAAGTTCAGCACCTATAGCACAAAACCAAACAAACAATACGATATACTATTAAAGAGAGGGTCTCTTACGCCCAGGTGACCAAAACCACAAATAACAATGAAAATCAAGAAATCAAAATCAGGCAGAGAAAAACTTACCTAAAATTATTGGATATAAAACGTATTGTACATTACATTCCAGTGGTCGTGCTCGTGGAGGGATAACAATCTTAATTAAACAAAATATCTTACATTTCCAACAAGAGGAAATGAAAGAGCCATTTATGCAAGCTACCGTAATAACGATGAACCATGGTGGCACTGAACTAACTTTAGAAGCGATCTAGACATAATCTAGTAAGAAATCAATATATTATCATTTTCAATAAACTTGGACCAAGGTTTATTATAGGAGGTGACTACAACGTGAAACACACAGCATGGTGATCGTGACTCATTGCACCAGGAAAAGGAAACAACTCTTAAGTGCAATTCAAATGTTTGTGGTGAATATCATTCATCGCGTAAGCCAACCTATTGGCCTACAGACATTAACAAAGTTCCTGATTTAATTGATTTTTATATTGCAAAAGGAATAGCCTCCAATTACATTGAAGTTGAAGGCATTGAAGACCTTACTTCTGATCACACCCCGATCTTAATAACTTTGAGTACAGTAGTCATAAAATAAAACTTAATCTCACTAATAAATTTATGGATTAGGAATTATTTCGAGAGAATTTGGACAACCTGATTGAGTTAAAAGTTTGTCTCAAAACTAAGCAAGAACTCGAAATACAAGCTGGATATTTTATTTACTCTATATGCACGAAGCAGTCATATTAAGGAGGAATATGTACAAGAGATCAATTATCCACTGGAAATTCGTGAACTGATAAAAAAAGGCCAAGGAAAAGACACATATGGCATAGAACCAGAAATATTATCGACAAAAGAGAATTTAACCGAGTAAGTAATCAAGTTAACCAATAAAAGATTGTAAAGTAATAAAGTTAGAAAGGTCTAGGTCCTGGAGCGGACAAAAACTATTCTCTTTGGAAGGCTACTAAAAAATATAAGAGGCCAATAATCTAAGTGCCACCTATATAAGGAACACAAATGGAGAATGGGTGCGTTCTAATGATGAAAAAGCTGAACTTGAACTACACGATATTCAATCTAGGATTGATCCCAAACCAGTCTATAGATCTCCATTAAATAATAGTAGCGTGATCCCACCAGAAGTCACACAAGAAATAGATATGAATCGGAATACCAAAAAGTCACCTGGAATTGACAAAATTTCTTCAAGGGGAATTTCCCAAAATTTCCCCTGTTTAAGGAGTTCTCAAAAAGAGCAGTGCTTGCTTTCGACTTACATAATATGTGCCTGAGTGGTTCAAGGCTGCACAAATAGTAATGATAAAAAAACCAGATAAACTCGAGAATCCACTGACATCATACAGGCCGATCTCTTTGTTACCTACTATCTCAAATTTGAGAAGTTATTATTGAAACAACTAAACGCGTGACTTCAAAGATAGAACAAGCTTTTGAAGAGAAGAAATATTGCCCTGCCCTATTTCTTGATGTATCACAGGCTTTCGATAGAGTGTGGCATGAGACCCTCTGTATAAGATCTATATAAGATAAGTAAAATAGTGCCACAAAATTACTGTCAACTGCTCGAGTCGTATCTCTCCAAACGGAAATTTAGAGTATCACACGAAGATACGAACTCTAACTTTTATCCAGCCAGAGCAGGACTGCACCAGGGTAGCGTATTAGAGCCTTTCCTATATTTTCTCTACACTTCCGATATACCAAAATCGGAAACATAACCTTCGTCAAAACCTTTGCTGACGATACTGTAGTATTGGCATCAAGCAAATCGCAGAAGCAAGCTTGAATACTTACAACAAGAACTCTATAAAATCAGCCTAAAGACCAGCGATTGGGAAATAAAACTGAACGAGCTGGAATCAGTCCGAGTAACATATGCGTTGCAGCACAAAAATGGCAACCTCCATACATTTTTTAATGGAGTACAAATTCCCCCAGCTGAATCTTCCAAATATCCCGGATTGCATCTCGATTCAAGATTGAACTGGAACCACTACGTTAGACAAAAAGCTGAACAAATTAAAATAAAGCAACGTGAAATGTACTATCTGATAGGAAAACATTCTAAGCTTAGCCTGAACTGTAAACGCACTGCGATTGCACCCCATCATGTGGCCCTAAAAACCGAAAATATTAAAGAGTGTACATTTATCAAGTTCTTAATATAAATACACATATTACTACCATGGTATGTTAGCCCATTTAGATGTCGCTACTGGTATCGTTTTAAAATAATCAAAATATTTGTATATGTATAATCGCCTAAATGTCATATATTTATACTAAATGTTGACGATATTCTATCGACCCGACAACTGGAACATCAATGGGTGAACTATTTCTTTCTTATGATGGTAGTACTATGTGTATTTATATTATGGCAAGTTTGAACACAAAAATTGTGTGTTAATAATTCTTACATTCATATTACCTGCAAACCTTAATTCAACATTCCAAAATGACGGATATTCTTGAATAAAATGGTGGATATTCTTATTGCACGATAAAATTCGTTTGCACGAGAAGTAAACTGCAAGCGTAATCGAACGAACAACATGATTATAGCTGTAGTTAAAAAATAGACGGAAGAGTTCAACAATCTTGAGATTTGCATCTTCAAGGTCAATCCTGATGAAAAACGCTATTATCGCAGATTGTAGTTTCTGCCGAAATGGAGAAAATGTGCAAGTCTGTTGATGGCCAGAAGACATACGCTACCAAATATTTTATTGGCAAAAATATCCAGGAGGATTCATAATTTCGAATTATTAACTGTAACAACAATACGCAATAAAGCAAATAGCAGATAATTGCTAACATTCAGGACAGCATGCATCTCATGTCACTGCTAATGAAATTTACGTAGGTAATCTGATCACAGTTGCTGAAAACAAAACCGAAATCGAAGATCTAAATGGAAGTGTCACAAAACTATTACAAAACCTACCCACCTTAGAAAGTGGAGATCAAATAGTATGAAAGTATTGAACAACGCACATTATACTGATTTTCTGCAAGAAACAAATTCTAAGACCACAGAAAAGTTGCGGATATCGAAAATACATAGCACACATTAACTAAAAACTATTACAATAACTAAAATTGACTATATTACAAACCAATTGCCAAAAGTCATGTTGGAATTAGGGAATCATGTTATACTTGCGCTCTATGACATAAAAAGGACCATTAATTGTTTATTTGGTAAATATTCATCCTAACTGCCATAGAAAAAAACATCGTTCTGTTCTGCACATCGAAGAACCTGAATTCAAGGTGGACCCAAATTAGTTCTCATTCAGTTGCAATCTTTCAACTGATCTAATTAACGTTATAGATTTTACCAGGAATAGGTCTTTGTGTTGTGTGTCTCAGGTTCTAAGCAAGTTTTATAAATGTGGAATGTATGAGCGAGACGTGAGACCTACAATCACTATCTTCAACTCGTTATATAAATTACATCTAAAATTGCGTCCAGTTTGTCTAGTCAAGCGATCGAAAGCCAAGAGTCCCCGAGCATATCAATCATACAGCTTGCTGAAATAGCAAAAATAATTCTCGGTGTTAGTCTCCATATAACGACAAGTAAGTTTTAAGTGACCTCCCAGAAACTAATAATTTCCAAAATTTAATTGATATCGATTGCAGTCTACGGACGTTTCAAGAAGTTGAAAAAAATGAAATCCAATCTTAGCACCGCTAAGCAACAGTAATACGCACCAACTTCTTATATTGGGTTGGATTGACAAACCACCACCACAACAAACATCTTGGATTACAAACAAAACCAACAACGATCCATTCCACTCAATACCACCAATAATGGCTTGCGGAACAGGGCCAACATTCATTCATCCAGGGACACACACTTATATTTTCAGGGTAAACTTTAACTTTTCAGGGTAATACCGCTCGAAAAAAAAAACAAATTAAAATCCTGAAAAAAACAACCAAATCTCCCTACCAACTAATCGAAAAACACACATATACAACACAAGACATAGAAACCCACACCACATCAAAACTGCAAATACTTTAACCAAGTCAAATTTCCACAAAAAATTTGTATTCAAAGAAATTAGAAAAGGAGTTAGCCATGACAAAATTAAGAATATGAACCAAGCCACTGCAAACTAGTCTCTTATTAAATAATTCAATAAATCAACATCCACCAAAAAAATATTTGTATCGAGGCCAGATACTTATAAGACAATCATCGTACATAAACCAGTATTCATTTAACAGAATCGTACCATCCGCCATATATTCGTTTTAAGATTACCTTGATATTACCATCAAACTGTATACGAATTATATCAATCATACTGGATATGACGTTTCATTAATGGAAGTAACCGAATAAAATAAAATGAAAATGGAAAAAAGAAAATTAAATTAATTTAATAATACATAAAAAAATAAATTAGAAAGTAAAATAGAAAAAAATAATTTTTATTTCATATTTTATTGTCATAGCAAAGAAGAGAAAATCTTGGATTTAATTTTCATTTTTCCTTGATTTTTTTTTTTTTTTTAGATTCGGAAAATTCATTTTCATTGTTGTTGCTAACGCCATATACTCGTTTGTATGTTTATGTTTTCATACCAAACAGATATCATGGTATTTGTGGCTGTATCATAGTGTAACCCCATACTCACCCCATATTATTTTAGTTTTCCACATTTTTCTCGAAACTGAGTAGCACAATAGACAACAACAAAAAAATACTAGAAACACAAACGGACAATACAGAAATGTATAGAAATTATGTTTTTAGTGTATAGAACTTCAACACCGACCTGAAAACTTAAATGGATTCGAAAAAGATGTGTGCGGAAAACGAATAATTACAATGTATCTATGTTATTATTGCTAGATTGTGTATATCACATTACTAATCGTCTATTTTATTGTTGTGTAAAACAAGAAAGGTAGTAAATTTGATACTTTTGTAATTATATAACGATCTAATTAGAAAGTAAGTAATAAACTTGGCTTGAAATATATATTTTTTATATATGAGGGGCAATGTATACATGTAGCAAATATTGTGAAAGGGCAAAATCTGTCTACATTTCATGTAAAAATACTTAGTATTAAAATTTAAACCATTTTAAGAAAGTATTTGGCCTGGAATACCCTTCGGTCCTGGCAAGCCAAAATATCCTTTATCACCTGGTGGCCCCGGTATTCCTCTAGGACCGGGCAAACCTGGTGGTCCCATTACTGGAAAGGCAGTATTCAGTTGATGATAGCCGGGAGGTCCTGCTGGTTCTGACCCCGATTCAATTGATCTCTCTAAAAAGCAGTTAAAATATATTAGCACGGTACATAACCCGGTAAAAAATGTAAAATTATTCTACTATTAATGCGATTAGGTGGAAATGTATCGACATATTTACAAGTTGACGACCCAGGTGGTCCAGGCGGACCAGATCTGCCAAGTATTCCTCGATTTCCTTTTTGTCCAGGTTCACCTGGTTGACCGGGTTTTCCTCTGCATGATTCAACATTTCGAGCAGCCCTTTGATGTGATACGACTTTCATCGAACAATCTAGTAATGTTAATTCACCCCGATAGCCTGGTATGCCAACAGAGCCTACTTTGCCCTTGACACCTTTAAAGCCTTTTTGACCTTTAACACCTGGTGGACCTGGTAGACATGGAGCACCACTATTAATATCCCATGAACAAATTCCGGTAACGACACTAACAAATATTAACACAAACAGCCAATTATTCATCTTACTCGTACTTGGTCACAATTTAGACTAAATCAAATTTAATGATTAAATTATAAAAATAATCATCAATTTTTCATGCGAAAGTTCATAGGGCAAATAATTTTGTAGGCAATATGACTCTTATCTCGCGCGGTGTAATGTTTATTTAGGTTCATATACAGTTCAAATGCATTGAAATATTTTTATCGGTGATTTGCTTTAATATTTCACATTAAAGTATCTATAAAAAAAATCAATAGCATATAGAATATACTTAAACCCTTTCTGTGCTTGAGTGCTTTCTGTGCTTTGTACTTTTAGAATTTGAGTCTTTGGTGTCTCAACACCAAAGACTCAAATTCTAAAAGTTTCAAAGGAATAACCTAAAGGAACGAGTAGTCATGAAAAAGTTCTGCTGAATACTTGATGAAAAATCAAACGAATCTGTCACTATTGTGGAATATATTTCTGGATAGCTTGCATTATTAAACGAAATTAAATTATTCGACGATTCAATTAAAAGTGTTGATGTTCGCGTTTCCAACAGAAGAGAAAGTCTTTCTTCGGCTGTTATATTAAAGAACTTTTGCTGGCAGCGAAGAGCATTTTTACTAAGCAGCTTCCACAACGAGGTTGTAACAAATTTCTCAAAATGGTCTATACCATCCTCTACCACCAATGAATTAACTTTTGGTATTTTATTTAAATCTTGTAAAACAACTTCAATATGATCTAGTGATGATATTTATTTTAATAAAAAATTTCTCCAAACACTGTTTTCTCAAACATCGTTTCGTATATCGCTTGCCCAAAAATAGTTTCCCCAAAAATCCTCCGACCAAACGATCCTTAAAAATCCCAAAATGGCAAAACTATATGGCGCTGCATGCAGAAGAAAAAACTGACCATTTACGGTACAAATGAAGCTCTTCATATTCTGATATTATTCCCAATTTTTTTAAAGAACTATTGATCTTGTTCTTTGGTCGCAAAAGGGAGCTGTGTGGTTTGGAAATAATTATGTTGTGAATTACAAGAGAACTAACCAACCTCCACACTATGCATCATGCTGGTCTGTTTATGATCAAAATTGCGAAAGTTTCCTTTGGACCACAAGCAACACCGATACTTGGCATTGCTTAAAACCGGTAATAATAAAAATATCATTTTAAACAAGACAAGCATGCTGCTGGTTATACTTGGCCAATAAAGAATCTTGTACAATGGGAGGTAAAAATTTGACTATAATTTCAAAACAAGCACAATTATTCGAGGATTGCGTAGTGTACAATTTGTCTGTCTTTTAATAAATGTTTATTTTGGTTAAATGTATTTTAAGTGCAATAAAGTTGTTAATTTATGTTTGTTAGGTTATTTTTTATTTTATGTTATTAAGAAGAAAATGGGCAAACATTACAAGATATTCTCATAAAACTAACAAAATTTGATGAGAGGCTACAAAAGTTGGAAGATAGAGCATAGGGAGCTCAACCCAAAGCCACACAGAAATGATCAGCACAATGAAAATCATGTTATGGAATGCTAATGGTTTGCTTCGGCATCAGCAAGAACTACAAGCAGTCCTCGATATTGAGAATATAGATATTTCTTATTTCGGAAACACATTTTAATAAACCATCCCACAAAACATTTAAAGGCTTTTACGTATAGCACACTATTCATCCAGATAATTCAGCCAGAGGAGGAGGTGCAATTGTCATAAAAAAAAATATCCAACATTTTGAAGAAGCAAAGTATGAAAAAGAAGAAGTTCAGGCCACAGTGGTTTATATAAAAACCAAGAACTTTCCTATTGTCGTTGCAGGATTGTAATGTCCACCAAGACATTCTATTAAAAACAAACAATACTCAGAGTTCTTCAAGTGTCTGGGAAAAAGGTTCATAATAGGTGGTGATTTCAATGCAAAGAATACTTACTAGGGTTCAAGATTAACTACAACTAAAGGAAAAGAATTACTGATTGCCATTAAAGAAAATTGATGTAAATTCATTTCAATAGGAAAACCAACATATTGGCCAACTGACCCAGGAAAAATATCTGACCTGATTGATTTTTTTATAAACAAAAATATTTCTAATAATTTTATGAAAATCGAAAAAAGCCAAGATCATTCTCCAATAGTCCTAACTCTAAGCGAGTATATCATCCAAAAAGGGAATAATGCAGTATTAACCAACAAATATACGGACTGGGAAAGTTTCAAAGTACGCCTTGAACAAAGAATACTTTTGAAAGTTCCGTTAAAAACTATGGATCAAATGAACATAAAAGTAGAAAAGTTCATTACGGATATTCAACAAACAGCATGACAAAGTACTCCAGAAATCAAATCAAGGCTAAAAAGAAATAGCTATCCAATAGAGATTAGAAATCTCCTTAAGGATAAACGCAAGTCCAGAAAAAAGTGGCACCAAACTAGAGCTCCACAAGACAAAAAACACTTCTGAAATTCAGAAGTTAAAAAATGAGTCAGTTAATTACTACTTAAGTAAGTTGACTAATGATAGTAATACAGATTATTCACTCTGGAAAGCAACTAAAACTCTGAAAAGGCAAATAATGCCAATCCACCCTATCAGGAAAACGGATGGAACATGGGCAAGGAAAAACAAAAAAAAAACAGAAGGATTTGCTAATCATCTTGAAAATATATTTCAACCTCATGAATGTCAATTACGAGAAACATTGGATGAAAACATAATACAAATTCTCGAAGAGGTCACACATACATCATCTACTGAAGTAGCAAACGGAATTAAAAACAATTTAAACTTAAAGAAAGCACCAGGGTTTGACCAGATTACTGGAGAAATAATAAAGCAATTACCGGTAAAGTTAACTAATATCATAAATGCTGCATTTAGGTTAAAATATGTGCCAAAACTTTGGAAAGTGGCTGAGGTTATCTTGACTCCCAAACCAGGAAAACCGCCACATTTAATAACATCATATAGGCCTATATCGTTGCTGCCGATAATGTCTAAACTCTTTGAAAAGTCACTCTTAAAACGACTCAAACTAATAATTGAAAAAATAACCTAATTCCGAATCACCCATTTGGTTTTCGCAGTGAGCACTCAACTCATAGAATAACCAATATCATTGAAAAGAATTTAGAAGAGAAAAAAGTCTGTTCCGCAGTATTCCTTGATGTAGCACAGGCATTTGACAAGGTTCGGCACGAAGGTTTAATCTACAAACTTAAATTAATCCTACCTAAACAGTACAGCATAATACTGGAATCATATATAACAGAAAGATATTTCAGGCTTAAGCAAGAAGATGAATATTCTGAGCTTAATGAAATAAGGGCAGGAGTTCCACAAGGAAGTGTACTTGGGCCAATTCTGTATTTACTATACACCCGAAAATGTTCCAATCCCACAAAACAACATGATAGCCACTTTCGCCGATGACACAGCTATCATGGCAGTATGTGATAACAACTCAGATACAACATAGAAATTACAAACCGCCATAGAGCAAGTACACAACTGGATAAAAAATGTCGCCTGAAATTAAAAGAATCTAAATCTGTAAATGTCGACTTTACTAGAAAGAAACTCTCATCTATCATCCCTAATATAAGCTTCTGCTTTATAAGCAAATACTGAAGCCTGTTTGGACTTATGGTGTAGAGTCACCATAAGTCCAAACAGGCCAAACCATCCTGTGGGGATGTACCAAGTAGAGCATCAAGGATATTATTCAACGATTCCAAAACAAAGTGCTAGGAAACATCGTCAACGCACCACGGTTTGTCAGAAATAGTGACATCCACAAAGATCTGGGCATAGAAACCATCAAAACGGAAATTATGAATTATGCTAGAAGTCGTGAACAACGGTTACTTCAACATGTTAATATAGAGGCCATCCAGCTACTGGATAATACGAATTTATTTAGAAGGCTCAAAAGAGTAAAGCCTTTTAAGTTAGTGTAAAATCAGTTAAAATAAATCTTTTTCTAGCGCCCAACAAAAGCGCGATCAAATAATAAATATTAAAACTAAGGAGTGCATCGATGGATGAACCCTTGAATTTCAGTAAAATGTAGTAGTTTAAGTTAGAATAAAATTGCTTATTATTCTTGGACTAGATTGTAATTAAAAAAGAAATAATAAAGATTATTTAAAAAAAAAAAATGTTATTAACACACATAATAAAGAATAATATATTTGTGTGTTTGTGTAAAAGTATATTTGGAAAAAGCCTTTTAGGGAAAGAACTTTTAGGAAAGTTTATTTATATTATTTATTTATATAAGAGAATAACGAAATTTTTCTTGAGGAAAGATATAAAATTGAATCCAACCGGTATAATAAAAATAATGAAACTCACCCAAAAATGTTCCTAATTATTTTATTCTGATCATTATGTTGTCCAAATATGCCTATAATATTAACCTTTTGCATCTTTCGACACGCCTTGATTTTTATTCGAAATGCTGAAAGGTATAGTTCTACGATTTTAATCGAAAACTTATAAATCATCAAAAGTTCACCATATTTTGACGTTGAATGTGATTTTTGGATTTTACACTGAAAAATAATTGATTATGTCAAACAAAATATTAAAATGTCATAGGCTACTTAATGTATATTTTTTTTTGATTTTTGTCAATTTCTGTTGTTTTAAACAGTAAATAATTTACGAACAAAATAACGGTTGGTTATTGACGATTATAGAGGCTACCTCCTGGTGACAAGAATTATAAGTGGTAAATCCAAGGAAAATTTGATATTTCTGTGTTTTGCTTTGTTGTATCAAAACTATTCGATTTTTAAAAGTGTGTAAAATTTATAAAACAATAAATATAAATTAAAAAATATTGTAATATAAAAGTTTAAAACTATATTTATTATTGTACTGTGTTAGTATTGTACTAGTTTAGTATATTTTGTGTATTTGGTTAGTGAATATACTTTTTTCATTATGGATTATACCAATCGTAAAACATCCAGAGTTTCCCTAAATTATTGTGGAATTCCCCAGTGTAGTTGCATTACATCCTCCACTATATCTTTGCAATCACGAACAGAACTTATTAAATGGAAAGTTGCATTAAAAATGGGAAAGAAATTCCCTAAAAGGTTTATGGTTTGTAGTTGCCATTTTAAAGACAAATATTTGTTAAGACCTCTTCATTCACCAAATAAACTGTTCAAAGTTAAACTGGTGCAAGATGCTTTTCCAACAGAGAATTTACCTAAATTATTTACATAACGGAAACCCAACAATGACAGCTCTAGAGCAAATCCTTTAGTAAAGAGGACTACTGCAAGATCTCAATTAACTTGGTGTGTAACAAAAATAGATAAGTTGAAATATATACGTATTATTTATTAAAATTTAATTTTAATTTCTGATCATCTAGAATCTCAACTTGATAATTTTAGAGATCAGATAGAAAATCCCTTTATAAGATTTTCCAATCAAGCGATACAGTGTAAACCTGATACTAGAGATAAAATCACTCAAGTGAATTTCCCGGGTACGCTGTGTATAACGTCGTTGTCGAACATAAACGCAAAGCTCATCACAAAAACAGGGATTCCATCACTAATCATTTTAGATACAATGGTAAATGTATGCCAGGTGGTGAGAAAATGTGATAAGTGAGTCATACCTATGAAAACGAGAATTCTTCTGACAATGTACAAGTTAAAGTCGAATTGCTCGTTTGCAGATCTTGCAGTTGATTTTAAAATTACTAATAAAACTGCAAAACTGTATTTTGCTGACACAATACGTCTGTTAGCCAAAATAATGGAGAAGTTGATTCACTGGCAATCAAAAGAGGATAATCTAAATAGTTTACCCAACTGTTTTCAAGATTTCCGTAATGTAAGAACCGTTCTTGATTGTACTGAAATACGAACAGTAACATTTCGGTGTCTTACGTATAAGACATGCACATATTCTCATTATAAAGGAGGACACACATTAAAAATTTTGATTGGAGTTTCACCATCAGGACTGGTTAAATTCATCAATAAAATAACCACTGGGCGATCATCTGATAAGGCTATATTTAATCAGACCTCCGAACTTTTAAGTAAGCTTCAGCTTGGTGACACAGTCTTAATAAAAGGTAGATAAAGGCTTCATTATTGCAGATGGATTAGCCAACGCTGGTGTGGAAATGATCCGACCAGGTTTTATGTTTCTGAATCATTATCAAAATCACAAATTGAAAGAAACCGAAAAATTGCTACAGAACGGGTTCACGTGGAAAGAAGATTTTCCTGTCAGAAAAAATGGGGATTTCAGTGATTCCATGTGTAAATGACATAATGATGGTGATTTGTGACATACCCAATTTGTCCCAACCGATATTAAGAGACGACAAATTTACGTGAATAAATCATTAAAATGCATATGTCTTGTTTTATTTTTAAAATTATTTCAACTAATAAATTGAGAACAAATAATAATACCTGAAAAATAAAAAAAATATCTCATAGGCTTGTATCACATTTAGGATCACATTTAGGATATTTTATCATACGAACTAAATATTATTAAATCACACCTTTGAAGATTAGTTACGCGGTCAAACCTAGTTGTATTTGACCGAAATATTCGTGTCTTTTTTTAAGCTGTATATATTATCAAATTTTTCTATGTAGTTCAAGTTCTCTACTAAATCAGTATTCATTCTTCCCCATTAAATGCGATACCATCGGGGCTTACAACAAGAAGTGAAATATCAGGCGAAATCAGTAGACCAGTATTGAATAAAAGGTTGTAGCGACGGTACGCTTCGTTTACAATTGGCTCGGTCATAATACCGTATCTAGTGGCACTGTTCCCCTAAAACTTCTATCATATAATGCAATCAACTTAATCTGCCAATTTGGTTGTTTATTGTTCATATAGGTGAACATTTTATAAGCAATGCTACCCGTTACTCGTTTTTCTCTTTATACCAACCATTGGGCATTTGTTTGGCACATTGTTGCTATGCATATTTCGATACATTCGTCTTCGGTTTTATTAATTATTTTGAAATCCTCCTGGTTTTCACTATTAATGAATGATTGCATTAATGGAACAAATTTGTTTGTGTAATTATTATCTATAAAATGGACCGCAGTTTTCTGCTTCGTTGCAACTACCTCCTTCGATACGTTGAATCATAATTTCACTAGATGATCAGTCGATTATTTTTCCAACATTTTGTTCAGCTCAGAATTTGGAACAGCTTTTAGATACATCAACAGAAATTCTTCTTTTACTTTCTCTGACACAACATCATCACGAATGTATATTTCATTTCTCACATGGCACATTTGTGTAGTACAGACCGCGCTGTATTTTTTAGCGATATCGTTGCCAATTTTATCCCATTTTTGTTTAAGTTGAGTGCAACTTATTGCCCTGAGATTTGGATATCTAAAAGAAATAAAATTAGTTTATTTAGCTAAATATTTATTAATATGGAGTAAACAAGCCGCAATGTGTTTACATTTTTCTTCATTCCCTATTTTGCATGAGCATAAACACTTCCAGTAACTATAATTTTTATTTTTTTTTCCAAAAATCCATCTTGACTTCATGAGGCCTAGATTTAATTGAAGAAGTTTGTACAACAAGGCCAATTATTTGGTTTTGAGCTGGAGGTGGAGCAACACCGATCGCGTGAACCCTACCCACGTTTAATAACTCTTTGCCCTAGCGGATTGAGCGTTTATGATTAATGAAATATTCAAAATTTTCGAGAGGATATACATAAATATTTTCCGAAAAATCTCGATTGATCACGGAATTGTTATTATTGTTAATTTTATTAATTAATAATTTCATTTTTCTTTTGCCTGGTAAAAATGTAATTCATTCCATATTATTTTCAAATTATTTTAAGTTAAACATAAATAAATTTTAAAAACTAAATTCTTGTCTTATCCGTCTTGTTGCTTAATGATTCCCTATAAACAGATCGTATTTTTTGTAATATTAATAAATAAACATATTAATAAAAATAGGCATATTAATAAAAACATTTAAATTATTTTAATATTATTTAATTTTATGTACACTTTTCTATTGATTTATATACTATAAACAGAGAAATGTTAAATTGTACATGGAGACACAACTTATTATACCGACCGCTAATGGCGCGATTTTGAGCACTACCAATCGACAATATAAATAAAACTAAATTTAAAATCAGAAAATGTATCTGTTGATACAAACCTCAAATTGTAACTGTCTTTAGAAATGAAATGTAGGGAGACAAATATACGTATATATGTGCGGGTATTCACGTACAACTAATTTACGCAATATATTGTGCAATATTTTTCAGTTTGTGCAATTAATACATTGATGAGAGAATTACGAAAAATTTCAGACCAACGTGAAAATGGGTTTTGTAAAAGTGGGTAATAAATAAAAGGAATGAAAATAAAGGAAATATATCGGTGGAATCAAGTCTGGGTACTGAATAACTATCAGGCGATAAGGCTGAATATCTATCAGGCGATATATTTTTGTGATATCCGCGTTTATCGCATATATGTGAATGAAATCGAAGCACAATTATAAAGAGTTGATTTTAAATAGCACAGCCGCAGACATTAGAATTCCATTCAATGACATGTCAGATTTTTAATTTGGTCGAGGTCAAGTCATTAACACACAGTTGTGCGGAAAATAAAAGTATGATTTAGTCTAATACTCTAATGGCTTTGCGTGGTTCCTTATGTTGTGAACCATATCAACCCATAAAATCATGATCAGATTCGCATTAGCTCAGAGTTTTGATTTTTTCTCGAAATTAAAGAATCGTTGTGCGATAAAATCCAAGTTGGCTAATTCACTTACTAATTAATTTTTTTGTACTTACCATCTCAACCTATTCTGAAGTATTGTCAGGTTATTGCCTAATTTGATTTGACAAAAGGTTAGTTCCAATGAGCAAATTAATTTTATGCGTCGAATAAATTCTTGCAAATCGGCATTCTGGTAAGATGGAATCGGTCATTTGGTTTAATCCTGCTGTAAGTACTACGTATTTTCATATATTTTACTGGATATGGACCTCTAATGAAACAGAATAAGTACTGACTCGGGGTCGAAATTAAATGAGTGTAGATTTGCATTTCATAATGTACTTGCCGTGTGGATATTCTTGCCAGATATTTCAAAGAGAGCTGTAACCTTAGGTAAACATACTTGGAGGTATTGTTATACAAGTGGTTCGCGAAGCATCGAAATTGTGATCAGGAACCAGTAGTGAAAATACAGCAAGGTTGGTTAATAGTGTTTTCCTATTGGCAAAGTTCACATCAAATCATCCTCGTCGTTTATTTAAAGTGGTCCAAAAGCAAGAATAAGGGGGAATATTATCTTTGGCTAGTAACACTTTCATGTTTAATGTTTTGTTAGCTAGCGTTGTCAGTTCTTCATGGCATTGTAACTGAGCCAATTGCTCATTTGACCAAATTTCCCTAAATATTTGAGGCAACCTCCAGATTATTTGGAAACGATTCAGACCTATTTTCAATTTGTTCAAAACAAGCTAATTATCTCATTGAGAGATTCCCCAATCGAAAATGATCAGGAGTAAATGCTAAATAATCTGAAGGATCCAAAGACATTGTAGTGAGAGGACGCAAATTTACAATGGCCCCAATTGAATTTTCAATGTGAGTATTCGTGAAGTTCAAGGAACTCCATTAAAGAAAAGCTTGGCAGATTTCACAAAGATCGGGTTATGTGTCAGGTGAGAGACTTATATCTTGTATTCCTCCGCGAGTGCCAGGTGCCATGAATAAGGAACTGCACGAAGGAATTGTGATTCAGAATTGTTTATCCTATCAATAAATTTCGATTGAAGTCGACAGGCGAAGTTTTGTTTGAGGCGTTCTATATTAGCACGTTCCTCGAGATCTTTATTTGTTGTGTATTTGTGGGTTGTTGGTTTAGGCCAATCATCAAACACAAATCTAAGGCTGGTTGATTGCAAGGTTGATAGACTAACCCATTGTGTCTCAGTCAATTCTCCCATCCATGCAGGGATAGCGTAAGTTACGATGGGCCTCATATATGCCTTATATAATCTTAATTTATAAAGTAAGTTTTTTTTTTGTTTCTGAACTCTGCAATCTGTTCTGGGACCGAAGCTCTCCCAACTCTTTCGCAGTTAATTTTTAATGTCCTACCTTACGCCGTCACCAGCCAAATTGAGGACACACGAATACAGGTTTGATTTTAAATCCATCTGCACATTGCATTGCTCCAGCCAGCCAACACTGACATGGACGATGGTGCGGCCCATGGATTCTGCACTCCAACAGGGGAGTCATAGTTGTGTCCATCGTCATCACCAATCGAAATCAGGTGATGAAGAATCCTTTTTGCAACCCTCCCCCGTTGGAATTCGAACCCGGTACCTCTCGTCCCAAACACCGCAGCTTTAACCACTGCGCCAATTGCTCGATTATAAAGTAAGTTACGAACTGCAAAGGATTTTCTTCAAACATTTTGGTTGTGAGAGAGAGGTGATAGTTCACTATCTATAATCACCCCTAGGTATTTCATTTGGTTTTTATATTCTAAGGTGCTACCTTCGAATGAAATAGGGCTGGTATTTGGCATTTGACTATATTGGTTGCGGTGGAAATGGATAATTTCTGTTTTAGAAGAGTTTACCTTGATTTTCCATTTCTTCGCATATTCGGAATACTGGTTTAGATATTTGGACAATCTTTCACTAGATTTCTGAGCGCTAATTGAAGATGTGAATATAGCCGTGTCATCGGCATAAATTTGGATGTTGGTTTCTTTGTTGTCGGGTTTCGGGATATCATGATAGAAGAATGAAGAAATATGTGGGGCTAGATTTGAACCTTGTGCAACTCCTGCTGCGATTGATTTGGTAATAGAACAGTATTTGTTTAACGACACGAAAAATTTCCTATTTGATAAGTATGATTCGATTGGTTCATTGAGGTAGTAGGGAATATCACATTGAATTAATTTAAAGACTAAGCCTTTATGCCAGACCATGTCGAAAGCTTTTTCTTTGTTCAGAAAGGCAGCGATTGTTGAACGACCAAATTGATTGGCGTTTTTAATAGTTTTTCAGCCTCAGCACTGTTTGAGTAGCAAAGTGGCCGGCATGAAAGCCGAATTGTTCTTCTGGAATATAGGGTTCTAGTAGGGGCTGGAGCCTGTTAAGAATAACTATTTCCCCTACTTATTCCGTTTAGGAGTGATATTGGGCGAGTATGCTCTTTACTATTAGAGGGATTTCCTGGTTTAGGAATAGAGATGACTTTATTGAGTTTCCAACAATCTGGAAAGTAGCTTGTCTTTAAGAAACCGTTAATGATATCGGTAAGTTGTGATATTGCATTATCTGGAAAATTTCTAAGTACCGAGTTGGCTATGTAATCGCCTCCCGGAGCTTTTCTCTTATTAACATGTTGAAGAATGTTGGCAACTTCTTATCGACATCATCATCCAATTAAGGTTGGATTAAGAGGAGGAGAATTAAGAAAACTATTGACACAGTTATTGACTAACTGTTCGAAACAGGGATCTTTTATAGAATTTCCTCTGCAATTATTTTAGGATCTATGATTGGACTAGGATCTTTTTGACTTTGGTTTTTACCATTAATTTTTCTAATTTCATTGAAAATTTCCGGAGAATTATCGGGAATTATAGGCATTCTACTTGTGAATTCAGAATTTCTTAGTTCCTTGAACCAACACGAAATCATATTGGAATAAAAATTAACTTCAGATTTCCAGATATGCCCTGGATATGTATAATAGATCCGACGCATTCGATTGCGTAGTTTAATCAGGTTTTGGAGCTCAGGAGGAATTTTTAAGGTGCCTTTGCTCTGAATGAGAGGTTTAGTTTCCTTGATGGCTAATTTGATTACGTTAGTTAGCTTGACCGTTTTTTCCTCAATTTGAGTAGCGGTAGTGATTTCTGAGTCTTCTGGAAGGTTTCGATGAACATGAGTTTCATCCAGTCGGCTTTGGGGTAGTTTCGAAATACTTTTGTTTCTTCTGGTTGGGTCTTGAAAAGGATTGTGAATACAATTGGTAAATGATCTGAGCAAAATTCATGCAAGACTCGTGGTGGAGTGACTAGAGAGATATTTTAATATAAAACCAAATCAAGAACCGAGTTTCCTCTTGGGAATGTTAGTTCGATAGGAGCATTTAATTGGATATTGGAATTATTACAAAAATTAAAAAGTGAACGACCATTCTGATTATTTGGGCAACTCCATGTGGTGTGGCGTGAATTAAAGTCATCTGCTAAGATAACTTTGTTACTGGAGTTAAAAAGACGTTCTAAATCATGAATTTTGACTTGTCTCACGTAAATAGAGCAAAACGTGAGATATTTGTTCTGGGTATACCAACATTTAAATGTATTGCTTCAGTTTCGGCTGTTACAAAAGTTTTGGCTAGGAAGTGAAGAATGTCATTCTGGATTAAAATAGCAGTGCCTCCAGATTTGGTACTTATTGCATCTAGCTTGAAAGTGGTATACCCAGTGACTTGAAATTTATATCGTTGAGTTTAGTGGGTTTCGGATAGGAGAACTATGTGAGGCTTGTGACAGAGAAATGCATTTGGTATTCGGTTCCAGTATGTAAAAAGCTTAATAAGCTCAACATTCACTTTCCTATTAATTTTAATAGTCTTTAATAAAATTTTATCTTCGTACAGCAACTTTAACTTTGATTTTTTGGTTTATGTTGCTGTTTTTTTTCCCTATAAATTTAGCCACTCCAGCCAGAAACGAAACGAATAGAAAATTTTGAAAAAAAAAATAAATGGATGGAATTTATTTTCTGCGGGTTTGTTTAATGGTTTTGCATTTCTTTCGTCGTTTTTTTTGTGCTCTGTACCGCTTTGAGGTTTTTTTTTTGCCCTAAAATCAAAGTCTTCGTACAGTGTATGTTTAACAAAAAGGTAGGTTTTACATAGCTATGTGTGTAGTTCAAAGCAGAATAAAACTTATTTTCTTTTGAACTTGATATTTTCATTGGGAAATTTGTTTTATTTTTTTGTTTAGGTAATGCGGTTCGTATTTGTTTGCTCCACATTCAATGGACGAACCTTACTAGCTATATGATGCTACGGAAAAATCAATTTATTTATTGTTTAATGGCTTGTAGTCGAATAATAATATTACATTTGTACCAGAACAACAACAAAAAAATAATAATAAGTCTGATGCGAGCCAACATACATATATATGATTTGGGGTATATACAGTTTTTTTTTTTAATTTTACATAATTTGAATTTATGATTTCAATTTTTTAACATATTTTATATGTATTCCGATAAATTTTTTTCCGATTTTTGTTGAAATTTGAACAGATTTGTTTCGGATAAAAAATAATATTTGTATAAAATGTATAGGCATCATTTGAATGCGAATATTTTAATTGATGAATATCTTTTTTTATATGCTATAGTCATGCTTTAGAAGCCAAACCCGCACAATCCTACACGATGTTTTAAGAATTTAATTTAAATTTGGTTTGTAAAGGGTTTACCATTTTTAGGAAGTGAAGAATGTCATACATTTGAATCTATCCTCTTTAAGTTGAAATATCTTAAATGTGTACAACAAAGAATCAATATGCTTCGACAATAAACAAAGGCAACACTATCGGAATTGACCTCGTGCTTACGTATATTTCTAGAACATTAAAAGATACTGATTGTATCAGAGGAGTGAACAAACATCCCACTGTGTTAGTTTGAAGTGTCCGATATATATCAGAAGGTACTACAAATAAAACAAAAAAGATGGGGTTGATCCAACTAATTTTTTTTATCACTGTGAAGCTGCACTACACCTGATACATTAAACAGTTTGTAATTTAGACGCTACCTTGTCGTTGTAAGCGAATAATAAAAAAAATTTGATAGTAAGTCGTGGGCAGTAGATTCAGAAACATGCAATCATAGCCCATTTTTGATTGCTGGCAATTTTAATCCCTCCACATTTCATAGAGGTGGTGCTAATTGATGGACCAATAAATGTCTCGCAACTGAAGTATTTGGTTGGACAATTTATACACACACAGTAGTCACCAAGCCATTTAATGTGTCTTGCATGATGGAAAACTGTGACGGGATGCTTAAAAAAAATGGAAATTAAATGGCTGGAAACATAAAATTTTAGACGAAAAGCTTTTTATTTTCATATGAGAAAAAAAATTTTCAGGAATTGTCGAAAATTAGGTGTCTCAAATAACAGATTACATTACAGTAACTTTTTATGCAGCAATGCCCCGGAGAGCAAGCAAACATCGATGATTTAAAAAGTTGAGTGAGGAGACAGACCGGGATTCTCGGGATTCTTATCTTAAGGTTCAAAAGTACATACAATGCAAGCCCTCGTACCCAGAAATGTTGGCTAATATTGTCTCTATCTTATTTTCACAACAGCTTGATTATGTGAGAATCACCAAACCAAGGGGCGAGGAAAAAGTATTACCACCAGTGTCAATAGAGTAGGTTCTAAGAGCATGTGGCAATGTGGAAAACAACAGAGGTTATGGTTTTTTTAAATTGCCAATGTTGCGTTGCCAAGTGTAGTCCGTTTATATCCGAAGCGGTTAGATTATTCCCTATGCAGTGGAAAAGGAACGAATCATTAGAAAATTCACCATCATATAGAACAATCTGCTTACTGGATATGGTTACTAAAATATTAGAAAGGACCATATGCAAGAAATAGCAGGACGCCATTAAAAAAAGGAAACTGTCTTAAAATCAATATGGATTCCATAAAACGCGCTCTACCAGTGACGCGATTAAACTCGTGATAGATGCATGATATGCAATTGTCAGATGGAAGGGAGGTTCCAAAGAATTTTGTGAGGTAGTAAAGAGATACCAAATTATTTAATAAGGGTAGTGGCTCATTACCTATCAAATAGAGCTTGTAAGTACGAGAGAAATGAAGACCCAAAAGACTATCATATAATCGGAGAAGTACCACAAAAGACGGTGATATGTGTGATATCTAGTGTGATTGTAAAGAATACGAAGAAACTATGACATTTAGAAGAGATTAGCAGGAAAATGATTGCAGTTTGAGCTGAGCCAGCTTCGTGAAGTAATACTTATTGGTAGTTCCAAGAGGCTAAATAGTAAACGATTTTGCGGATTAGGGCTTAATCATTAACATTCGTCAATCTTTCAAGATTATGATGGTCTCTTGTAAAGTATTTGAATTTTTCCGCCTTCACCGGAAAAAAGATACAGAAAATATTCTTGACGCGATACAGTTAAAACAAAAGTTTTGGAAGCTAGTGCACACGATTTATGTTTAAAAAATGAAAAGTCAACAACTATAGGATCTACTAACATATTATATATGAGATATTATGTTGTCGAGCAATATACCCGTTTGCCAATGAAGAAGCAAAACCAACTCCGTTTGGTTAAGAATTGACTTCTGCTCTTCTGTAGGCACACTTGCGTGCAGCTTAAGATCAAATAGTTATTCCTTTAAATCATAGTTTTTGGCTTTTTGGAGACTCATTTTAATCGTACAGCTTTTGATGCTGCTTAAAATATTCAGAAAACTAAGTACGTGGAACTTATTTGATTTGCTCTTACCGACTTTACAAAACAAGCATACTTTTTGTGGAATAGTTTCAATAAAGAAAACATAGTTTTCATCCTAACAGCAAGTGCTGTTTGTTACAAGTTTATTTCTGCACTTGCTTGGAAAAACGGCCCAATAGGTGTTAATAGTACTAATCAGTGTTTTACTTATTTTTTATGATAGAATTTGGAATAAAACCAGTTTAACGCTACTGCTGCTTCGAAAATAGCAATAAAACTATTTTGTTGTGCTAGCTTGATTTAAATTCGGCCTCAATTATTCAGTAAACCTAGTATGCAGACATTATTTTATGTGCACTTTTCGATTAGTGAAAAGTTGGTTACCTTATTGTTGAATAGGATCCACAAGAAAAAAACTCAGGTTTATGTAGCAAAAACTAGTTCTGCTGGTTTAAAATCTGTTTTGCATGCAGCTCTGGAACAAATTGTGGCTCTATCGGTATTTTATTTTGTACCTTTTGTACCATTTTATACGATTTTGATATTTCACTGCTTCCTTAAATGTTTAGTGGAGTTGATTTCATTTTCTTTGGGAACATGTTTTCAAAAAACAGTGCAAGTTCAAAAAACGAATGCTAATGACCGCTAGCTCAAGTTTTCAGAAAGCTTCATTTTTGGAGCTTACTTCAGTTGTTGTTTTCAAATATTTAATACTAGATACCGTGTTGAAGAGTCTAAAAAAACGTAAATGTTTCAATAAGAAGCGGCGGCCGCGTTTTTTTGCAGTTTTTACATTTGTTATTTTCTATTTTAAAAAATTGACAAAGTTTTTGTGGAATAAGTTCCACGAGGAAATATATAGCTTATGTCCTAAAACCGAGTGCTGATGATTAAAGCTTTACCCATGCACTTGCGTAGATACATTTGAAAGAATTTTTAGATCTAAAAACAGGTTCTATTTGTTTTAATCGTCGTTTAACTTGTCTCAGCTTTCCGCAAAGGTTCAGTAAGTTAAATTTCTGGGACTTTTTTGTCTTTTTTTATTTACCAAAACTGAGAACCCTTTTGAGGAAAAAAAACCACAACAAATAAAACAGTTTATGTCCCAAAATGAACTGCGGCTGGATAACAGTTTATTTAGCCCTTTGCATAGACATACTTTCATCCCAATTGGGAATAAACCATAGATCAATTTGTTTAAAAAGTTATATTAGTTTTTACCCCTACCTAATTCTAGTTTTAACTTTCCAGTTTTCATCCACTACCCTAAATAATCGGAAAAATGCTTGTACAAACTATGTCATTTGCTTTTATTGATTTTACAAAACTAGCATGCTTTTTATGGAATAGCTTTCACAAAGAAACATAGTTTATATCTTAAAAACGAGTGCTAATATTTAAAAATGTTATTCTGCACTTGCTTAGAAAAATCGGTCAGGCTGTAGGTGTATTATCACCTTTTACTTATTCCCCTGTTGAAATTCGATTTTAATCCTGTGCCTTTGAACGCTGCTTCAAAAGTTCCAAAAACTTATTTTGTGGTGCTAGTTTGATTTTAATTATGTTTATTTAATCGCTGCTTGATATATTTGCAACACTTAGTATGTGGACCTTATTTAGTTTATACTTTTCTATTCGTCAAAAACTACCTACCTTATTGTTGAATAGGGCCCACAAAGAGAAAAAACCGGTTCATGTAGCAAAAACAAGTTCTGACGGGTAAAAAGTAAAATCTATATTTTGTATTAGATCACTTGTATGCAGCTTCGGAACAAGCATTGTTTCATTTTTTGTCTCCATATCGTTATTTAATTTTCTACTTTTTGTACCATTTTGCACGATTTTGAGATTTCACCGCTACCTAAAAAATTAAGTTTGGGGTGTTAGTTTTATTTTCTTTAATTTTAAGAATAGGTTCCAAAAATAAAATCAGCGCATAAGCCAAAAAACAAGTGCTGATGGTGAAATGTTTACTTCTACGATTGTTTAGATACCCCTGCATGCTTATGGAATCAAATAATGGGCTCTACTGATTTAAACCGTTGGTTTAGTGTAAATCATAATCGGAACTCGATTTTGGTCCTGCAGCTTTCACTACTAGCTCAACAATAAGTCTGTGTTTATTTGTGCATTTCTTATTTTATTTTGAAACTAACAAAGTCAAAGTAAAAATAAGAGACAAAGTTTTAATGGGATAGGTTCCACAAAGAAAAAACTATAAAAAAATTTAATTTTATAACTGCGGTTTTCATCTCAAATTATCCAAAAGTTAAGCTTGTGGAACTTATTTCATTTATTCTTTTCGATTTTTCATAACTGATGAAAATCAATAGCTTTGCAATAGCTACCACAAAGAAAAAATTGTTTAAGTCCCAAAATCAGGTGTTGTTGGTTAAACGATTATTTCGCCTTCTCGTAGATGAACTCGAATGCAAATCTGGATTAAATCGTGGATTAATTGTTTTAAAATATTTTTCTACTTTTTATCCTTAACGAAATTTGTCCACTACCTCAAATGAACAGAAAGTGAAGTTTGTGGAACATATTTCATTTGCATTTACAGACTTTACATCACAAAAAAACTTTTTGTAGAATAGCTTCCGCTAAAAAAACTCCGTTTGTGCCCTAAAACTAAAGCTGTATTTACAAGTTTATTTTTGCACCTGCTTAGAAAATTTGGTTTAACAAAAGGGGTTATTAGTTTTAATCATTGTTTCACTTTTTCTTATATTGGAATTCCATTTTAATCCAGATTAAAGCTACTGCTGCTTCGTAAATTCAAAAAATGTATTTTGTGGTACTAATTTGATTTTAATTTTTGTTATTAAACCACTGAATTTAATATTCAAGAAACTTAGTGTGTGGACCTAATTTCACTTGCATTTTTCATTTAGTGAAAGGCCGTTAGCCTAATTGTTGAATAGGGCTTACAGAAAAATAAATTGTTTATGTAGCATAAACAAGTTTCTAAGGCTAAAATTTTACTTCTTTACTTGCGTAGGAGCACTTAGATGCAGTTTCGAAATCATCTCTGGGTCTTACTTACAAAAAAATGAGTGCTGGTGGGTAAATGTTTATTTCTGCACTCACGTAGGGTCGGAAAAAGGATCTCGTTTGGGTCTTATTTGTTTTAATCGATTTTTAATTTCACCTATTTAGTTTGTGGAACATATTTCATTTGTTCTTTTCACTTTTATGGAATAAGATCCACAATGATCCAAACAATTTATTTTCTAAAATTAAATGCTATTGGTAAAAAGTTTATTTCTGCTTTTGCGAGATGCACTTACATTCAAATTTGGATCAAATTGCGAATCATTTTGTTTTGATTGTAATTTTAATTTTAAGCTCTATCAGGAGTCAAATTGCAGATATTGTCAGCGCCTTCAAATGTTCAGGACGTTTGAGGTGTTAATTTGATTTTAATTGTATTTATTCAATTGCTAAATATTCAAAAAACTTAGTATGTTGACTTTATTTCATTTGCACTTTAGAATTAGTGAATAAGCACTTGAATGATTAGAATGAACAGTGGATCTTATTTGTTTACAACATATTTTTACTTTTTGCTTTTATTGGTATTCGATTTAGTACCAGCAGATTTACTTTAAATGTTCAAAAATTTAAGTTAGCGGATTTAATTTTATTTGCTCTATTTCAAAGATTAGGTTCCACAAAGAAAAAACCGTGTAGTCGATTAGCTTTCACAAAAAAATCTCAGTTTATGTCGGAAAACGAGTCAGTGCTCTTGGATGATTGCTTAGATACACTTCCGTACATTTTCAGATCAACTGTGGAACCTATTTATTTTAACCGTCAAAAATATAATAATTTGATGTAAAATCGTAAGTCTAACCACTGCTCTCTCCACGTAACCATTCTCGAACATTAGGATATAATTAAAATATCGTATTTAATTTATAAATTTTTCATTTCAAGTAATTAAAAACAATTTTATCATCATCTTAAGAAAATAAAGTTGCATTCTGTTACAAAGTATAACAAAATTTTTATATCTTCTCTTAATTTGTTATGATTTTTAATTAAAGAAAATTACTTAGTAAAAAAATTGCACATAACATCGTTTACTACATAGTTTATGAATCTGATGTTAATTTGTAGAGATTTTATTTCAAGAAAATTAAATGAAAATCATGGAAAATTAAATTATCAATAAAATTATTTTTCATAATTTTCATCCCCTCTTTTTTATTTTTTTTGGTGCGCCATAAAAACGATAGTAGCTTTATGTAAAAATATTTATTTCGGTTTATTTCTCTTGTTGGAATCATAAAACTAATTAAATTGTATGGCACCCCGCCCCCAAAAATATAGGCAAACATGAAAGCACATAATATTTTTTTTGTAAACAGGGTGGGTTCTATAATATTAATCAACGAAATTGTGCCGAAGAAAATGGTTTTTTACTTTTAAGCGAAGATTTATGTTGATATATACGTTTCCAAGGTTGTTCCAAGGTCAATACACCATAACTTTCTCACTATTGGATAATTCGGTGTTTTCATCTTTAATAATGACACCCTGTATAATAATAATAAAAATATATATATAAAAACAACCTCCATATTATGTCCTTAACTTAAATAATAATCATCGGGGACGAACTGACGGTGTAAATGTGATACAATGGAGAAATTCTGCTTCACACACATAAACCACCGTACCACCAGTTACTAAAAGAAGATAATATGGACTTTATTTTATTTGACCATCTGCGATGATTTAAATGGGTCATAAAAAGTTAAATATTGGATTATTAAAGCATTCTCAAAATTATATTATGTTTTGTAATAAGAATAACAATAAGACAGGTTTAATAGAACGAATGGCGGACGAACATTTCTTTTTTCGATCGTTGTCGTCGAAATTGTCGGTTTGATGTATGTTTCCACATTATGGTTTGATGTCATAAAAGATTTCGTTGGTGATAATAAACTTTTCTAATTTTATTGAGATTACTTCGAGCGATGAGTAACAAATTATTGCTTTTGATGTCAACTCTGGGGTAAGAATAGTGGCTTTAAATCAATTTTATATTTCTGGTAATGGTTGCAAAATGCTGTTTATTAATTAACTACCGCATTTTGCATTAAAATGGATTTTAACGATGATGTGGGAAAAAAAGAAATTTTCTATAATAGAAGAGATTGGAGGAATTGATATTGTAAAACAGTCATAAAGAGTTAACAATGAAATTTCTCGGTTTCCGGTAAACTGGTTGATTCTTCGTTAGTAGAATGGGTAGAAGAAGCATCCAATGAAAAGTTAGATGGTTTAAATATTAACCGGCGCAGAAGTTTTTAATGAACTAATGGACGCAAATTGTGTTAAATTTTCAGAAATGGTTAAACCGAACAGTTGAACCACACAGATTTCAAGAGCTTTTAAATCGACCGCAGGGGCCATTAATATACAACCGATTATATGTATAATTAGTTAAAATAATTTTGTCAGGACTTACCTTAGACACTGCGTTCGACGCACGGTTGTGTGTTTACCAAATTTGCTGACCTAGAATTGGAAAAACAAAAGAAAATTGTCCAATTAAAAATCCAAAAAATTCTCGAAAAATACACCAACAATGAAGCAAAAAGCTTTAATTATTTATTTTGTGTATATCTGTGTGTGTGTGTAGTCACTATTGGCTTTTTATCTATTTCGATTGTTGTGGGTTGTGTTCTAATCGAGTAAATTACCAACTGAACTATCAAATTGACACCTCAAATTAAAAAGAAAAAAAAAACCGAAAAGGAAAACCCCAAGCTATAAATTTTTATAGTTTGTTGATTGTAAAATTCGGTATGTATAATTTTCCTATTTTCCAAATTTTTTTTGTTTTGGTCTATTTTCCATTTCAATTAAAAAACAATTTTGCAAGAGTTAAGAGTTTTGTTTTTGTGTTTTGTTGATTTTAGTTCTATTATTATTTTTTTATTTACTATTCTAATTTTATCTGTCCATATAACATTTGTGTCTCTCTATATGCACACATGTTGACCAAACATCACAGTACAATTGTTAAATTTGTATCGTCTGTGTGTGGTTTTTAATTCCAATTCGGGCAAAAAAAAATGAAAATTTTACTGTTCAGGGGTTTTGTTCTATACGTATTATACTCTAATGTCCATTTGATTTTGTATACTGCATATATACATATATATTATATATTATATATATTATATATATATATATATATATATATATATATATATATATATATAATTTCAGCTAACTAGGACAATATTTAGAGGTTGCTATAATTGATCATATTTTTAGGGTAAATGTTTAAATGATACACAATTCAAGTTTTTACAAAAGTTATTTATTAACAAAATACAAAAAAATCAAAATTATTAAATTAAATTAAAAAACTCATAAAGTGAAAGTGTTACTCGCTCAGATTCATCTTCATGACGTTGGCCTTTGAAGCGGTTGGAAATTTCTTCCTATGTAGATCGACTAATCGACTAACCGAAGCAAATGTTGTTTTTGCTGATCATTTTTGATATTGCTATTGTTAAATTTTTAAATTAATGCAATAACTCGCTCTGCACGGTCGTTTACCACTTTTAACTGGCGTGCTTATTCCCCCATTTCAATAAAAATAACAAAGGACTTAATTGGGTAACAAAGGACTTAATTGGGCTCTGATGTTTGAAAGTTTTACCGTCGAGTATTTTTATCGCTTTAGCTTTTGGTGGTAACATGAGATTTTTAACCATTTCTTTTTTAGACTCAACTGTTACTCGAGAATCGAAAAAAGCTAGTCCAATGAGATATTCTGAAAAATACCAGAGATGACGACGAAATGCTTCCGATGCCGCTGTACGAATATTTTTATTAGGATAGCTGTCAATAAGTTGAAGTAGATTGACGTCATTTAAAAGGGCTTTCTCGGCTATGGGGGCTTCATTCCAATAACGGCCATATATTAGACTAACAAATACACTTATATCAGTGACTCCTTTTTTCTCTGCTGCAGTAAGGACGAATTGGTTTTGAAACAAGTTTTTAGACAATAAATTGTTTTTGCCATCTAACGAGCCTGATTTAAGGCGCTGGGTGCATGAAACTTAACCTCAGTTTTTTCTGAACATCCTAAAAAAGTTTGGCACAGGATCAATAGTTCGAGGTAATCGTCCCTAGGCTGTTGACTTTTTATAGCTTCGGCAAAGTAATTTTGCATTTCTTGAAGAGGTTCTATCAAATTATTGGTACTAAATAACGATCCATCTCCGACTGTTTCTGAAAGCATTTAAATAATTGTACATCTGGCCATCCGCTTGATCTAAAAACTTCTTTAAAAACATTAGAAAGCATTACTTCAAAAATGTGACGGCAAACAATCCATATGAGCTCCTTATCAATGCCTTTTTCAATTAAAGTGCATGCACCTTAGTTTAACCCTGTGTGGTATCGAAGCATAGTGCGCGAATGTGACCTTTGGCAAGCATGCGTTGACTTGTTGTTCACCCGTACCTCTTTGTTACAGATCCAAACAAAAACACTGTATTTGGATCAATAAGGTTCACTCGGTCAATAGATGAAATAATATCCTTGGTAAAAACAGATTTTTGCTAAGAAGGTTTCGCCTTTGCCTTGCAAGTCGAGATCGGAGGAGCCTGATACTCATCACATGATGATGTAATAGAGCTATTTTCAGAAAGAGTATCAACAACTTCTTGGTTTGCTTTTTGTTTTTGGGTATTTATTAGTCGCCTGGTTTCAGTTTCCGCGTCTCTCTTTCGTTTCCGATTTTCTTTATTTTTTAAATAATTGTCTACTCCTGCCATGCTGCAGCTCATGTTGTCTTCTCTTTGCATGATAAGAAATGTTTTGTACTCTTAATTTTTAATTAAAGTTAATGCGTCCTTAACTGCTATGTCAAATATTTCAACCAAATCTGCTTTGAATATGTTTTCTTTCATTCGACAACTTTCGAGATTGATTTTCCGATTCTTTTTTAGAAGCAAATATTCACCAACAAGTTTGTTTAATTTTCTTTCGACTGAGTCAATCCTTTGGGAAGGAATTCTGGCTTTTTCCCAAATTTTCATCACTCCAACTACCGCATTCCAAATACTTTGCTTAACCGTAATTTTGTTCTTAATGGTGATAATGGAATCTTTTAAGAACATCACCCTTTGATGGAAGCCTTGCATGGGATAGACTTTCTGTTGACTTCCAAATTAGCCAAACTCCAGCTGACGTTCTTGTAGATTTCGACGTGTTAGTGGACGCCATTTTCAATCCTTTAAACTTAAATTATAATTTAACTATTCGCAGTAAATGATTATGTTAATTACAAATTACACTGCACACTCAAATTAAAAAAAAAAATTTGTAATGATTTAAAAAAGTATATTTTACTTGTTCTGCAAACAACTTTACTCATTGAAACAAAAGACACAAATGATAAATTTCTCGTTGAAATATAAAACCTATAAGAAATTAAGGGGATTTCCCATTTTACATAGACTTTTATTCAGCGTTATACAGCATTTTTTGCTTGCCAGAAATACATATGGAAAAATTCTACAAAAACAAATCATATTATATCATAGCGACCTCTATATAAATTTCAAATGGGCCAATTTTTGATATATTCACTCCGTTTGGTCTTTAGAACAAAATAATGCTTGTGGAGAGCAACATAAAATATGGAATATATATATATATATATATATATATATATATATATATATATATATATATATATATATATATATGAATAAATAAATATATATATATATATATATATATATATATATATATATATATATATATATATATATATATATATATATATATATATTTATATATTTATATATATATAACGAGAACCTTTTAAATATCGCTTATTATTTTGAGATGCTCTGACCATACCATCACTTCCAGCAAGAACCTCTATTACAATGCTGACCTTAATTGTCAAGGATATCAAAAATATTCTCTGATAATGATGACGTCATCGATTTTGAGTAATTCGATTGCAAAGTTTCATTCGTGTCGTTGTTGTAAAGGAACCACAGATAATTATCATGGCATCGGTCCCAACATCTTTTGAATTGCTGTTGTTTGTTTTGCTTTCTTGAAAAAAAATTTAGATAGCAAAAGCCACAATTTGATCAGTGCATAGATTGAATTTAGTTACGATTACCCTAAGAGTAGAGAATTTCTTGTGGTGGTTTAAAACATTACGAAAAAAGGTAGTTCTGGAATTAATCCTGAGCTAGATTGTTTGTACGGTAAAGTACATGAGTTTAAGCTCAACATTTGAGAATTTTCATTTTTGGCTGTAGCTCATAATTACATTAAATGTGATTGAGAAATAACATTTTCCTATAAAGCAGTAGAAAAGCACTAATTAAAATTACAAATGTGACTTCACAACAAAATGGATATTACTAGAAGAATCCTGAAACAGAAACACCGGTCACCGGTTCACAATGCTATTTTTCTTCTAATTTTAAATAATATTTTTGAGCAACAGCAAAGTATCAAACTCTGGACTACGGTAAAGAAGCAATAGTCCAGCTGAACAGGTTTAATTAGAAGGCAGTCAAGGTCAACTTCAATCCTTTGCAATTAATATAGACTCGGGAAAAACTTTCTTCAGAACTGCCTATCAAAACTGTGGAATTTATGAAGGAAATCTAAAATTTAAGGAAATCTAGAACCCAACAAAGTCATGACGGTTAGTACAGAAATCACAGAAAATGGAGGATGGTTTGCATTAATTGAAAATGACTTACAAATTTGGGAAAACAGAAAAAAAATCTTTGCATGCCAAACGCGGTCAATAGTAGTGGTGCAAAGTCACATAAATGTCTATAAATTAGATTTTCGGCGATTATATATGAGATATTGGCCATAAAACGGTTAATTCAATTGATTTGTAATTCTTAATAAATTTTGTTAAAATCTAATTTATATTAATTTTAAAGTTTCGTGTCAAATAAAGTGTATATAAATTTGATTTTTAGCGATAATATGACGTATTGGTCATACAACGGTTAGTTCAATTGTTTTGTAATGTTTAATCAATCTTTCTTTAAATCTAATTTGTATTAATTTTAAAGTTGTCTGCCTTTAAAGTTTTACTTAAAATTGAACTGGTTTTTATCTACACACACTTTAGTAGAAAAAGATGTGGTAGGGTTTTTTATATGGTGATCGAACAAAATATATAAATCATTACCAAGGTAAAACATTTTCATTTCCCGTTATACACGAGAAAAAATTAAAATGAAAGTGAAAAAAAAATTATAATATGAAAATCTTTATTAGACAGTTAAAAGTTTTCGTTCAATTTTCTACTTTTTCTAATCCCCTATGGTTTATTACTGCGCTGTTTTAATAACGACGGTTATTTCCTAATTTGCTTGTCTTCTCATTTTTTGGAGGAGTTGCCGCCTGTTTCATGAAAAATAAATTTGTTTTGCTTGGCTTGGTACTTTTCTTGATTTTCTTTTTTTTTAATTATTGTTGTTGTAGGAATACCTAATAAGTATACAAAAAAAAAAAAAAAAAAATTGGAAAAGAAGAAAAACATTTAATTAATTTTCAATTTTGATGGTAGACAAGTTTTGTAATTTGATTAGGGGATTTTCATTTAATTTTATGTTTTGGTTTTATTGTATGGGATTTTTTTTTGTTACCGAATTTTGTGTGATTTTATGGTATTGAAAACTGGAAAAATCAAAGTTAGGTCAGTGGATTCAAAATCGTTGAACATTGATCAATAATAGAGAGGGTGTGTGGCTGGCTGTAAGTTCTAATCCTTATTCGTTGTTTTGAAGCTTGGTTTATAAAGTGTAAACTCGTACTTCTCTATGGAGGTGCTGTATATTGCGCTATATTACCCAATAATACTACTATAAACTTTTCTTTTCTATACTGACTTCAACTAGGCATTGGCAATCGCATAGCTCAACAAATTACCATTTCAAATCTTCCGGGCTGTCGGTCATAGAACGGATAATTAAAATTATCCTAGGATGTGAGGGGGTCACTTTAAGAGGACAAGTAGGCCGAAGTAAGGTATAAAGTGAATACATATGATCGGCTAGGCCGATGATCGTTTTAACAAAGCCGAGTCTTTAACGGAACCTTCTAGATACCTGGCTATCTTTAGTTGTATATAGCCTTAACTCTTATGAATGGGTGTTCAAGCTGCAAAAGTAAGCCTTACTCTCGAGTAGACGAGAAACATATAATAAATCCTCTTTCCAAACAATAATAATCGGTTACGACTCCCAGGTGCAGCTTAAGTAGGGCAGAGACAGTCAATAACTAGGAATAGAAAAACTTTTAGCTGCAAAAACTCTTTAAAGGACAGCGATCCCAGGATGAGTGTGAAGTAAGCAAAAGCAAGTAGGCCAAGCTACAGGAGAGTACAAATTCACCGAAAGCTGCGCGACAGGAACTAACGCAATTATGTTCAGTAAAACCGTCTGGAAACATCACTAGAGCATCACTTTAGAGATATAGAGGGCACCTTTTAACGGCCTAAATTCTTTTTGTTTTTTATTAAGATCTTTGAAGAAAATTTGGGAAAACTGCCAACCCCAGTTCTGTAGAGATGTGGGATGTCATCAGGTGCGCTTAAAATTAAATGCCTCCCTGGATGAGATTAAATAGCAATAGCTGAAGTAGGCGAGTTGTGTCCAGGCGTAAGACTCGTGGCTGTAGGCGGTAAAACATTTTTAGAGGACCAATGAATGGGAATTGGAACATTGATAAGCAGGAAGAGCCCAATGAAGGGTTTAGATTATAAATAATGGGAATCGCGATGGAGAAAGCGGGCCGTTTCCTTAGTACCATATAGAAAGGTATATATGGTTAACCAGAAAATTGTCAAGCATACTTTAGATTTACCAACACCACAAAAAGTCTGTCTAGATTGGTCAGCTCCTTAGACTGACTAAATCAGGTGAGAATATATTTTTAATCCAAGAGCCTTCGATAAATAATAACAGGCCTTATGGCCTTCAAAGTGTATATTATTTGATACACAAATAATACTGGATGAATTAGGTCCGGCATTCTCAGGAAAACTTACCAAAATATTTACCTTTTTCCTTAATGCAGTAAAAGCAATTAAATTGCGGTCTGTCTGTAGGTCAGAAACAACAAAATAAGACTTCAAAATATCCCTATATGGGCCAAAAAGGGGTTTCATCTGATAATCTATCAGATGTAATCTATAGTAATCTATAGAGGTTATGGGTGTGACCTTCACTTCAGCAAATATTCTTCAAAAGTTAGGGAAGTAAAGGGTTTCTGAAAGACTACTTTATTTCCGACCACCGTTATATACATACAGTCCTAACATTTAGCCTGCTACCATGAAAAACTATTTAAAACCATTAGAAGAAGAAAGTTGAGCAAATATAGGGAAGTAATAATAGTATTTTTATCGTTAGGGCCAGCAAATTTCCCAGTGCAACTTGAAAATCTGTATTATATGGTAGATACTACTTCACATTGTATATGATAAAGCCTAGAGAGAAGCGGAAACTATTTTAGAGAACTAAAGGCCTTCAAAAAATTTTTGTTTTGAAGAGAAAATAGTACGTTACGTACCTAAGAATAACGAAATGGTAGTGTCAGCTTCTATGCGACACAATGACAATAAAACTCACATGACAAAGCATAACTCGACACTCACAGGCTATCAAGGAGCTATATGGTCGCCCATTTTCGCAGCATGAATCTGGATGAACTTACAATGTCAACGATATGCTTCCTGGTTTTGATTAGCGCTTCTTCATCATTAGCTCCTATCATCAAATCGTCAACGTGAATGTTTGTCTGAATAGATTGAAGCAGCTAAGGGGTATTTGCTAACTCGTTAATCGTGAGCTCGTTAATCGTTTGAATGCCTTTAACTTCCCAAAACTTACTTAGCGTAACGTCAACCTCCATTGTAGTATTGAACTTCACCATATCATTCTTGTGATCATCACCTGAGAAATGTCCTCCAATTATTCAGCCAAACATTGTTTTTTGAGCTACCAACCGAGGTGATAGCTGAAGTTGTTGGGTTTCTATTATGGCGAAGAACGCTTAAACACCCAATAAAATATCTATATTTCTATTCTCGTTGAATTTCGGATCAGCAAGGTTCATTGCTTTTAACTTCTCTGCAGGTACCGCACTTCCTATTTTTGACGGTGGTTCTAACGTTGTGGTTTTTGGAACGATGTAGGCTTGTATCTTCAATTCTGGTTCCATGTATGATCTTGGTACGAGTTTCAACTGTGCGACACCCCTAGTTCTTCCTAACTTGGACTGCCCCAAATCACTTACCATCACACGTCCGTCGGTGGTCCTCAATTCCAATTTACGTATACAAGCATCAGTAATAAATGGCATTTTTGCAAACTCGGTACACTCAACTAAAAAATGCGTTTGGTCCTTGCATACAGGACAACTCCATGTTGGATCAAAAAACTCCTTGATGGTTGGATATTCTGTCGCCGTCGACTCTTGCGCCCACAACATTTTGGTTTCTTGATCTAATTTCTTTATTATAATATAAATTAACCAACTGTCTCTGGTTTCTGCTTTGGAATCCAACGCTTTCAAACCACGAAGCACTTTGTCGAAAGTATCTCGCAATTTTCTAATACTAGAGTTACTAACTTGATTTATGGATGGCTGATCCATGAACGCATTGATAATATACTTTTTGCGGTCATATCGTTCAACCAATTTCGAAAAAGCCTCGTTCGCTTTCGTGACTACAAAATATCTAATTAACTGAGCTGCCTCACCGATTAAAAGGCTCTTTAGGTATTGGATTTTTTGTACAGCTGGATAATCTTTACTGTGGATTGATGTATTATACAAATCGTAAAAGCTAGGGCACTCAGTGTATTCACCCGAAAATGGAAGTATGCTTAACTTTTTTAATTTTTTTCTCGGCGTATTGAGGCTGAGTAGCATTCAATATCGACTCATCCAATCTTTCAGCAACATGCTCATTTTCAATTAATTGGCGGATCCATTTATTGAGCTTTCCGGTCACCAAATAATATTTTGGTTCAAACTCGTCCATTTGGGATTCTATTTCTGGATCAATAAAATACACTTTGGCCTCTACTTCCAAAAATTGCCCTCTAAGACCCTGAATGGTATCCACGCGAACCCTCAATTCTTCAATGAACATTTCGTCTTTACTATTGGCATTGGCAATAATGAAATTTTTCATTCGCGTTAAACTACCTTCTACCGCAGAACGCACCTTTTTAATAGCAAATAAGTCGGCCATTTTTTCACTTGCTCTTATTATCACTTTCACTCCTTTAATTTTATTGTAAAATTTATTTACTTGTTCTTTATAGCTTTCGATTTTTGCAAATTCACTTAATAATTTGTGCACCTTACCAGGATTTTATTTATATGTGTCTCTAATCGTTAACACGTGCTTAATTATACCTCAAATCAATTCCGTGATGGGATACTTAATGCTGCAGTACTGAGCAGTTGGTTTCGATGTATGTTAAAATTCGGCTCATTTAATTACGATGTTTGACATACTATTATGCATTCCTCCTAAGAGCAAAAGAACAGAAATATTATTATTTTTTAACAGTGCTATGTGGAGGACATTTTTGAAGTACAATTTTGGTGGCAAACTAGACGACAGAATGCAGAGCAGTTACAGTAAATTTGTGATTGTCTTGTGTTAATCGTAGTTGAATATTGACCACCAGGAGACCGGACCAATTCTGTCATTACTGTCTTACTTTTTCCTTAAACCACAAACAAATACTAATTATTGATCCCTAAGGTGTCAGTAACCGGGTCGAGTCTTCCAGGAGTCTTCCAGGAGTTCTGCATTCCAGGAGTTCCTGGTTCGTCATTGGCCGTCACTTCTTAAAATTAAACTCCGATTGAGTAATACAAATTGCCACATACTAAATTAGGTCTTCCTTTTTAAAAAAAGAGAAACAATGAAAACAGGTTTAAACCGTAATCCTCTTTTTTTGACTGAAACAAGTGTGGCAGTCCTCCTATTATCATTTGTTCAAAACAATTTTAAAGCAACTGCACAAAAGATAGTTTTTTATGCATCTGCTGTAATCATTGTATTGATAAAAAATTCAACATAAGTGGATTAAAGTTAAATACGATTTTTATTTTAAGTTTTGTGAGATTTTATTATTTCATGAAATTACTAATTTTTCCATTTTCACAACAATTTTTTTTTGTTTCTTTTTTCATTTTATTTTTTCCAAGGATTAAATTCAATTTCATATATTTATACTATTTTAATACGAATTAGCTGCAGTAAATTCACTAAGTCGGATTTACCTTTTCGAGGGTTTTCCAATTCGAACGTATAAACAACTCTATATACATTTCGTTTTCTTCAACAAATCGAGCGCTCTAATTTGAAAACTCTTTATATAATGTATAGCCATATTATGGTGATGAAACATATCGTAATGCTATGGTGAATTAACTCTGAAGCAAAATTATAGGATATTGTGAGATGACTGAATCTATGCAAAAATCAGTGTCATCGTTTATGTGTAATTTTTTTTTTTTTGCTTTATCATTTTATCTTCAAATTAGGAGTTTAGGGCGTTTACTAAGCTAAACTTTGTTTAGTACTTGACGTACTGTTTCCTCGTAATTGCGTTTCACATTGATTTTGAGCCATCATTAAGACTTAAGCCAAGTGTTCACTATAGAGTTTTTTCGGTAGAGCGTAGAGCGTAGAGTGTAGAGTCTCTACAAGTAGTGTGTACACTATAGAGCTTCTTTACGACTCAACCGCTTTCCATAGAGTAGCCGTAGAGAAATTTTAAGTAGAGCTCTACAATGCGCTCTACAGACTGTATACACGGTAGACCTATTTTTCTCTATGGTAGAGCGCCCGGCTACTACTATATTTTATTTTCGATTAATAATATTTTATATTCAGACATTTTATTTTTAGTTTTTTGTTATGTAACTACACAAGTTACATAAAAAAAATCAAATTAAAATGAGTTTTCGCCAAAAACAAACTGCTAGTGCCGGTATTTTTTTACTTGAAGAAGAAAACAAGAAAAAAAGAAAGTATTGGGAGCGCGAGTAGATCACGAAAAGGAAGCAAAACGCCGGATTTTATCGTGGGCCAATGAATGAAATTAAGGAAATACTAGACTAATACAAACTCCTATGCAAATTTTCTACGTAGTCATATAGTAATTTCAATATGTTACTGCAACTGGTTATACCAATCATTCAAAAGAAAAACACGCACTTACGAAAATCTATTCCAGCCGGAGAAGTAAAGGTATAGGTATAAGTATAAGGTTCAAGTACATTTGTAAAATCAGTTCAAGTACATTTGAGGAATCAATGGAGGGAACACTTCTCGTGACATACTTTTAAACAAGAGTGCTACCCTTAAAATTCCACCACAGGCTTGCTTGTCGCAGGAGGCGACTAAAAGGTTAGATCGCTGGACTGTCTATACCTGCATCCGTAAAAAACCTCACTGATCAACAAAAAGAAATATGAATATCGCCAAAATTTAAACCGACCACGCTTATGTTAACGAAAACGCAATTTAACTCTTTGCTTTCCAAGAAACTCGATGACAAAAACGTGGAGATTATGTGTCCCAAGGCTATATACATTGTTTTACAGTGAATATATCCTCGGCAATCTTGGTGATGGGCTAAAACGCTGTTATGAATTTCAATGCGGTTGATAATAGTATGTAAAAACTCCGTTTATGCATGCGACTAGTAAATCTATCAATAATTTATGTTCATGCGCCCTCTGTAACCCAATTTAAAGATAAAGACTCATTTTCCATTTGGATAATCAGATACCAGAGCATGACGTCAGAATGTGATTTATGACATTAAAGCTAGAGGAGGCAAAAATCGAAGTGACTTATGTGAAAATAAAGAACCTTACTCCTGACAGGATCTAGCAACACGATAATGGATAAATAATGTTGTACTTTCTCTGCGCATTTCTCTGAATTACTGAATGTTCAACAAGTGTCAAACTGTATTTGAAAGTTGACAAATATAGACTGCCGAGATGTGTATAGAGGATTTATTTTACGAGGAATATCTATCTTACACTGGCTAAATGCAGAGACTAAAAATAGACCGTTCTCCTAGGTTTGATTGCATTAACTCAGAACTCATGATATTCGAAAGGGGATACTTTATGGAACAATCTTTTTGAACTTGTTCGATTAGTACGGCTAAGCGAAGTTATGCTTGATGAATGAAAAGTGGCCGCCTTGTGTCCTGTTCTTAAAAATGAATAGCGTCCGTTGTTCTCAAAATCAATGAGTTCAAAATAAAATATATGATCCCTGCGGTTTAAGAGATCAATACGCAGAGGATTTTAGTAGTGGCGGCCACACATTTGAAGAAGTAAGAAGTTTCAGATACCGCGGGTCCCTTTTCATGCATGATAATTGTGTGGGACGTAATATTAAGGCGCGTCTTTTCGTTGGCAACTATGCTTTGTAGCCGCTATTTTGCAGGAGCAGAGGTTGCTATCGATGGCTCCTTGAGTAGGGAACGACTTGTCTTCTTCGGGTTGTCTAGAATAATAAGTTCGTGATCAACTCCGATGGAACCAAATTTTGATGCGGTACGGGCCCTCAATATAGTAAAAGCCGTTTATTATTATTATTTTATTTTCAGCTATTGTGAAAAATTTACGCCCTATATCGAAAATTTCGAAAGTGTAGAAAGAACGTGACGGCTAACTTATCAAAACTATAAAATGTATACCATAAATCGGAAATTTTTAAAATCCAGAAGCAATATTATGGTTATAATCTATCGAAACTGTAAAATATATGCCGAAAATTCTCAAAATACGAAAAATTCAGAAAGAACGTGATGAGCCTATCAAAATGTTAAAATTTAAGCCATAAATCGATTCCCAAAATCCAGAAAAAACGTCATCCTATCAAAATTATAAAATGTATGCAATTAATTTTACAGTCCTATAAGCAGATACGTTACGGAAATTATAAGTGTGTTTTGAAAAAAATCATTTAGAGCCCAACCACAATTTTTTAAACGTTTCAACAATATTGAAAGCGAAGGAACTTCGAAATGCAAATAGAAATGTCATTAAATACTTAATTGTCAATGCACATATGCGTTCGAAAGAAATTACCAATTCATTTTTATATTATGTGGACCTATACATTTGCTTTCTCTACTGTAGAACAAAAAACTTTATCAAGCATGCTAGATAGAGTGTAGAGCTAATGTAGAGCTCTACAAAACCTAAAACAATAGCGTGTACACTGTACTTTTTTTTACGTAATACAACTCTCACGTAGAGTGCGCGTAGAGCTCTACTGTAGAGCTCTACAGGGTGTATACACTACTCTACGCGAGAGTTTTCTCTAGCTCTACGTAAAAAACTCTATAGTGGATACGCGGCTTTAATTTAATTTTTTGAATTTCCACGAGGACTGAAAACTTATAAAATTTTCAAAAAAAACTATACATTTTAAGAAAATCTAAACGTTCGTTTATTTCAATTAATCATTTTCCCATTCATTTAGTGGAAAATGGAAAATAAAAATATTTCAGTTTTCCTTTTTTTGTTTCGTAAATTTTAATTTAATTTCGAAAATATTATACGAATAAATTTTCACATTTGGAAACGTAAACATATAGAGTTAGTAGATACGCGGTTGAGGTATCGAGTGGGAAAATCTAACAATAATTTTCCACTCCATTACAAAAATTATAACCAATTTTTGGATTCGGTAAATATTTTATGAGTTTAAGCCGCAGTAATGGATTTATTTTTTGTGTTGTGCTGTACACGCTCTCAAAAAGTTTATTTTTCGTGTAAGAAGGATCACATACCTCAATCCTGTATATACGGATAAACTCTACGTTTCATTTTACTTAGAACAAATTTTTTTTTGCATATTTCGGTAACGTAAAATTTAATTTCATTGGTTTTTGTGGTACAAGAATTTTACATTTTTGTGCTCGAGTTTCCGTGAAATCAAATTTCATATTAATTACAGTCATCATGACTTTGTTTTTGTTACACCTTTTTGGGTACCTAACAGCGATGTAAATTCCTATGGCAAGATTATAAATCAGTGATTGATAAAATTAAAATGTTTCGATAACGGTTTTTTTTACTTAACGACCACAACATTTAAATATTTTTGAAAGGTTCATAACTGATAGGATTCTTTTGTAACTTAACCCGTATTATGTTACTGTGGTGGGCTATAGTGAATGGCCTTTAAGTTAGTGGTGAATTAAATAGGCCGTCTCCAACTGATGCTGCATTTGATCGAGGGTCTCAGAGAATTGAAGATTGCTAATGATATTTTGTATAGAAAAGCCGATGCTGCCATAAAACATCAACCAACAAACACCGGTAAACTAATCGTCCGTATCTCTTCAAGTTTTAGCGCCCCTATGAGCTTGGTGTAGGAATGATGCATTAATGTGGGAAGAAGAGAAGAGAGAGCCTGATTTACAGGATATGGGATGGGTACCCAGAACAACAAATCAACAATGGGAGAATAAAAGTAACCTAATGGTATAGCGCGTTCTGTTCTTAGTACCATCTGCTCCATGATAAGCGGGCTCTAAGTCATCGTTTTTCAATGAGCATAATACTTCAGAAATTGGCCACTTGGTCCCTGATGCAAATCAGGCGACAAGTGGCGATTCGACTTCTATTCTGGGCCGAGAGATGAAAGACAGAAGTTCATTGTGAACAAAGAAAAGGCTGAGAAACCTGTCTGAAGAAAACTTAAACCACATTGCCCAAAATCTTTTCATGAGATTGAGATTAGAGGAAGATAATGGTCTTTCGAAGTGTCATGAAATTACCAAAACGATGATAATAGTGGCCAGCTTACGACTAGAAAAGGTTTCTTTGAGTTAGAAAAGGCAATCAATGTGAATACTACTTGCCAAAAGATTAATCGGGAAGCAAAGGAAAAGCTATTTCGGACACCGGCATTGACCCCAACATAGAAAGGATAGAGAAAGAACTATTTCTCTGCTAATGAAACAGAGACAGAGGCAGTTGGAGGTAGAGAGTTGGAATCGGTTAACGTCAAGTAAGAAGACGTTACATGTGATGAGTGAACAATAACGCGGGCCCCTGTCTGGTCTGCTTCACGATGGAAGTTGCGATCAAGGTGGCATTCCGATGTTAGATGAATGAACCGCTTTAAAGCTGCTTTAGACACGGGGAGACTCAAAATCCGCTAAGTCTATGGCCATGTCAAAAAGAGTTTCACAGCTCCACGTTGCTACAATTTTCTAGGGTATGGCGACACCAGATGCCCCAAATCTACCCAGGATGGGGTGAGATATGACATAAAGCTGTGAAAAGCACATCGCAACCAAAGTGCTCTTTTATGTGAATATCATTAAGAGGTGCTAGGAAAAGCGACCATAATAGGAGCCTGTGAAGCTTTCAAAAAGGATATTATAGCTAAGAAGGAGAGCAGACAAAAAAGATTAAGTTTCTGCATGGAAAGAAAAATGGTTGCGGGTCGGCAGATAATCTTCTGACGCAACTGGTTTGTAAGATGCAAACTCCGAAAGTGGCATAAGCGAGTAATATCGGGAAAAGAATCCCTTGATCTAATTTTTGGAACTTTTGGGAAATGTGGCAATATGAATGGTCGAAACTTATAGCGTCCGCATTGATGACCATAGTTCCGTTACCATGGTGATTTTGAACCAAAATTACATTACTTTTCAGCTCAATGAGGAATCACATACCTAGCGTGTAATAACTCGCGTCTCATGCTTATTTTGTACCAGCTAATGCAAGAAAACCCAACCAAATTTGATATTGATGTGGTCGTTGATATTAAAATTTGATTTGTATAGCAGGCTTGCGACTTCAACTTGTCTCGTTCAAAAGCGTAGAAGGGAAAGCAAAAGGTCTATTGATGAACCAACGGGATTGCCTTTAGGCTATGAAAGATAGTGCAGCACAAGGAAGAGGTGCCAGCGATAAAAAGCACACATAAAATGGGCACTGACCCCTTGGAGTAGAAGACATAGCTTGTTACTCACAAACTTGGCTTTATGGGTGCGCGAAAATAATGCATCAAGAATCGATGTAAAACTTTGTGCACTCTTCCCTACACATACTTTAAGGAAAGAAGGAAGCGTTCCACATGCTGTAGCTTTCTCTGCATTTACGAAGGAAGCATCCTTGTTTAAGCGCTGAAGGTGGTGGTAAGCATTCAGCGAAATCTGTTGGTAAACACATACAATATGTGTTTGTCAGAAGAATTGTTCCCCTCACGATGCGAGGTGGTTCAGCTTGTCCCGAACAACACAGAAAACATGCGGTGATCCACGTCAACATACAGATCTCTCTGTATATCCTGTTTATCCTGGGAAAACTTCTAGAAAATATTTTGAAGCCAAGGTGGGGCAAGCCATTCTTGTTGCTGTGACCATCAAAAAAGTGACTATAAATGCAATTAAGGAGGCAGTGGACACGTTTGTGAGAGCAGCTTATTAGTGTTTCAGGTCATACCTTTGACGTTAAAAACACGTTTAACTCGGCGAGGTGAATGATGTCCTCAAGGTGCTTCAGCAGCCTTTGGAGCTACTAAGACACCATTTAAGGATGCTGAAAAGGATGCTCTCTAGAACATCCTGTATCAGAGTCCCTTGTGGTTTGAGATGCCTGACGATATGTTCTTGATAGGATACAACTGAATGTCCGGCATTACTCTATTCAGGGTCTAAAAACCTTTTTACATCTCATGAATTGGTACAAAAATTTGATTTTAGATGAAGGACTGGTAAAATTAGTATTCGTGGATTAGAATTTATGCTAAGGAAGTTCCTAAAAAACTCTTTCCAAAGATCGATAACTAGGAATTAATGCAACCAGCCCCAGGGGACCGGTGTTTTTAGCGTCTGCATGACCAGAGTAAACTCATTGAATAATGGGTCGGCTATGCACTTCTCCGCAGTCTTAATTTGACAGCTTTCATTTGTAGTATTTGACGCTTGAGGTCTTGATTAAATTGCAGCAATGCTCCTTGCAAGTGTTAAGTACCACCTCCACACGGAGGTTTTTATCTTGGTTCCAAATAGTAAAATAACTTAGTATTAAGGTGTGGTGCATTCTGATGTCTTCTTTAAAAAAGTATCGTGAACTGCGCTAATTGCTGAGTTGACTCTTAAGACATTAGGCTTTTATCATTCTTGCTTTTACTGTCTACAAATTCGATTTTTGGTTCTCATAGCAAGGACCGTTTATTTACCATACCTAGAGACCTGGACGACACTGACAACCGAAGTACCTCCCTTAGAGTGATTAAGCCATCAGAACAGTAACTGGTTTTCATAATACCACTACTACCATAATTCTGATATGTTGATTTCTTATCTTTGATTATCAGATCTTCATCGTTAAAACGTAAGTCTCATTTTCCTGTGATCCTTGACTTGTACGAAAATTGCCTTCTTAGCTTTGCAGTCACAAATTGATGATCAATGCCTATACGTATTTGACAGCAAATTTTGGATAAGTCTTTCTGTAGAAATTAACACATGGTCAATTAACCTTTATGGAATTCTAGGAATAAAACACTCATATCTTACAATATATAAAAGTGTCACCTTTCCCCTCAACCACACAAACAGGTTTCCTATGTCTTTTTAATGGCCATAAACGTTACATTGTGTGTTCGAGGAACTGAACTCAAAGTATTAAATCTCGTCTCATCTTAGAAAATAAATTCATTTCCAATAAAGTGGAACAACTCGACTGGAAGATTTAAAATATTTAATGAAAGCTTCTATATACTCAAAAAAATTATTTACCCATCCAATTCATTAACCCTTATAAAAATAAATATTTACCGACAAAACGTTGATTAACTACTATATACTTTGTCCGCAGCTTTCTACGCAGCAAAGGATTAATTTTTCTGAAAATTAATTGACAAATAATAACCAACCATTTAACTGGAAATTTATCAAAATTATGTCGGTCGAAAGGATTTACTACTTTTCCCACAAACAAACATACAAAAAAATAGAATTTAAAAGGAAAATAATTACGAAACCCCATTAATTTAACTGTAAGATGGACACAGACACCAGCATCATAAAATATGAGCTCCAGTTTATGTACGACAAACATAAATTTTTTTAAAATTGAACCGCAAAATTTCGATGTACCACCACCCTCGCATCCTTCAACTTTAAATTTTTTTCTAATTTTTCTTCCTTTTGTTATATCTAAATTGTCATTTATGATGAAGCAGCATAATTTTAATTTTTACATTGTCGTCCTTGTTCCCTTTTTATAGATCCTAGGGGGAGAAGGAAAATAAAAAAAAAATGTCCCCCCTTTTTTCTTTGCGACATGCTATTTTTTCATCATAATTTACCGTACCTTGTTAATGAATTATTTCTATGTGCACCAGCCAGTACATAAAAGATGTACTGTATACATAACAATCTGGACATAATGTGAACAAAGAAACTCATTTGTCTTATTCTCAGTTGAATAAGATACATACATAAAAAAAATAAAATCAGAGGGAAACCATCAGGAGCAGCATAATAAATGTAGTGTATATTTTTGATGTAATGATTTTGTTTTGGTTCGGCAAAATTAAAAATGTGTCGGTACGATTGAAAAGGACGTTTTCGTGTGAATGTTGATAGGACATTTTTTATGTTTTAACGAAAACATTATAAAATTGTGATAAACAGCCCCGAGGTAGAATTTACGAGAATGGTTAGACTAACATGAAAAACAAAATATAGATTTAAGCACCTCTGGATCAAGGACTATGTCGTCTGTTGTCTATCAATGTGATTTTCATCAAAAAAGTGTATCTATCCTTATCAATTTGCTTTTGGGTATATATGTGGAACACACATTTCATAAAATGTTTCACACATCGTTCGTACAACAACAAAAAAAAACTTTATCAAACCAGTCACCAACTCGTCCCTAATTTATCCCCTTAAGTACCGAAAAACGAAAATCAAAGGAATAAAAAAAAACTTCTATGTGAAAAATGATAAAAAAAAATTCAACACTCGGAGTCGGCGGCACAAAAATACTTTTCTTTAATCATTTTCATTCAATTTTCTTTTTCGCTATGTATTTATTTGCTTTTGGGTTTTCCACAATTTTTTTTGTTTTTGGTATACATTTTCACTTTAAATTGCAATGATGTCGAGACGACAACGGTAATGATTTTATTTTTGTATTTTTAAAGGCTTTGTGTAACTGTGAAGATTGAATGTGTAATGGTGTGGTATCTATATATAGTTCTCTACCCGAGGAGCCATCGTCGCCGACAGCAACCTCTGAACCTAACAAATGGCGGATCTTCCCTCAAAAATTGCTGCACCATCCATTTGAGAATGGTTCGCAGAACGTTACTGAACTATACTCGCTGTCAGGAATTTTCATTTAAATATTTGCAAAATTTTTTACTCTGTAATATTTACAAAGAATCATCATCAGCCAAAAAACTAGATCAGTCACTGACAGATTCGGACGAAACCTTCCTTGGAAGTCAACTACCTTGGTAGTCCTCGTAGAATGGGTCTTCTAGGCAAATCTCCACAGTCTGTATTTGACAACTTTCAAATACAGCATTTGACACTTGTTGAACATTAAGAAAGTTCCTTCCGCAAGTGTCGAACACTGCATTAATGTTAACACGGAGGTTTCCAACCTGGTACCGGATGACGATATACCTAGATCTGAAAGTATGGTTCCGACCGGTGCCTTTTTCTGTCTACACATTTGGTTGGTTGTTTTCCTAGCTTTGAACCGCTTTGTTCTTCCGTGCGATTGTAAAACGTATTCGCACTACTTTAAAGCC